>JARWLC010000003.1:127789185-128341685 GCA_033318265.1 Phyllotis vaccarum
TATTGTATACATGGATAAAGCCTATTTAATATGATTTATGTATGCTGATAAAAACATTTTTAGATATATACTTATTTATATTGAAATATTCAATTACAGAAAAAAAACTAGGAGAATACTCAAAGAAAGTGGCTATGAAACCCAAACCTTTGTCAGTATTAAAATCACTTGAAGAAAAATACGTGGCTGTCATGAAAAAACTGCAGTTTGGTAAGTTGAGATTTTTCATCTGCTAAAATGTTATCATCACCCTTCTAGCAGTGTGTGTCAGTAAATGAGAGATTCTAGACTTGAATTAGGTGTAGTGACACTTACTTGTAATTTCACTACACTAGTGGCAGAGGCAGAAGAATTATTAATTTGAAGCTAACCTATGTCACATTGAGATGCTGCATCAAAAGAAATTTTGTGTGTGTGTGTGTGTAAAAATTTTTGCCCTGATTTCTACTTTCTGTATATACATGAAAGCTTCTGCCATCTTTGACTTGTGGTCTCTGTGTGTATAGACAAAGCATTCTCATCCTGACTCTAGGAAATGAACAACCTACACAGAAAAGCACAAGTAGAGGTCTGCAGAGCATGCAGACATGCAGAGAATGGACTTCCCTTTCACTTTCTGCAGTGTTGGCAAGCTAGGGATGTGTTGTGGCCCTAAGCTGCACCCTTACCCTGTGGTCCTCTTTCACAGTTCCATTAGGGTAGAAAAAAGACTAGAAGCTTCTTTGTGACATTTGTGTCGTGACAGCTGTTTTCCATACTTGGATCTTCTTTCTCCTCTTAGATACATTTGAAATGGTTTCTGAAGATGATGATGGCAAGTTGGGTTTTAAAATAAATTACCACTACATGTCCCAGGTGAAAAATGCCAATGATGCCAACAGTGCTGCCAGAGCCCGCCGTCTAGCTCAGGAAGCAGTGACACTTTCAACCTCACTGCCTCTGTCATCGTCTTCCAGTGTCTTTGTGCGCTGTGATGAGGAGCGACTTGACATCATGAAGGTAGAAGGCAGCTTTGTCCCCACCCTTCCTCAGTTGATCAAGTACTCATGCAGAGCATTAGACATAGCCTGGATTTTCAATTTCAGTGTAAATTTTGCTGACTGCTTGGGATAGCCGTAGAAGGGGCTGCATTCTAATATTAGTTCAGAGTTTACATATGAGACAGCATGTAAAGACTTAGAGAAGATAACAGAAGAGAAACCTTCCTGTGTTTGATCGCTCATGGTTTTGAGGCATAGTGTCAGAGGACTCAGTGCTGAGGAGTTAAAAGAATGAAGTAATCTCAGGTGCCACACTCTTGTTTTAGAGACTGCTTATGAGAAAAGTTCTTTTTCATTTATGAGAAATCTGTAATTTTGAATATCTTTTAAGTATTATGAATAAAGTCATGGCAATATAACATAACTTGTACTTTCTGTTTTAAAATTGTGATCTGTCTAATCATAAAATGTAAGCAAAAACTGCTTTCAGAAAAACTAAAGATTTGGTACACAATGAAAAATGTTTACATTTATGATTTAACTCACAGGCTAGTCGGTCTGTTTTCCTCCAACAGTTAAAATTACTGATCTGTTGACCTCTGAGATTTTTTTGTTGTTGTTTTGATTTTCTGTATAATTTTTCTTAGGGAAGGTCATAGACTTTGCATGTTTAGCCATTATTGAATAATGGTCACCATAGTTTCATAGCTGTGTTTCTCTGGGGAGCACTGTGCTATATGTGTAAGACTCCAACCTCCAACCTAGCTCCTGGAGTAAGTCAGTTAGTCTACTTAGAGCTCTGCACTGCGAGTGGCCTTACAGCTGCTACCTGACTCAGGTGAAGCTCAGGGATTGTTTTACTTGACCACTGGCTCTTCTTTGCTTTTCTCTAGATCTTTTTGTCTTAATGCAGTATAGTACTGTTTTTCCTACTTCTGTTTTATTCATTCTTAATGGATTTAGAGAAAATAAATACCTTGTTGACTGAATCTCAGAAAAAAAAAGTTTAAGATTCAAATAAACTTTCTTGATTAGAATTAGATGCACAGCATTCCTAGTCCTGTGTTTATTCTCCTTTTTTCATTCTTTTATTCAGGCTTGTGCACTGGCTGTCTTAAAGTATTCTCTAAGGCAATAGTAAAGATGTTTGTCACAAGTCTCTCTATTTATGATCTTACTAGGGTCTGATATCACAGATCTTTTTGTTTCTGTGCATACCAGGTTTTGATAACTGGACCAGCAGACACTCCCTATGCAAATGGCTGCTTTGAATTTGATGTGTATTTTCCTCAAGATTATCCTAGCTCACCTCCTCTTGTGAATCTAGAAACAACTGGGGGTCATAGCGTGCGATTCAATCCCAACCTTTACAATGATGGCAAGGTAAGGCGGTTGGGTTTTTTTATTTCTAAGGCCACACTGGTCTGAAGGTTCTTTGTGATTGAAACAAAAATTGTTGTGGTTTTCTTTTTTCTTCATTCTTAGCTTCCTTTATTTGCACAGACATATCAGTTCAAACTAAAAGAAGAAACTGAAAATGACAAAACACTACAATTAACACCTTCCATGAGCCAGTCCTGCTTATGTTACAGTACAGCAGAACCAGTGTCTGGCTTGGAGGATTCCTTTACTTCTGTATTTCCAGTTCTGGTCATCTTTTTATGAATGCCTGAGCACAGCTGAGTAGCAGAGCTGCTGTAAGCTCTGGACCACTGTTCTCTGGGCCTTGGGAAGAGTAGTTTTGTGGAAGAATGTTTGCCAACCATGGTCAAAGCCCTGGATTCAGTTCTGAAAATAAAAAAGTTTAATTTAAAACAGAAATCATTTCCTTTGACTGTAAACCTTTTCAAGTAAAAGAATAATTACTATGTTTCAATGTAATTTTGAACAATTTATGCTGAATATTCTTGTTTTAAACACCACAAGAGATTAAGAGGAAATGTATAGGAGCTATAGAGATGGCTCAGCAGTGGGGATATTTTCAAATATAGTAAAAACATTGGGAGACATCGGAGGGATCTACCCACAGTCAGTCTAAGAGGATCAGAGAGTGGAGATTCACACCTTTAATCTCAGCACAGGGAATATCCCAGGAGTGGTGACCTACGCCTTTAATACAATTTGAATTTAAGGTCATCTTAGTTTACAGTAGGAGTAAAGGCTGGCACTGCCCAGGCAGGCAGGCAGTGGCTGTGCCATACCTTAACTGAGCGAAGAAAGTATTTAAGGCAGGCATAGAAAGACAGAGGGCAGAGGAAGCCATGGCTCACACTGTTAGTCCCAGCACTTGGGAAGCCAGAGGCAAGAGAATCTCTGTGAGTTCAAAGCCGTCCTGGTCTTCAAAGCAAGTTCTAGGATAGCCAGGACTGTTACACAGAAAACTCTGTTTGGAAAAAAGAAAAGAGGAAAAAAAAAAAATCCCTACAGGAGTACTGCCACTTTCCAGAAGACCTGATGCCCACATCTGGGCCACTGTGGGCACTGGGCATTATATAAGCAGGTGATTCTTTATGGAAAGAATAACAAATTCATGCAGAAGCAAGCAGATCTCTGTGAGTTTGAGTCCAGCCTGGTCTACAGAGTCAGAGCTACATGGAGAAATTCTGTCTTGGGGACACCCCTCCCCCATACCCTTTTAATTAAAAACGTCCCCAAGATTTTACTTCCCTTATGCCTTTATTTTCAGCCAGTTGTCATGGGACATATTATTCTTTCATCCTCATTACCAGGTGATAAACCATAAAATTGGAACTAGTTTTATAGATTCCTTGCAGAAAGTTTAATAGAGGCACCATTTATTTTCTTTGAGAAAGCAAGGAACTGAGTTTTTTTGGACAGAAGCTGAAGTAGTTATGTTAACTTTTCTTGATCAACACCTGATCCCAAATAATGAATAAAGACTTTGCTGAAGCAGTTCATTCTCTAGGGCTGAGTAGATGAAGATAATGTATTGGGACACCAGTATCCTGAAGGCTTAGTATTAGTTCTTAGTGTCTTTGTTGAGTGACTTAGTACTGTTTTTTGTAGTTCTGGCATCAGTTGGAGAGCCTTATGCATGCTAAGTAAGCACTCTGCTACTGATAAAATAATATACCTCAAGTCTCTGTCATTTTAGAGGTTTAAATTCCAGTTCCATGAAGACTCTGGCTTCTGTGGCACCCACACATGTATGCGCACAAAATTTAAAATAAAATTTTTTTAAAAGTTCATAATATGGGTTGGAGAAACAATTTGGTGATTTAGTACTGTGCCAGGTGATAGTGACACACACCTTTGCATATGGGAAGCAGAGGAAGGTGGCTCTCTTAAGGCTGTTCTACAGAGCAAGCTCCTGGACAGCCAAGGCTACACAAAGAAACCTTGTCTCAAAAACAACAAACAAACAAAAAACCCATACTGCTATTCTAGAAGACCTCTGTTCAATTCCCAGGACCAGAACCCACATCAGGTGGCCTCACAACTGCCTAAAACTCTTTAATTTCAGAAGATCTGGCACTCTCTGGCCTCGGTGGGCATCTGCATACATGTGCTGGTGAGATGGCTCAGTGGGTAAAGGCACTTGAAGCTAATTCTAACAACTTTAAGTTTAATTCCCTGAACCCGAATAGTAGAAGGAGAGAACTTCCCACATTGTTCCTGACCTCCACATGGCATGCCCACACACAAACAATTTAAACCCACACCAGAAGTTGGGTTTTTAGAAAAGTATTGTTTTCATTAAAATGATGAAAACATCTTTTGATGTTTTCATTAAAATGATGAAAACATCTTTTGATGTTTTCATTAAGTGACATAGTTTGGTTGGTAGCATGTTTGCTTAGTATGCCCAGAGCCTTGGTTTTAATCTGCAGTACTGTATTAACTGGGAATGGTGGTACATCCTTGTTATCCCAGCAATAGAGTGGTAGAGGCAAGAAGATCAGAAACTCAAGAACATTTATTACAGAGCTTATTGAAGGCAAAAAAAAAAAAAAGACAAAAAAGATATATGTTATTTATGCAGATAGAGGTGTAGTAGGTGTCATGTCAAGTTTTCCTTATAGAGAAATTGTAATGGCTCACCAATTTGCTTCACACCTAAAGAAGTAGACCGCTTTCACAGACTTAGATACACTTTGACTTGAGAACAACATGTTTTTATTTCTAGTTGGGACAGCTAGCTATTAAATACTCCTTTAAATTCTGTTTATATTTTTCTCTCTTCAGGTTTGTTTAAGCATCCTAAACACATGGCATGGAAGACCAGAAGAGAAGTGGAATCCTCAGACATCAAGTTTTTTGCAAGTAAACAAAGTTTTTCTTAAAGATTTACTTACACTCTAAGAACTGTGTATGTTGCAGGTGAATTTAGTAACCAAAAATAAACTAGAAACCCATTCAAAAAGCCAAAAAGAAAGAAATGCTAACTAGCTAGTATAGTAATCTTTTGAGCAGTTTAAAATCTCAAGTTAGAACATAAGACAAAAGTGAAAATTGTCAAAACCAAATTGTTCTGTAAGTTCTTAAAATACAGTGTACTTCAGTAAGGTGATTTAGGTATGTTTCCTGTCTTGTGCATCACATTTAATACACTGTTGATATTAACTACTTCATCTATGATGTGGTGCTAGTTAGAATTTTTAGTTACCTGATGATCAAAATTAATATTCTGAATTGATGATATAATTAATAGTTTTAAGCTCTTAGTTTCAGAGCATTTGATATATAAGATTTACTAATCTTCAAAGCTTGCGTTTCTGTAAGTCAGTTAAGCACATAAAATGTGTTGCATAAAAATTTCTCATTTGTCTGTTGTTTTTACTTTATAATAATTCAGACTCTTAGCTATAAGGTAGCATGATAAGCATATTGAAGGTGTATGTGTTCACTATCGATGCCTGGGACACAGAGTAGGTAGCCATGGTTATATAGTGCTTTGAACACACATGTACAATTTAGTGATTAAAAAAGGACAACCAGAAATTATCATCAGGTAAATCTACGAAAAGTTGACCTATCTTTTTTTTATAATCTTGTTGTGGTTTCAGTTTAAGTTTTTTTGAGACTGGGTCACTGGCCTCAAATGTAAAGGTCCACCTGCCTCTTCTCCAGTGTTGGAGTTAAAAGCACTCACCTGGATGGAAGTATTGCAGAGAACTTACCTTTGGGGTCACAATGTCTCATCTAAAAATTATTTTCTCGAATAGGTTGGGTTTTAAGTTATAGATTTGTGATAAAAATTCAACTTAATTTTCTTTGCTTTTCTAAAAAAATAAGTAATATATCCTATTTATGTAAGTAAAAGAGGAAAAATATTTTTAAAAACAACAAACGTTAGGACTAACCATGCCTAAAAGTTGCTCTTGTAAGTTTAAGATTTGAGAAGAAAAACCACTCTCCTTTATTGATTGGTTTATTTCATAAACTTTCTAAGCTGTGCCTTATCTCACAGTTGCTCGGGTTTAGATGGTGTTGTAGTTAACTGGCCATAGTAATGCTCCATATCAGTTGTAACCATATCCACTGTTGGGTCAGGTGTTTCCAGTGTCTGTTTTATCTGTCTCATTTATTTGATGTCAAATTTATACAAGTGTGAAGTCAGACATGGTGGAACACACCTTAAATCCCAGCACTCAGAGGATGCACAGGCAGGCAGATCTAAGTTTGAGGTCAACCTGATCTACTTAGTGTGTTCCAGAACAGCCAGGACTACATAGTTAGACCCTGTCTCAAAAGATCAAAAGTAAACAAATAAATATGAAAGCCATGGAGGCAGTCTTAGAAGCATGAGCCCATATCACAAATGAGAACATAAAGTAATGTTATATAATCTAGCAGTTGATTTCTGTTGAAAGAAGAATTAAAACTGCCTTACTAAGTTTTCTTTGTGATTAAGGCTTGGCTGGTTTAATGTTCTTCAAGAATAAAGCCAATTTTAACAGAAGATTCCTAAGTATTGTTTAAGGCCGTAGCGGAGGCAGCAGGATCTTTGTGAGCTCAAAGCCAGCTTGGTCTATGTAGCTAATTCCAGGCCAGCGAGGGCAACACAGTGAGACACTGCCTATAAACAAATGGATAAATGAATATTATTATATGAAGTTTTGGTGTAGCTAACTTAAATTTGTAGGTTTTTTTTTTTTTTTTTTAAAGACAAAGGTCTCCCACATAACCCAGAGCATCTTGAATTTCACTGTGTAGCCCAGGTTGGCTTTGAGCTTACCCTGACATTTATGACATTTATGACTCAACTGAGATAATGTATGTGGATATTTTGCATACATGTATGTAAGTGCACAACATACAGATTCTGGGAATCAAACGCAGTTCCTCTAGAAGGGCAGCTTAACTGCTGAACCATATCTCCAGCCCCAAGTATTTTGTTTCTGGGTGTTTTTTGTTTTGTTTTGTTTTGTTTTTTTTATGCCATAAATATGTGGAAATATGCCAATACAGAATCCTTAGAGATGAAGCAGAATAGCAATTTACTGGCAGTAAAAATGTCTCTTAATAACTACTTTTTGATTTCTTTTTCTTAGGTTTTGGTTTCTGTCCAGTCCCTTATATTAGTAGCTGAGCCTTACTTTAATGAACCAGGATATGAACGGTCTAGAGGTACTCCCAGTGGCACACAGAGTTCTCGAGAATACGATGGAAATATCCGACAAGCAACGGTTAAATGGGCAATGCTAGAACAAATCAGAAATCCTTCACCATGCTTTAAAGAAGTATGTTGGATAAAGTTAAATGCTTAAGGACATTGGAAAATAATTTGTTAGTATTATCTATTCTAAGTTTACAGTATCCTATTCTAAGTTTACAGTATCTGGTGCACTAAGCTTTACTTCTTATAACTAATAATCCTGAAATCACTGATAACAAACTGCAGTTAGTAAGATTTCACTCTTGCATGATGTGTGTAGTTACACATTTTGTGTGTAAAGGTGAGAAGACAGTTCTGGATTTTGAAATTTGGGTGTTCCCATCTTGTTTCTGAGACAGTCTCTAGCTGGTTTAAAATTCACCAACCAGGTTAGTCTTTGTGGGCCTGTCTCTGCTTCTCCACAGCTAGGATTCTGAGCACTCACTACCTACCATACTTGTTCTGTTTTTGTTGTTTGTTTGTTTGTTCATTTTTAATGGGTTGTAATACCAAATGAGCATCTTCCCACACCACACCAATGAAGGTCAGTTGATTTCTAAATCTGTCATGGGAATTGATTTTTTTTTTTTTAATCTCATACTAATGTCTGTGTGTGAATGTTAAGAAAAAAAATTAGGAAGTATCAAGTGCCTAAAAGCTCTGAAGTATCTCAAGGGATTTGGCTTTTCTTTTTCCTGGTGACTCTGTACTCCAAATCTGCCTGCATCCATTTCTTCTCATTGTCATATCTCCTTGTGTCCTAAGAGTGCTTTCTTTCTCAAAGTTGTTTCCTTGGATCATCAGTCTTCCTGGATTTTCCTGGAATTGCAATATAGACTGTCATTAGGATTTAGCGGTTGTTAAACACTGTGAACTTTGTGTTTCTCCTGTTAATCAGGTTCAGCTCATGAGCATAATCGAAGGAATGTGAAAGGAACATTCTTTTGTTACTACTACTTGTGCTTGCCTGTCATTGTGCACAAATTCAGAGATTTGCCTTTTACCTTAAAGGCTATTTAGAAGGCAGTAAGTAGATGTAATTTTATAGGCGATTGCTTGTGTGCGCACTTGTATGTGTATACTTATTCAAGCCCTTAAGTATAATCTGTTAATTAGGCTTAGGTTATTCACATTAAAACAATTCACTGTGCAACTGCCCATCACCTCGTCCTAGGCATTGTGCTAACTTACTGAAAAATTAAGGGTAAGTACAGTTCTCTTGGAGAACCTATATTCCTTCTCTTTGCATCATTCATGTAATCTTCAGTGCCCTGGGTACTGAGCTGTTGAAACTCCGTGATAGTTCTGCTCTGTGTAACAAGGATTCCAATTTCAGTGCTGTGTAAGGCTGAATCCTGAATTCTTTCTTCAGCTCTACATATTATTTATTCCTCTTATTACTGAATTAGTAAGGGTTGGAGATATAAGTTGGTGGTAGAACACTTGAGGTATGTGAGTCAAGGGTTTAATTCCAAATATGGGCTGGGGACCGGGGAGGGGGGGCAGTGTGGTGAGAGGAAACACATACATTCTGGCAAGTATGGTGTACAGGTAGAGGTTACATTGGTGTGTGCTCTGCACTAAAAGAAATTAACTTAGATACGAAATCATTTCTTTGTATTTATTTTAAACTTCTCTGAAAATATATTTAGAACTCTTTGAAATAGATTCATTTTATGTATAGTTCCCTACCCCGTGTTGAATAAACACGGGATGCAATGGGAGAGTGAGGTTTATAAAAGTTAAATACATACCATTTGAAACAATAATTCTATCATCCTTTAGATCCCAACTTGTTAAAATTGGGACTCCTTGCCACTGGATACTTAAAATTGACTTTCTTGATGTGGCTTCTCTGGTTTTCTGAATTCCCTGAGTGTTTTTGTTTATTTGGGCTACTAGGGTTTTATTTGTTATTGTTACTTTGTTTTTGTCTTTATATTTTTGAGACACTATCTTCTGCTGTCCAAGGCTGACCTCCAAGAGCTCTACAGATAAAGATCATCTTGACCTTTGTAACTTTGAACGTCTTGTCCTCCTGTTTTCACCCATCTAAGTGCTGGGGTTGTAGGCACGTGCCCCCATGTGACAGTGAGGCAAAAATCAAAACCTCATGCATACTGTACAAGTCCCTCCAAGTAAACTATCCCCCAGTCTGATTTTTCTTCTAAAGTATCTTTTCCCCTGGTGCTTTCATCTTCTGTCTTGTTCAGAGTTTGTGTTTTCTTGTTTTTTGAGTCCTTGAGCAACAGTCTCAAAAACAGGTAAATGTAGCATAAGATTGTACTAGTGTTTTATTTCAGTTCCCATGCCTTTATAATGACATCTAGCTTTAGACAGTATAGAACAGAAAGAATCCTTTTAGATAGTATAAGAATTGAACCAGAATTCATGTTTGTTTTCTAATTTAAGTTTCTCAGAAAGAGATTCCTAGTGCTTATGTGTCAGAAGTACATTTTTCAGAGGTAGAAATTTTTTAAATTTCCAAAAAGATGCATGGTTACTGCAAGGGAATTTAGTACTGTAAATCCACGTATACATTAACCAGAAAACTCAATTGAAAGCTTTTTTTTTTAGATTGTGTGTGTTTGTATGAGAGAGAGAGAGAGAGAGAGAGAGAGAGAGAGAGAGAGAGAGAGAGAGAGAGAGAATATACCTGTTCTTATGCTGCCCTCAAAGGTCAAAAGAGGAAATGAGATCCCCTAGAACTGGAATTATGGATGGTTGTGAGCCATAGATTGGCCTGGGAACTAAATCCTGCTTCTCTGCAAGAGCTGCAAGTTCTCTTAACTGTTGAATTGTCTCTCTAGCTGCAGAAGATACCATTTAATGAGTAAGAGAGTACTACAGCTAGGGCTTCATCTTTATTTTTATAAGATTGTCCTTGATCCTTAAAGTTTCCTTATTTTCTTATCCTGGCTAACTTCATACAGTGGGTAAAGGTCCTCTCCACCAAGCTTGCTTACCTGGGCTTAATTCCTGAGGTAACCTATATTCTAGAAGGAATATTAATGCCTTTGACCTTTACATGTGTGGTAAAATAGATAAATAAATTTAAAAATTAAAGAAACGTATCTAGATGTTCTTTGAAATCTCTTTTAAAGATATATATATATGTTGTTTTTAGTGTGGGTTAGAGGTGAGCACATGAGTACAAATGCCTAGTGAGGCCACAAGATTACTTAGAGCCTGAGTTAACTGGTGGTTGTGAGCCTTCTGACATGTATGATGGGAACTAAGCACGGGTCTTTTGTAAGAACAGTATACTCTGAGACATCTCTCAACCCAACTTCTCATCCAAATAAATTTCTCTGCTGCCATTGTGTTGAAGATCTTTTTTCTTTTGCCGTTTTATTTCCATTTGCTCTATGTTGCCTATTGTGTGCCCTGTGCTCTTTAGATGGGATTAGTTGAGTACCTGAGCAATGTTGGTTATCCTTCGCTGTTGTAGAATTGAGTATTTGAGTTTATGCCCTCTGATGTTCTGAGCCTAGTTCTGTCTTGGTAGTGATGTTGAACATACAAAACATAGAACATATAAAACCAGAATTTTTTTTATTTTTGTAATGCCAGAAAGTTTGCTTTTAAAGTGTGTAGACATGCTCTATTCTATTTTTTTTTGTTCAAGGTTATACACAAACATTTTTACTTGAAAAGAATTGAGATCATGGCCCAGTGTGAGGAGTGGATTGCAGACATCCAACAGTACAGCAGTGACAAGCGAGTGGGCAGAACCATGTCTCACCATGCAGCAGCTCTCAAGGTGAGTTGTGATTCACTGACTTAGCTATTCCCATCTGAAGGTTAGGGGTAGAAATGAACCAAAGTAACAAGTTGTTGCAGATAGATGTGACAGCTTTGACGGAGGATTGATTGATAATTCTTTAGATTAAAAGTGGCTATAGGACCTGAGTCCAAAGATGTCAATGTGGTGGGGGGGGGGGAGGGTGTTGATTGAAATTGTCTTTAGACTTTTAGTCTTTCCTTACATAATTTTATTACTTGGTATGATGAAGAAGGTATAAGGTGGAAGACCACGAAGAGCTGATTAGTAATAACTGTTGTGGGAATAGGCAGTTCTTTTTAACTTAAGCATTCACAGATAGAAATGGAACATATAGTAGCTCTGCAGAATTTCCATACATGGAAATCCTTCTTTGTACAGCCAACCATTTTTCTGCTTCTAAATCACTATTATATTCTTCTGTCCTTTTATCCTCTGCCAGCTGTCTTCCCTCTTTATTTGTGCAGTGTTTTCCATCCCTGCTGGCTTCTTTACTTTTTATTTTTCAATCCTTATTGAAACTATGTAAGAAACAAGAGTAATGGCATGCACCAATGGCAGGATAATCACTGTGAATTCCAGGAAGCCAGTGCTACATGGTGAGACCTTCTCTCAAACCAGAACAAACAAAATATGTAGCTGATAATAAGAATGCTAGTTTTTAGGTGTGTTTTTCTCCCTACTACAGAAATATTTATGAATGTCAAGTCATATGGTATCTGACATTTGCTTCAAAATAAGAAAAATGAAAAATGATATCAGATAGCCAAAAGTTGATGATGGTTGAAGTTAGGTACTGGATATGCGTGCATTTATTTTCCTATTCTGCCCATTTTTTTATAAGTTGAAATTTTGCATTATAAAGACATTAGAGCCAAGAGTTGTCCTGCACTAAGGACCTCAACTAGGAGGGTAGGGATTGACGTACCCTTTGTCTAGTGAGGCTGTCTAAGGAAAGAACCCTTAGCTTGCTCTATGCTAATTCTGTTTTGTTAAGTTCTGCAAAGCAGTTTGTGTTCTCCAGCCAACGAACAAGGACTTCTGCATCCAAAGGTTTGCAAGTCTCTTCTGCCTCCATACATCTCCCATCTCCATCTACTTTTCAGTACTAGTTTCATTTGCAGAAATCTTCCTTGACCTCTCACACACATTATCTAATGTTTCTTTTTTCTATTCATCATAAATCTCTTTCTCCCCCTTTCTTCATTTGTACTTTTCTTTCCCTCCTTCCTGAGAGGCAGTTTATCTTCACCCCCTTTCTCTTGTGGTCTTTGGGTTTCTAATGTGGACATTTACTCTTTAAAGATGATTCATAAACTAAAAGTCATGGATCTGAGAAAGGGATTGGTAGATGTGGTGGGATTCAGGTGTCAGCTGATAACGTCCGAAGACGCTTATCCAGGGTCCCAGGCTCCTGGAGCGGGTGTGGCCAACCTGGAGGGGGTGATGTGATGTAGGAATGCCTTTCTGTATGCTGTGAATAGCAATCTTTAAATAAAGGAGCTGTTTTGGCCCATGACAGGCACCATAGAAAAAGTAGGAGGAGGAATCAGAATAGGTAGGAAAGGAAGGGGCGGAGTCAGAAAGAGAAGGAGCCAGAAGCCCAAAGGATCAACATGTAAGGAAAGACAGAAATAGTCAGAAGCCCAAAAGAGTAATGTAAGGAACACAGGTGAGCCACGCAGCAGACAGATTAATAGAAATGGGTTGATTTAAGATGTAAGAACAAGCTAGCAATGTGCCTGAGCCATAGGCCAAACAGCATGAAGTTAATATAAGCGTCTGAGTCATTTCTAGGGCCCTGAGCAGCTGCAGGTGGCTGAGGTGTCTGGGGCTGTAGGTCTGTATGTCTGGGCCTCTGGCTGCCCGGGACCAAGAAACCACATTGTAACAGGTAGGGATGGAATAAGTTGATAAGGACTGGAGGGAAATAAAGGAGGGAGGGATGAGGAGAGTAAACAGGATTATATACCTGTATGAAGTTGACAAAAAACTAAAATTAATCCATGAAAAAGTGACTCCTGAAGCTCGTGTTTCCCTCTCCTGAGTTGTGTTTCTAATGGTTTTTCCTGACCACCCTTATTAAACATGGAGAGTAAGACCGTATCTTCCTTCAGATTGGTTTGTCTCAAGCCCTACACTTAATTTCCAGACTACCCTTTTCTCTCACGTCTGTGCTTCGTAGTATGAGACCCCTTCAGTATTGTCCTCAGAAGGGGCTTGTTCTCAGTCGTACCATGTATCTCCCCTTCCCATTCTTTCTGTGGCCCAGAGTCAGGTAGATGCTTCCTGGATAGGTGCTTAGCTAGTCTTAACTCACATACATCTGCAGAGCCTGCGGTCTAGCCGTTGCTCCTGCTGTTCTATTATTGCAGCATTTGCTTTTGCCTGAAGTAATTTTACTATATTATTTTGAGGGTTGTTTTTCTTTCTGTTTTTGAGATAGGGTCTCCCTCTGTATTCATGGCTGGCCTGAATCTAGACCAGGCTGCCCTCAAATTTGGATCTGCTTTCCTCTCCCGCCCCAGTGTTGGACTTAAAGGACTACCTTGAGCTAAAATTACTATGCTAAATTGTATAATTTTTCTGTTACTGTGGAAATACTTCATTTCCAAATTGGTCAAGATTTCTGTTTTTTCAGCTACATCTTTGCTAAAGAATGCTAGTTAAGGAAGTGTATGCAATTTTCAACTCCTCGTGTTAGTGAGCTTTTTCTTCTGTTTTTTTAGTCAGTGTTTTTAATCACTGTGGAAGGGAAGTCAGTGCTGGAGAATTCCTAAGTTCAAATATGTGAATACCCTCATAAGTGGTTGAGAGTGTGTGATTTCTTTCAACTTTTTTTATGTTTTACACCTCCAAGTAGAATCCAGGCTCCACAGAAGTATCTTTATTGTGCTCATTGCCCTTTTTTTGTCAGTGCTTAGCAGAGCATCTTTTATGTGTAAAGATTGCTATATAAAAACTGTGTAGCGGGGCTGGCCAGATTACTCAGTGACTAAAGGCACTTGCCTGATGACCTGAGTTTGATCCCTGAGACCTTTATAGGGGAGGAGAAAACTTGACTGTTGCAAGTTTGTCTTCTTACTTTTTACATGTGTACACGCCTGCCTCTACACAGAAACACAAGCAACCAATCAATGTGCTTTTAGTTACTTAGTTTATGCAGGTAATATTCAAAACCTTCAATATAGTATTCTCATTCAATTCATAAGAACCAATCACTCTCTTAGCATCTTACATTCTAAGGCAAGATGGGATAACACAATTATTTTCTCTCTAGACATTGTTTTCCATTTGTTCAAATATTTAAAATCCTAATGATAATTTTACTTTTCATGTTTCTTCTGAGTTAAACTAAACAATGGGGAAACTTTTGCAAGTTTACAGAGGCTCTTCAGTTGAAGCATACCTGTTTTCATTCACCAAGATAGCAGTGCAGATGTAGCATAGTTTAAGGTTTTGTTTGGTGGGTATGTTTTCCCTTTTTTCACCCAGCACTGGAGATCGATCCCAGAGCCTTGCATATGCCAGACTGTACTACTTGGATAAATCCGCAGTCTGTGTGTATTTTAATTTGTGCATTTGTTCTTTTGATATCTATGACAACACAATGGATTACCATCTTTAATTTAGAAGAACAGACATATCAAACTATAGATATTTATAAGCCATTGGCATTGCTGCTCCTGTGGCCAGGGTGGGGGCACATGAGATTCTGTAGAACTATACTATGTTTTTAGGAGGTGGGATTTATTCTTCTGTACCTGTATAGAATGTTACTTGGGACTTTTCATCATCAGGAATTAATTTTGAGTTTGGGGATTTTTTTAAATTATATAATCTTTATTTTATGTGCATTGATGTTTTGCTTGCATGTGTGTCTGTGAAGGTGTCAGAAGCCCTGGGACTGGAGTTACAGACAGGTGTGATCTACCATGTGGATGCTGGGAATTGAACTTGGGTCCTCTGGAAAAGTAACCAGTGCTCTTAACTGCTGAGCCATCTCTCTAGTAGTTTTGGGGTTCTTGAGTTTTACTTACTGTGTATTTTAAATGTGTGATGTACTGGCTGGCATAAGATAACACTGAGTAAATATTTATACAGTTTGTATTAGGTTATATTACAACTAAGTTCTTGTCTCTGTAATGTGCTGGAATCGCAGTGATCACACTTCTGATATTAGTGGTTTTCTTCACGTAGCGCCACACTGCTCAGCTCCGAGAAGAGCTACTGAAACTTCCCTGTCCTGAAGGCTTAGATCCAGACATTGATGACTCCTCCCAAGTGTGCAGGGCCACAGCTCGTGTTGAAGAGACTTTAACACACGACCATGGAAAACCCAGCAGCAGCAAAGACCTCCCCAGTGACTTCCAGTTATGAGCTGCATTGATGTGGATTTCATAGACACGAAGGCTTCGGAAGCACAAGCCAAATATGTCCATATTTGTATGTAAGAAACTAATTATGTAATAGGTAATGAAACTGAAACTATACTATGCCCTTAAGGAGATCCAGTTTAATACAAGGTGATCTTTGATTTACCTGTACAAGAGTGTAAACTTTTTTGTGCTTTTATTTTTCAATTGTGAGAACCACTGATTGGTATATTCAACAAATTTATGTATACAAAGAAATGGATAAATCACTGATCTATAAGGGAAACTACCTTAGGAAAGAATGTTTACTGAATGTTTATCTTTTTTTTATGTAGAGTGAGAGGTTGTTAACAAAGGATATATATTGGTCATTCTTACACCTGCTATTTAAAGTCAGCAACTTTTCACTGAATTTGATAGATTTTATGTTTGGCCATATCTTCATGCTCATATTTGATTTCTGAAGACCTCCTACATACACTTTAATAAAAGTTAAATGGACATAGCCCTTCTTTTTTGATTTACTAGTACATTTTTAAGTAATAAATCTGCCATAAAATGCACTATAGCTGGAGACTTGCACTTGTATGGATGAATTTATTACATTCAACATATTTAATTTTATGCCTTCTAAGATGCAGAAAAATAAATGAACATGATTTTATTCTATGCCAAACATTGGGCCTCTGAATGTATCAGTTCTTTGAATTTGAGTATATGAAAAGGTATGGTCAATTGGAAAAGTCACTTTAAACTGTTTTCCTCAAGGGCTCCTCTTTGTCCTGGACTGTGTGGTTTTGTTCCTGAAGTCACATGTATGTATCAACACAGAGGCTCTGTAGAGGAGAGAGGCTGGGCCTCTCTGGTGCTGTTACAGTACGTTCTGTACCTGCCATATGGGCTCATTTTCATGCAAATTCTTCCTAGAGCCAATAAATAAAAACTTAGGTGAATTAGTATGTCTTGTTTCTAAAATAGTTGCCATGGTGTGAAATGGTATTTCTACAGAGAAGCTTTTGATACCTGAGCATGGGAAAACAAAGATGTTTTTATAAGACCAGTTACCATACAGAAAAGGCTGAAAGCTAGGCATGGTGGTACATACTTTTAATCCCAGAGGGTCATTCTTATCTCTACAGTTCAAGTTCTGGGACAGCCAGAGCTACATAAAAAGACTGTGTCTCAACAAAGCAGAAAGAAAAAAGAAAAAAACGGAAGTGACTGTTTATCAACAAAAGTAATATAAGAAAGTTTGACATAAAAGTGATGTTTTTCTCTGAAGAAAATGTGGCAGTCTGGTATGGTTGCCTACAATCCTTATACTGGGAGAGTAAGGCATAGAGTTTGCTCAGAGACTGCAGTATAAGACTCTGCCCTAATAATGGGGGATGGGGAGAGAAAATCACAAATTTAGGTATTGGGGAAATCAAAAAAGGGGGGGGGGGAATCAAGGGGCGTGATACCTCTTTATGTCAGAGGCTCTAGACACTTTAAATACCATGAGAAGAAAACAGGAAAGCAGAGTGTTTGTCTTAGATATGGTGTGTAGTAAGCTGCACCAGAGTTACAAGATAGTAATAAAGTCAGTATATGGCGAGAAATATGTCAAATGCCATATGTAGATGTTCTAGATAGAATTTGTATCTAAAACTTTAAGTAAAAGTAAAAGCGCTAGGAGATGTCTCAGTGGCTGGAAAGCAATTGCTGAATTTGACTAACAACCTGAGTTCAGATTCCAGGAACCCACATAAGCAAAAGGGTGTCAATGAATGGGGAGTTAGTGAACAAAGCTACTTGTGGCTAAACCTGATGAACCAAGTCCAGTACCAGGAACCATACAGTTGAAAGGAAAGAACTAATTTGTCCAGGTTGTCCTCTGACCTCCACTTGCATCTCCCACTCTACACAAATAAGTAAAAATGATTAAAATGAGCTCTAAAAGGAAAGGAAAAAAAAAAAGGTGAGTCAGGTGATGATGGTGGTGCACAACTTTTAATTCCAGCACTCAGGTGGATCTCTGAGTTCAAGGACAGCCAAAAAAAAAACAAAACAAAAAAAAAACAAAAAAAACAAAAAAAAAAAAACCCAACAATTCAGGATGAGAACTGCCTTTAACTTCCATGTCGTGTGTTTGGTTTGCTTTTGGTCAGGATCCCATTCTAATTGGGCATGAATGATAAATGTTGTCAAGTACATTGTTAGACATGGGAAAGTGTTAGAAAGCAACAATACTTTTGTAGGAGCTCATAAATGACATATAAAAACTACAAGGTACAGGCAGCAGGTGAGGTGGCTCAGTGGGTAAAAATGCTTATTGCTAAACCTGACAACCTGAATTTAATTGAATCCTGGGACCCACACAAGGATGGAGAGAACCAACTTTTCTGCACATTCCATGGCTTGTGTATGTACATAAAATGTTTAAATAATTTGAGATGGATTGCACTGAAATGGAACCATGTGAGATTCTTCAAACAAGCCCAGGAACATTTAAGTGCCCACTTTGTATAAGGTTTTTATTGCATGAATTCTATTTGGTATTATAATAAAACCCAGAGTCAGATATTGGGGAAAAGCTGAACTATCAGAAGGACAGAGAACAAATCACAGCCAATTCTCACCCAGCCAACTTCTCAGCCCTAATGGGATAGGTCCTATCTCCATGAGTCCTCAGACTGATTGGGTTCATAGGCAAAAGGGATTTCTGCCGTCTCATCTTTTTTTTCCCTGCAGAGCTATTATGATAATTGGATCAACTTTTCTAGTGCTTAGATTAAAGATGGCTGCCACCACCACCTGGCTCTGTTTGGCCTAGAGTGGTCTGTATCTCTGTAAATGTTGGGATTAAAGGTGTGGCTCTGTCCTGTGGGTGATTCTGTCCTGTGATATTCCAGACTATTTTTATTAAATATACAATATATCACCCCATATTCCTTTTTGTGTCAAAAATTAAAAAGGTTATAACATATTTTAAAAACTATACATTAGGTATAATAATTACATAAAATATATACAAGCATTAATTATATCAATAATGTCCAATCCATTAACAATTAACAAATTCAAAGAAAATATTTCATTATTTATCTTTTTCTGGTGAGTCCAAAGGATTGTACCTAATTCACTTTCTAACTTGTATTGCCAACTGAAAACTATCCTTGAACATCTCTTAATGAGTTTCTTTTCTGAAATTGTAACTAGGAATTATATAGCTATCTAATCTTCAACTCCCTCCGAGACCCAAGAAGGAAGTAATATTAACTAAGAAAACAGGAAGTGCAAGCAAGCAACTTTTAAAAACAAAAAAATGTAAAAAAGTGACAGGAGCAATGCTGCCTGGACAGTCACCCAAGGTTTCTCTGAAGCGCTGAGCCATCCATCTTCAGCCTACAGGCCTATATGTCTGACAGACGTGTCTGTGAAACAGGATAACTGTAACTACCGAACTACCTTGACTTGGCAATGATTGGTCATCCTTTCTTTTGTATCCTGCTTGACCATTTCAGACGTATGTCAGCAGTCGAGGCAAGAGTACTTTCTTGCCCAGTGGCTAACTTTTGACACAAAGAAAGTGTCTTATCTAAAATATATCTGTCTGACTTTGAAAACATGCCTAATACACTGTAAGTTTAATTGTAGTGACTACTAACTTGTATTGCTTTACATCCTAATTAGTTGGTAGTGATAACTTTCAAGGACTAGCAATTTGTATTGCATTGCTAGACAAACTGTATAGGTATAATACCTTGAACAAGAGTAGAAATATATGTACAGTAGCAAAATTAATCTCACCTTTGTGTCAGTATACACAATTTGTATACAATATACAAAAATTCCAGTCCAATGTAAAATATTTAAAACTAGTCATTGTTTCTTAAAAGTAGATTCAATAATCTACTCTTGTAGCATATCTATATTCCCTTTTTTCTCAGAGTAGATTCAATAATTACTTTTTGATCCTATCATACCTGTGTCCCCCTTTTGTTTTTTTTTTTTTTTTTTCAAACTGGAATCCTGAATCTAAATCTCCCTTGTTAAGCTTTTTTCCTAACCATTACCAATAACAATTTGTAACCAACCATCCTAAGTTATGACAATTATCCATAACCCACTGAAAGACCATGAACCACCCACCCCACCTTTTGGGAATGCGGGTGTTATATTCTTAAATGTATTTCCTGTTAACTGTCAAATCCTGACATAGTTAGCTGTATCATTTGTTGTCCAGTCTCAGCATAATGGGAAAGTGCAGGGCTTGTCTTACATCCTGGCAAAAGTAGTCTGTGAGTCTGATTCATCTCAATGAGCCACCTCAAAATTGTCCTGAACAGTTTGTAGTCTTAAATCCGATCTCTGGTTGGTGTTTGTCAACCTAGTCACGCCATAGTCCACGTGAAATCATCATTGTGGGGCTTCATCTTCCTAGAGTGGTATTATCCTAAGGCTTGAACTACAAAAATGGCAGCAGGCTTGCTGCAGGCAGCATAAGCTGCAAGAAGGCAGGTTCCCAAAGACTCACAGGAGCCTTGATGTAATCACAAGCTGCATATGATAGATTTAAGGTTTCTACTCATATAGACAAAAAGGGAACAGAGTCAAAGACAGCTTCTTAATAGCATTTTCTTGGGTCAGCTCTGTTTGCTGGGAGCTAGCAGAGGTGCAGATCCTTTAAGAGGGGCTTCCTGACTAGGACTTAGCAGCAAAAACTGGCTCTCTAGGATGCCCTGCTGCCAAATACTTAAATTGATGAGCAGCAGCCAGTGCTGCTGTGCTTGGTGGCATTGTGGACCTAAGATTCCCCAATGTTGGGGTGGTAAATAGCTCCATGATATTTAATACTGTTTCCCAGAATTGGAAAGGTTAGTGTGGCTCTGTTACCTCTGCCATGTTGAAAAGCTGCCGAGCAGGGCGGAGTCAGCATTCAAAGCAATGTTTTGCAGTCTAGCATTTTAAAAGCTCTTCTGACTAGAAAATGATCATGGATATGCAATAAAACAGATTGAGATGAAGAAGATTTCTAAATGGATTACAATGTGTGTGAAGATGTATTCTTAGGCTGGGAGAGAAAAGAGGGCAGAGAAAATCCTTTAAAAAGAGAAATAGAGTAATAAAAATATAATAAGTCACATAAAAATGGAAAACACACATCCAGAGTCTGGATTATGGTTATTGTGTTTTAATTTTTTAATTGTTAATGAGCTAATTGCAGAAAGACATTTGATTGTAAAGCCTGCTAAGTTAAATGAACATAGGTATTTTAAATGTAACTTGACTTTAAAATTTGGGTCCAAGGATATGTTGGTTTGGAAAAGAGGTTTTGTTTTTGTTTCCACAGAAGATGAGAACCTGTCGGTTGCTTCCAGACCAATATGGTCTGATCAAGGAAGACCTCTGGAAAATCTCTGATAAGAAGAGATAGCGACATGAGCTTCAAGACTGCCAACTGAGATGATCCAGCTTCAGGACCCCCATAAGATCGCCAGTGCCCCCCAATCAGCAGGAAGTAGTAATGGAAAGCTACACCCAAATTCCCAAAATACTATTTAAAAATATTTATTTTCATTATGAATGGTCATAGTTAATCTCTTTCTAAGAAAAAAAAAGGGGGATATGATATAGGAATAATTTTAAAAGATAATTAAAGTAGATGATTGAATCTACTTTAATCCAAAAAATGGCAGTTATTCTCAAAATTTTTACATTGGTATGGATTTTGGTTTATTGATACAAATTTAAGGTCAATTTCATTATAGTGTATGTATATTTCTACTCTTATTTAATATGTGTATGTAATTCCTTTAAAATTGTAATGTGTAATAAAGAAGTGCAGATTAATAGTCATCTATGATAACTGAACTCAGTCATGTTAGGTTTTTTTAGGTATACAAAGATATATTTCAATTAGATAGCTAATCTTCAAACACTTCAAAATTCTACAGAATATGGCATTTAAACTTTTTTTAAGAACTTAAACTTTTCTGGACAGTGAGACTGTTCTGCTCCTAGCAGCACCAATCTACTTGAAGAGAATAATGGGTATCAAGAAACTATATGGAATTTACTTTCTTTGTGGCAAAAGTTAGCCATTCCCCAAGAAACTGTTCTTGCCTCAACTGCCTGGCATTATGCTATATAAACTGGACATGTAGGACGCATAGGAAAGTGACCTTTGAACCTTGACAGAACAATCCGAGATGGTCCTTCAGTTTCCTGCTTCACAGAGAAAACTACCAGACATCTATCAGGACACAAGGAGAAGCCACTGATGAATTGTGCCAGAATAGGCAGAGTAGTCCTTCAAATTAACTGACTCACTGAACGGTATGTCAGAGACACTAGGGCTGTGGGCTGAAGATGGATGCCCCACCACAACAAAGAAATTGAGTGACTGTCCAGGCAGCCAGATATCATCGGTATCATTTCTAGATTTTGGAAGTTACTTAAACTTCCTGTTTACTCTGGTAATACTATATTCTTCTGTGGTCTTTGATGTATTCGAAGGTTATATAGTTATAAATTTAGTTTTCCTAAGTTATTATAAAAGGTATATTGTATTGGGAATAGATAGGATAGATACAGGTAGATTGTTCTACCTACCTATAAACAATTTTTAGCCAAATATATAGGCTAAGCCAAAGACAATTTACACTGGCATAGATATTTGTATATTGGTACAAATGTAAAACGGTTTTATATGTTTGATTGAGATAATTTATATATTGGTACAAATTTAAATCTAAAATTGTTTTATGTGTCCAAAACAACTTATACATTGATATAAAATTATATCTGTAACTGTTGTGTAAAATTAAATCTATAACTGCTATATTTTATATAATTTCTACCTCTTTAAAAAATTTACAACTGTTGTCATGTCCACTATACAATTGCCACTTCCATTTAACTATACTAGATATAATTACACTAGTTATAGTGTATATGCAAGATGTTTTATATACCTCTGTTTAGATAATATCTAAAATACTATTACCATTTTACATAGTGTGTGTGTGTGTGTATATATATATATATATACCTCTGGCTAATGTTTGATAGTCATACTAAAAGTCATTGTTCAGAGATTATACACCCCTTTATAGATAACCTAATTTTACAAGTTTCAATCCTTAAGATGATAAAAACTACAATCAACATTACTTAAGTTGCCATGTCACAGTCATCTCAGATACAAATTAAATACCATAGGTAGACAGGAGTCTTCAATCATTTCATAAACCCCAAAAATATGACATTTAACATTTGTTATTCAGAATTTGGCTGTGAGAGATGCGATGACTCCTGGTGTCACTATTTCTTTCCTAAGATGGTGTTGAACATCAAGGACACTCCTTTGGAGTTTGTTCTTTTAGCAGAAAATGGCCAGTTGAATAAAAAGCTGCCCTTATCTCGATTACTAACAATACACACATGATGTCCAAGCTAGATAAACAAAATGACAGATAAAAACTGACAAAACCTGCCTAGACAAGATAAGACAGTCCCTCCAAAAATGCCCTGCTTATAAAAAGATTTGTTAGATACTATAGGCCTATAGCCAGAATAATAAGTACTCCAACGGCACAAAAAAATAATTGTCCAAGTAGCTGTGTCCCTGTCCTCTAACAAATTTTAAAAGCTACTACTCCCATGTGCTTCTGACTTTCATGTGATATATTTTCCTTCTCGGGTCTTAAAGATGTTAAATATTTAAAGTTACTACCCTATTATCCCTTAGCGAAAAACATTCAAGTGTTAAATTTTCACTATCCCAGATAAACAATTTTAAAATAATTTATACACCCTACTATCTACCAATATTCTAAAAATATCTAATATACTTCATATATGTTAAGTTTTGGTTGTAGTTTATGCCTTATCCTCTCCTAGATATTACCTTGTAATAATTCCTATTATATATAGTCTTAGTTTAAAATCTTCTTAGTTAGACAAAAGGGAGTGATGTGGGATTCAGGTGTCAGCTGATAAGGTAGGAAGATACTTATCCAGGGTCCTGGGCTTCTGAAGGGGGAGTGGTCAGCCCCATTCAAGAGGGGCTGCTGGGATCTTGGGGAGTCCCATTTGTTCCTGACTTCTTGAGAGACTAGATCAGTGTCCATCATCCATCGTGTAGATCATCTGATCGCTCATATGCCTATATAAACTGTTACCTATATTGTGAGTGTTGGTTTATATGCCAATAAATATTGATCTTAGATTGAGATATTTTAAGAAAAATTTGCACCATCAGTATATTAGATATGAAACCTTAGACTCACAAGGATAAGGAAGATGATAGAATATATTCTTAAATTTTGTTAAATGCAAATAGACTAGATATTGTAACTAATTATTGCTTGATAGCTTTTTTATACATGTAATTTTACTACATTAAAATTGAAACCTTTTTGATTAGACAGAAACGGGAAGTGATGTGGAATGTTTTTCTGTATGCTATGAATGTCATTGGACAATAAAAGTACTGTTTTGGTGTATGTCAGGCCAGCTTAGAAGCAGGAGGGAATTCTGAACGTAGATAAAAGGGAAAGGAGGGGCGGAGTCAAAAGAGATGCAGTCCCGCTGCCCATGAAGCAAGATATAAAGAAATAGGTGAGCCACCGGCCACATGACTGAACAGATTAATGGAAATTGGTTGAATTAAGATACAAGCGCTAACTAGCAATATGCCTGAGCCATAGGGCACACAGCATGTAATCACACACACACAAAACAAAAACAAAACAACAAAACTAGTTAAAATCTTCTCTACAGACTTTAGAGGTAGTCAAAGTACTCAAGATCTGCTTTTACAGAGGACCAGAATTGGTTTGCAGCACCTGTAGTTGGAATTTTCTTTTGGCTGCCACTAGACAGCTTCCAAATAAAAACACAGAGACTTATTAATTATGAGTGCTCAGCCTTTAGCTTATGCTTGATCCGCTAGCTCTTATAACTTAATTTAACTTGTTTCTATTCATCTATATTTTGCCTCTAAGCTTTTTACCTTCCTCTCATTCTATATGTCCTGCTTTCCTGCTTCTTCCATGGCTGGCTGGCTGGTCCCTGGCATCTCATGTCTCCCTTCTCCCTCTGTCTCCTGTCTCTCTGGAGCCTAGATTCCTCCTCCTGCTTACTCTCTGCCCAGAAGTCCCACCTATATTACCTGCCTACCTATTGACTGTTTAGCTCTTTATTAGACCAATCAGGTGCCTTAGGCAGGCAAGATAGACAAATGCAACACCTTTTATATAGTTAAATAGTCTATAAACAAATGCAGCATATCTTTACATAGTTAATATTTCACAACATAAACAAATGCAACATATTGTAGTACGAGGTTTCTGGCCAGGACTTTGGGGCCTAACCTCAAGGTTTAGGACCCGCAGACCTGCAGTCCCACAGTCCCACAGAGACACATAGATGCTTTCAATAGTTTTTGGCTGATCAGCCTTAGGCCCAGGCATAAAAGTTGCTAACTCTGTACCCTTAATCTAACCCATGACTTCTGTCCTGTTCAGCCATGGGGCTCAGTACCTTTTTCTTAGAGCAGCATAGTTGTCCTCTGCTTCTTTCAGCTTCTCTCTGGTGTTCTCTCTGGCGTTCTGCTCTGTGCTTCCTGTTCTCAGAGTTTTTAACCTACACTTCCTGCCTGCCTTTGGCCAATCAGCGCTTTTTATTAAACCAGTGGGTGGGACAATTATTTACCATGAAACAACACAATACCCCTACAACATATCTTTACATAGTTAAATTAATATTCCACGACAAGTATATACATCATAGTTGTCTTAATCAGAATTTCTATTGATATGAAGAGACATCATGACCATGGCAACTCTCAGAAAAAGTTTTAATTAACATGGCTTACATTTTCAGAGGTTTATTCCATTATCATCATGGTGCAACATGGTGGCATGCAGGCAGACATGGTGCTGGAGGAGGAGCTGAGAGTCTTACATCTTGACTTGCAGACAACAGGAAGTGAACTGAGACGCTGAGTGGTATCTTGAGCATATATGATACTTCAAAGCCTGCCTCTACAGTGACACACTTCTTTCAATACAACCACACTCATGATACTTCAAAGCCTGCCTCTACAGTGACACACTTCTTCCAATACAACCACACTCCTAATAGTGCCACTCCCTTTGGGGTCCATTTTCTTTCAAACCACCACAATAGGTCACAGTCATCTCTTAGTTTCAGTTTAGGGGATCCAATCATCTCTTCTGACCTTCATGGGCACTCATGATGCACATACTTGCATGCAGGCTAACACTCATACATGTGAAATTAAAATCCAAAGTAGCAACAGCAAAATAAAGATTGCTTAGCATTAAAATCAAAAATCCTCCAAGTAAGATTAATGTAGAAAATAATCTTATTTTGTCTTTGTTGTCTTAACAGGTTGGATTATATGAGATAAGATGGATTAAACTGAGATATTCTAGTTAATATGCCACATGCAATTTGAGTTATAACTCAAAGTTTTTGAATATCTGTCTCTTCTATTGGGCTAATACTTTTTTTTGCTTTTTTTGTTTTTGTTTCTTTGTATTGTAGTTCTGGCTGTCCTGGAATTTGATTTGTAGACCAGGCTGGCCTCAAACTCAGATCTGCCTACCTCTGCTTCCCAGGTCCTGTGTAAAGGTGCATGCTATCTCTGTCCAGCCTTGGGCTAATTAGTACTTTTTAAGAGGCAGGAAAATGTCACTAGCTGCCAGTGGCATAGGTTTTTTAGCATATACAGGAGAAGACCCTCACTGCCACCAAAAAAAATAAAATATCTTGTTCATGTTCATTTTGTGTACTTAGCTCACTACACTGGCAGTAATCTGTACATTGTGACTTGAGCATCACTTAAAGGTTCTTTGGACTGAGGTTGGATCTACTCCCAGAACCAATCAATGCTAATAATTTAACAGATAATTTTTATTTTAAATTTATTTTTATTTATGTGCATTGGTGTCTTGCCTGCATGTATGTTTGTATGCGGGTGTTAGAACCACTGGAAATGGAGTTACAGACAGTCTTAAGCTGCCATGTGGGCGCTGGAAGAGCACCCAGTTCTTAACCACTGAGTTATCTCTCCAGCCCTTAACAGGTAAATTTCTACAGATACATTGTTTTACCAATCTGACACACACTTCTGGTCTCCATGTGCACTCCATACACATACATATATGTGTACAACAAAACTATTCTGGTAGTAGTTACATGGATAGGCAGTGCTACAGTGTACTCAGGTGTCTGCCAGTCTGAGAGACATCAGAGTATGGCAGGGCCTCAGATTCATCTGGTTTCAGTGTTATCATTATGACCACAGAAAATTAGGAAAATAGAATAATATAAAACGTGAAATTTTTATCTTATTTTTGCTCTTTTCTAATATAATTGCTGATAATTTTTATCAAGCTTTCAAACTATATTATGCACATTTTTATCATTAAATGCCTGATTAATGTGGATGTTCTTAAACAACTTAGTTTTTTTTTAGGATTTATTTATTAGATGTTTGTGGGTGCACATGCATGCATGTGCTTTCAGAGTCAGAAGAAGGCATCAGATTCACTGAAATTGTAGTCACAGGAAGTTGTGAGTCGTCTGAAGAGGGTGCTGGGAAATCTGACCATGCAAGAGCAACAAGTACACTAAACTGATGAGCTATCTCTAGGTCCTGGATGATAAAAATGGAAAGCTTTAATGCTGGCATTTTCATTATCAAACATGTTTTCTTCTTCCTTTTGTCCACATTGTTTATGAACCACTTAAATCTTTGTTTCCTTCAGTTATGAGTTTATACTCTTTACCTGTTTTGGTTTTACCATCTCAGCGTGTGTAAAATACACATGAGTTGCTTGTGTCGTATAGTGTTCTTTTTTTAAAAAATCACATCTGTATATATCTTGCCCAGACAGCATTAATGTTTGCTTTTTTTGTTGTTGTTATGGGAGCTTTATCTTATGACATTATTGGCCTATTTTTCTTTGTGATTTTAATTGCTTGTTTTTAATGGGTTTCCTAGTGCTGTGGAATTTTGTGTATGATGTGGGAATGTCTTTCTGTATGCTGTGAATATCAATCTCTAAATAAAGGAGCTGTTTTGGCCCATGACAGGCACCATAGAAAAAGTAGGAAAAATCAGAGCATAGGTAGGAGAAGCAGGGCGGAGTAAGACAGACTGAGCCAACTGCCCAAAGAAGAAACATGTAAGGAACACAGGTGAGCCACGGGCCACGTGGCAGGACAGATTAATGAGAATGGATTAAGATGTAAGAGCTAGCTAGCAATGTGCCTGAGCCATAGGCCAAACAGCAGAAACTTAATATAAGCGTCTGAATCATTTCTGGGGGCCTGATTAGTGGCAGGCGTCTAAGGGTTTGGGGCTGCAGATCTGTGGGTCTGGACCTCTGGCCACCCGGGGTCAGAAACCTTAATGCAATATGTGTATTTACTGAATAGCACTGATTATTGGTGTAAGCCTGTGTGAAGCCAGACTCAAGCAAGTTCCAACCACTTCCATACTCCCATTCTCTCAACCCCCATCTGCCTTGTGCTGTGTGGATTTAAAGCTTATTGGCCAATAACAGGGCAGAAAGATTGGGCAAGACAGCCTGATGTGGAAAATGCTGGAAGAGAAAGATGCAGTTAGGAGAGTCAAAAGAGACAGCAGGTAAGCAGGATGTGTAGAAAATAAGGTAACAGGCCACGTGGCAAAGCGTAAATAGAAATATGGGTTCATTTATGTGTAAAAGTTAGCTAGTAGCAAGCCTGAGCTATCGGCCAAGCACTAGTGGGACTAGGCAGTTGGGACATCCTATATGGATGATAGGAAGAATGTAGAGGATAGATGAGACATCCAGGCCAGGTGGAAAGCTCCACCTTGCTTTCTTAGCTCCGATGCTTTGGATGTTTCAAGTTGTAGAAGCTGTCTTGAGTCCCCTGGGCCACCCATCATCTCCTGGGCAGATGTGTTCTCTGACTCTTCATGTGTTAGCCTTGAATGTGGTCATAAAATGCTCCATGGGCTCCAGTATTGCCTGTTTTCCTTTCATGGGTGCCCCTCTTCAGATGTATGGGAAAAATGTAGGATGTCACCACTGTATTTTATTCACTTCTCATTTCTCCACAGAGGGAGTATCCAGCAAAACCATGACAGCTATAGCTTTTCTGGGCTATTTTCCTGGGAGTCAAGTAGTACAAAGATAAACTCTTCTGTGCAGTGGGACCTCCAGAACTGCTCCCCTCCCCCACTTTCCTGACCTCTTCTGTTTAAAGGTCTCAAGGTCAGCGGTGGATTTTCTTCATCTTCAGCCTTGCCCCTTTTGTTCCTTGGCCATTATTCTACAGGTTGTGTCCTTTAGTTTAATCCCACCTCCTCTCACCTTGCCATCTACCAAGCCAGCAAACCCAGCCACTGGTTGCCTACCATCTCTGAAGCCTCTTGCAGTTTTTAGAAGATGTGGTTCTTACTCCTTTAGCCTGCCTGTGCCTAATTCCTGGTAGCCTTATTTTACCCCTTCATGGATGAAAGTTCCTAAGCCTGGACAATTTGAACATTTGTCTTATTGTTATTGTTTTGTTTTAAAGATAACTTCACAAATGGAGCATACTGTATTTTTCAATCCCTAGACCCATCACACCAATCACGGCGTGGGTCAAGCCCATCTGCCCTTCCATCCCTTGAAATGGGCTACAGTCCTCAAATGTCCCTTTAGCTCAAGGGCTCTCTTTGTGATCTAGTGAAGGAGGAGCTTAGAAAAACTAATCACTTCCAATCTTCAAGGAAAGGGCATCTTAATTTGCTCTGATAATTCCATTGGACATCCTGGTACTTTCAACCCGTCTTACAGTGTGTGGACTAGTTGATAAAATGTCATGAGGCTGTCTCTTCCAGAAGCTCCTAGCCTAAAGAAAGGGGAAGGGCCATTAAATTCCATTATTTAGGGGGAGTTAGTTGATTTATCCAGCTGTGTTCTCAAGAATCTTCTACTTAGCAGCAAGTTCTCTCTGAGGCTTTACAAATTAGCTGAGGTGCTAAGCCAGAAAGGTCACCTAGGGTTGTAAGGCAAGGAGACAGTCCCCACATGTGCTTTCTGTAGCTAGGGGAGATTGCAGCTCTAGAAAATCTACCTTCTGTCTACTGCACCCAACTGGTAACTGTTACTAGTTCTTGGCATCTGTGTACTGGATCCTATGTTTACTCCTTGATAATGGCTCCTGGCCTCTTGATCTCAAGCCAGTGTGGACAGTGTGACAACTACCAAGAAGAAAGGGAGATGGGAAATAGGCTGCAAATCTGTATCCTTTGATTCCATGGGTATTTTCCCCTCCCAGCCACCTCTTTAGGTACACTCATTTGGGGGGGGGGGTGTTTGTTTTGTTTTTTCTCTGCTCACTGAGATCCCTACCAGCTGTGTTTGTTCTACCTCTACTAAGGCAACTGAAAATTTATGTTCAAACAAATCTTTCCCTAGTGAAACCATATGTGGTGGTCAGTTTTAATTGCCAACTTGACACAATCTGGAGTCCCTGGGAAGGGAGGCTCCACTAGGGATTGTTTAAATCAGGTTGGCCCATGGTCATGTCTGCAGGGGTTATCCCAGTTATGTTAATGGGATGAAAAGACCTACCTATTGTGAGTGGCATCGATCCCCAAAGCCCACTTAGCAACATCATTTTTTCCTGTGGTTCACTGCTCTATGCTCTAGCAGATGTAAGTAATGTGAGCAAGTTCCTTTTACTTTGCCTTTGCAGCAATGGTGATAGCCTGGAATTGTAAGCCATACAAACCCTTTCTCCCTTAAGCTGCTTTTGTAAGCAACAAGGAATTAAAACTAAGGCACTACTGTTGGAGGTTGAGAAAGCAGAGAATGGGTGATGAGGTACTGTGTAAAAAATAGGAAGACAGAAACTTTGATATCAAGGCTTTCATCAATTTGCTTATTTGCCAATCCCAGCAGCTCCAATATATTTGCATCATCCCTGTTTAGAAATAACCCAAGGGGAAGGGCATGCTTTGTCTCTCTTCCCCCAATTAAACACTAAACACAGTTAGAACCCTTCCATGAATTTCAAGCTTCCATGGTCATGGTTGGGGGACATACAATATAGTAAGTCTTAAAATCTTGCTCATGGTAACTTTTCTCCAGAGCAGAGGAAACTTTGACTTAGTCTGCCTCTGTAAGACATCCTTAAAGATGCACTTCTTTGATGGGCTGTGGTGGCACATGCCTGTAATTCCAGATTTTGGAAGGCAGAGGGGGGTGGATCTCTGCGTTTGATGCCAGTCTGGTCTATATAGTGAGTTACAGGACAGACAGGGCTACACAGAGAAACACTACCTTGGAAACAACCAAAAAAGCACTTCTTTAAATGGACAGGTATGGATATCTGATTATCCTTTGCACAGAGTTGGCTGAAGTTACAAATCTGCTTGATGCTTTGGACCACCTGTTTATGGATATATTTATATCTGTGCATCTTGTGCATCAGTGTTCACAGAGTACAGAAGATGGTGTTGAATCCTCTAGAATTGTAGTTACATGTGGTTGTAATAATAGAAGTGTTATTCTAATTAATCTTAGTCAATAAAAATTTGGGATTCAAATATTAGGGTTAAGTACCTGAAAGATCAGAGAAGCAGGGGAGTTTCCCACCTACCTCTCTAGTTCCTCTCAGCTCCACCTCACCACTTCTTGTCTCCTCTCTCTACAGTCCTCCTAAACTCTATGGTTATCTAGTGGCTACCTCTGTCCTGTGACTCTAAGCAAGCTTTATTTGTCAGAGCACAATCAAAATATCACAGAACAGTTGTGAGCCCATCTGGGTGTGGGGAACTGAAGCTGTTTTCTTTGCATGATCCATCAGTGCTCTTAGCTGCTGAGCCATCTTTCCATCTCTTTCTATTCAGGTTTCAAAGTGCCCTCTGTTCAAACACTTGCCAACTCAATTCTGTAGGAAAGTTATGTGAACTTTGTATCTTTCATGAGGCCCAAATTGCTCTCTACAACATGTTTCAACAGACTTTAGAAAATGATTGCTTTCTGTTTAGTGGGAGAGTAGACAGCGTCATGCAATAAAACAATTTTAAAGTAGAAACTGTGTTGAGCTAGCATACAAGCTGGAGAGACAGTATCTCCATTTGTTTGATCTTCCTGGGGCATGAGCCACATTAATGAGCTTCATCATAATGATATGATGTTGATAGATTACTTTACACAAATGATTAGGGGAGTCACAATAAGAGCCTGTAGTCAATCTGCCCATGTCCCACAGGTTATGTGGAAGAAAAGGGACCTTGTGCAGGGGGGGTTAGATACCTGTCTCTCTCAAACTCTAGAATGTTGATGAGTGTTTGAGATACTCCTTGACCTGCAGATTTATTACAAGCAGGGAGGGCATAGGAACATTTTTGGGGGGGGGGGTTGCTTAGGCAATTCCTATTCTTTTTAAATGTTTTTTTTATTATTATATATATCTAAGGTTTCATTATGACATTTTATAGCTGTATATAATGTATTTGACCATGTTCATTCCTGTTAGCTTCTTCTTTGGTACCTTCCCATTCCTGGTGATTTTTTGCCCTCTTACCAACTATTCTTTCTCTTTTTTTCTTGTTTGTATTGGTTAATTGACTGATCAGTTTTTTGAGATGGGGTTTCTCTGCCTGTCCTATCACTGGCTGTCCTGGAATTCACTCCGTTGACCAGGCTGGCCTTGAGCTCAGAGATCCATGTGTCTCTTCTGTCTCCTGATGCTGGGATTAAAGGCATATGCCACCACCACCAGGCATCTTTCTTATCTTTAGTATGTGTGTCCCAATGAGTGTAATGGGGTTGATCTTTAAAGAATGAGTAACTCACCTGTGGCTACATCCTCAAAGACACATCTCTCCCTCCCTTAACAAATTCATTGCCTATAGATCCTCAGGGAACACAGGACCTCATGGCTTCCTTCCTCTGACTTATTCTTGAATTCTAGGGCTTGGAGTAATCCTCCTGCCTCAACTTCCTGAATGACTGACTATTCTATTGTTCAATCCCCACCCCTCCACACCTATGGCAATTCTGATGCTAATGATCTCTGAGGTTTGAGAAGTGGCAATACCCAGGGCTCGATGTCTCTTACTGACACATTTGGTTTCCAATTCTGTCATTTATTTATTTATTGGGAGCTCGTACTTTGCCTCTAGAATAAGGCTTCGAGATTATAGCATTAAACAACATATCAGATGAGAACATTTGGCTAAGACTTGTGCTCTTGGAGCAAGATCAGCCACAGCTGGATTTTATTACTTGGGTTTTTCTCATACCTTTTGTGTTGAAGCCCTTTGGTAATTTTTCAAACAATTCCCTCTTCTGTTCCTGTTTGCTAGTCACAGCCATGGAAATGGAAATATTCCCCCACCCCTTTTGGCTGAAAACGGGCAAAGCCTGGAAACATTGGTTAAAGTCTTTACTTAGCCCCCACTCCTCTTTGTGAGGCCTCCCGAGTATATCGAATCCCTCATCCCACAGCGCAAGCGGAAAACACTGATGTATTTCAGAGTGCTTCATCACACTGCCCAGCCCAATACTCGTGATATATTGTCTAAGAATGACAAGACCTCTGTGTAGTACCTGGAAGAAGAACTGAATTTATTGCTAACTGTAAGAAAGGAAAATTACGCAGGTCTGTTGCAATCTCTTCTTGCATGACATACTATTAATCATACATAAGGTCTGGAGTTCAAATATTGGTAGATTTAGGGGCATAAGCATTTCACATCATCTGTAAAAGGGCTTTCCTTGGGTGAGACGATTGTCGACTGGCTGACATTCAGAGCCTGGTGTAGCTAAAGGAGTCTCAAAAAACATGTTTACTTCGGGTAATTACTCACAGAGTGAACAGCTCTAAAATTTGTTTTGATGGCTACTTGTCACCAAATTATGGAACAGTGGGTCTTTCAAGTTGATCTGAATATTTATTTTGGTTTTTAGATTTTTCTCTTTGTGCTGGAGAGATGGCTCAGCCATTAAAGGCTAAGAGGCTCACAAAGCAACAAGACAAGGTTTTGTATTTTTAAATATGTGTATGGATGTACACCTGAATGTGTACATGTGTAACAGGTAAATGTAGAAGCCCACAGAGTCAGGAAGAGGGTGTCAGATGCCTCAGAACTGGAGTTAAAGGTAGTTCCGAGTGACCTGCTGTAGGTGCCGGCAACAGAACTCAGGTTCTCTGCAGGAGATCATGTTCTTAACTGCTGAGCCATCTCTAATGCCCCCTAACATTAATCACCAAAATACATTACAAGCTGTAAAGATGGGGTTTTATAAATGTGGTTAATTCTGCCTTAGATATGTTTTTGCCTGTGACAGCTGGTTTTCGATGTAGTGTTGAACAGCTCAATCTGATTTGCTTCCAGTCATTTCTTGAACCATCTGTCAGCACAATTGTTGTGTGGAAGGGCTGAAGGTTCTTGACAGCAGACATCAAATGAATATGAAACAAATATATCTAGAAGAGTCTTGAGGGACTAGGAGGGAAACACATTGCAAACATTTAGGTGTAATCAAGAAAACAAAATGTGGTGACTCCCTGTGTTTTACTTTACAAAGCTAATTTTCTATGTGGGGATATTGTCAAATAAAATAAAAACTTTCAGAGATATCAGAGGGATCTACCCACAATCAGTCTAGGAGGATCAGACAGTGGTAACTCACACCTTTAATCCCAGCACTGGGAATATCCTAGGAGTGGTGACCTGTCACTTGCGCACCCTCGCCCACAAGGACAACGCGACACCAGGCTCTTCTTTCAGTGGTTTATTCAGGACCTTGAAACTTCTTCTGCCTCTGCTACTGCCTCTCCTACTGGGGAAAACCCGCTCCCAGCTATATACCCTTGGACTGCCAGTCACAGGGCGCCACGTGGGCTATGCCAATAGATCCAGGTGCATGGAAGCAAGCCACACCTGGAAGCAAGCCATGAGCTTAGCCTTAGCCAAACAAGGAGTTGTTTATCTCAGAGAGCTCTCAGGTGGAAGGCGGAAGCCAGCACCATCTTTAAGGTGGGGCCACATGGCTCTCTACAGTGACCTACCCTTTAATCCAATCTGAATTAAGGTCATCTTAGTTTACAGAAGGAGTTCCAGGCTCCCAGCCAGGAAGTGGTGGTACCATGCCTTAACTGAGCAAAGAAGGTATTTAAGGCAGATATAGAAAGACACAGAAGACAGAAGAAGCTGTCTTTACAGAAAACTGGAAATACCCATCTTAAAGAAGTTAAAAGACCTTGGACATCTAGACGTCTAAAGTAAAAGGGAAGCTATCCAGAAAAAACTACAAGCAAAAGGATATCGGAACTATTGGTATCAGTATACTCTTTAGGGCAAAATCTCATTGCTTAACCTCTATTTTTTTCTGAGTTGAAGTCCCAGTTTAATTATAATTTAAAGCTGGCTTTAGAGTTAGAGCGTGGCTCTCTTCTTCTCCAAACTCAAGCATACTTGTTAAAGGAAAATACAAAATCTCTGTATCGTATCAGAAGAGTCACCTGGTATGGGACAGAAGAGAATAACAAAAAATATGGATTATTTTATTGTTATTAATCCTATGCTGAATAAATAGTTATGTATTTAGCTTCTTGTACATTGCTGGGTTTCATCTCTTATCAGTTTTCTGCAGTGATCCATGACAATGCCTAATTGCGAACTTGAAGTATCCAAAAGGAAGATGGGGCCCCACAACAATAATTTCACCTGGACTATGACAAAGCCACTAGACTGATACCAACCAAAGATCAGATTTGTACTACAAACTGCTCAGGACAATTTTGAGGAAGCTCACTGAGATCAGCCAGCTTCACAGACTATTACAGCCAGGACTTAAGACAAACCATGCACTTTCCTGTTATGCAGAGACTAGACAACAAATGATACAGCTACTTATTTTAGGACTTGACAATTAACAAAACTTTTCTTTTCAGGATCCCTTAAAGATACCGTCACCCCCTGACAGCAGGAAATAAATTTAAGAACACAGCACCCACATTCCCAAGAGGTTGGGTGGGTTGTTTTGGTCGTTCAACGGGTTATGGATGATTGTCATTGTTTAGGTTAATTGGTTAAAAATTGTTAATAGTTATGGTTAGAAAAAGTTAAACAAGAACGATTAGATCCAAGATTTGTTTTTAAAAAATAGAAAAAGGGGATACAGATATATAGGATATAAGGAAAGATTACTGAATCTTGTTTTAAAAGGGTTTACTAGCTTTAAATATTTTACATTGGATTGGATTTTTGTATATTGTATACAAATTGTGTATATTGAGATTGTGTTACTGTACAAATATCTCTATGCTTATTCAAGGTATTATGCTTATTCAGTTCATCTAACAATGTAATACAAATTACTAATCCATGAAAGTTTTTATTACCAACTAATTAGAATATAAAACAATGCAAGTTAGTAGTTAGACATTACCTTCAAACATAGTCATATTAGATATGTTTTCAAGATCAAACAAATATACTTTAGATGAACAGGTCTTCTTCAAACACTTCAGAGATCCATAGAATATGGCATTTAAAATATTTTAAGAACTTAGACTTTTCTGGACAGTGAGACAGGTCTGCTCCTGGCAGCACCAATCTACTTCAAGAGAAAAATGGGCATCGAAGAAACTCCATATGAAGTCTACTTTCTCTGTGGCAACGGTTAGCCACTGGACAAGAACCTGTTCTTGTATTGACTGCTTGACAGTATGCTGTTTAAACTGGACATGCAGGTTCCCTAGGAAAGTGACCTCTGAACTTTGACAGAACAAGTTGAGATGATCCTTTAGGTTCTCGCTTTTCAGGGAAAACTGTCAGATATTCTTCAGGACACAAGGAGAAGTGACTGATGAACTATATCAGGATAGGCAGAGCAGATTTCCTGCTTCACTGAAATGAAAAGAGACTCTGGGCCTGTAAGCTGAAGATGGATGCCCCAATTTTACAAAGGAACTTTGGGTGACTGTCCAGGCAGATAGGTATCATCTCTGTCATTTTTAGATTTTGGAAGTTGCTGGCACTTCCTGTTTACTTGGGTAAATATTATTTCCTTCTTGGGTCTCTGAGGTAGTTGAAGATGAAATAGGTATAGTTTCTAGTGTGACAGTTTTAGAAAAGAAACTTTGAAGTTATAGTGTATAAGTTTAAGAGACATCAAAATATAGTTTTTAGTTCATAACACAAGTTAGAAAGAAAGTGAATTAGGTATAATCCTTTGGATTCATGAAAATAGATAATTAATGAAATATTTTCTTTGAATTGTCAATTATTAATTTACTGGACATTACTCATGTATTGTTTGTATATATTATATATAATTATTGTACCTATTGTATATTGTTTTTCTTATGTTAGCTATAACCTTTTTTAAAATTTGACACAAAAGGGGATATGTGGGGATATTTTCAAATATAATAAAAACATTTGGAGATATTAGAGGGATCTACCCACAGTCAGTCTAGGAGGATCAGGCAGTGGTAACTCACACCTTTAATCCCAGAAAAGGGAATACACCCTTTATCCAATCTGAGTTTGAGGTCATCTTAGTTTACAGAAGGAGTTTCAGGCTCCCAGGCAGACAGAGGTGGTGCCACTCCTTAACTGAGCAAAGAAGGTATTTAAGGCAGATATAGAAAGACAGAGCAGGCAGAAGAACCCATGAGGAGTGAGGCTGAGGAAGCTGGAAGATAGCTGGGTGAGATCTGACTGTGGTGTTTACTCTCTCTGATATCTCTGCCTTTCCCAGCTATCTGGCCCTGAGTTTCCTTTATTCATGCACCAATGTGGTATAAATTTAAACACAGTATGAAATGTAAGCAATGTCCCAGATCCCTTCCTTATGGGCCTCAAGGAGAATGAAGGGTATTTATTATCCATATGCTACTCATTAGTCTGTTACCCATAAGTCCTTCTGTTAGGAAATTTAAACTGTTTGTATGTCCCCAGGGCTATTCTATCCATTCACTTCATCAGCCAATGTGAAGAAACACTTTTTCGATGTCTCCTCCAGTTATTTAGCTTGTATTGTAGGGACATTTTCCTTAGATTCTTTTCACCGGAAATAGTTACAGGGTTTGTCATCTTCCTAAGGGAAAACGGGCCATTGGCTGTCATAGTCTTACATAACATTTTCTTGGGGTTGGCATTAAGTGTTATGTTCACCTGGAAGCACTCTGTGATCAACACAAGAGGCGTGGTCAGACCTGCTGCTGCTTCAGGGAGATGGCAAAGTATTAAACATGGTTAGATTCCCATTTCTACCACACCACGAGGGCTTTTTAAATTGCTTTGTGAGGGGTGGCCCTAGGGATTAAACCCAGAACTTTGCTTATGTGGAGCCATGTACTCTACTACTAAGCCAGACTCTGAGCCTCTGTTAGTATTTACAGATTATCAGTTTTAGGGCTGGGGATATACTCAGTTGTAGAGCACTCGGATTTTTTTGTTATATACTTTCCCCTTAATTTTATTGACAATGGTCTGAGGGAACTTAATTATAGAGGGTAGTGATTTGTAGCTGGGAGGGGGCTGGGTTTGGAGAAGTGTCTCCTTCACCATGAACACACGAGAAGATACAGCAGTCATCATTATCTTTGCTGATTGATTTTCTTTTTCATACACAGCTGAGAAACCTATCAGGATATTTATGCAGTCCAATATGAAATATGACATTAAGCTAAGAGAGGTCATGTCCAGTTTAATGCCTCCATCTCCCACCTCTAAAATGTGCTACTTACGAACCAGCTGAAAACACATTATCACAGTGTAGGAGAACTGTCCCAGTGAGCAAAAGCACTGTTGCTCTTCCAGAGGACTTGAGTGCAGTTCCTACAAAGGGCAGCTCATAAGCTGTGCCACCTTCAGGAGATCTGATGTTCTTTTTTGGTCTTCACAAGCACCAGCACACAGGGAAGACACTCCCACAGACACATATGTGTGTACATAGGAAATTTTTTTCATAAAGTGTTATCAAGCAGAAAGATTGCTCAGTGGGTAAAGGTGCCTACTGGCAAGCTTGAAAAGCTGAGTTCAGTCTCTGGGACCCACATGGCAGGAGGAGAGAACGGACTTCTGGAACTTGTCCTCTGCTATGTGTGATCAGTGCTTTAAAAAGTAACTAAACAACACTTCACTATTGTACTGAGTGGATCTATCACATTTTATTTATTCAGCCATGAAGGGACGTTTGGATTATTTTCAGTTGGGGGTATGCAAATATATGCAAATACTTTTTTTTTTTTTGGTCAGTGCCTCATGTAACACAGGCTGACCTCGTTCATATTTATTATGTAGCCAAGGATTTTCTTGAATATCTGCTTTTCTTCTTCCACTTCCCATGTGTTGACATTACGGGAAGGCAGCATACGACTGGCTTGAAAACTTTTAAAAAATGATAATTTTATTCTTTCCCCCCCTTTTTGGTTGGGTTTTGTTTGTTTGTTTGTTTTTTGGTTTTGGTGTTTTGAGATGGGGCTCTCTCTAAATAGCGCTGGTTGTCTTGGAACTCACTATGAAGATCAGGCCAATTTTGAACACACCTGCCTCTGCCTCCTATGTGCTGGGATTAAAAGTATACACAACCATGGCAGCCTAAAAATGATTGTTCTTAAACACAAAGGTTATTGATGAACATGAGGGGAGTTAGAAATGCTGCTACATTTGTAACCCTGGTTTTGTTCATGATGGCTGCCGTCTGGGCCAAGTGTTTCCAGGTTCTTGGCCTCTTATTCAGTGGTCTGAAATAAGGACTCTCACATATTTGCAAAGAAACACAACTTTATTTAAGGGAAACTTATGGAGCAGAATAGGAAGGAATACACTGTCAGGACTGACATGGAGCCACAGGATTGAGGGTTCTTAAAGGCTCTAGTTCCTGTCTGGGACTTCTTTTATAGGGTTCAAGAGAAGAAAGTTTTTGGCTGCTAAGAGGCATAGTTTGGATAGGTCTCTACTTTGATTGATAAAGTTATATAACTATATCTCTAAGTATGCATGCCCCATCTCATAGTATATTTGATTTTAATCATTTACATATACAATACCTATTATGAATATGTGTAAGATGGCAAATGTGGGATTTCCCTAGAAGTTTACTTTGAAGACAAAGTTTACCATATTGTACATGTACCCTAAACCAGTTCAAGCATATGTACTGGAAATACTTTGAATAGACTCTGTCTATATTTGATGACAGTTAAAGAGAGGAGAAACTTATTCTATTGTTCAGAGTGATGTGCGTTTATCGCAGCATAGAATAGGTACATTAGTTGGAGAGGAGTGTGTACTTGTATGTGTGGGTAAATGTCTTAGGATTTCAAGTACATTGTTAGCAGACGTGTGTGCACAGCCCAAACCAAGCAAAGTCCCAGGTTGCTAAACTATCACCTATGCTTGCCTGCTTCATTCAGCAGTCTGGGAAATTCTGGGTTCTGAGAAGTGAGTGAAGTAAGAATTACATATCATTAAAAAAATGGAGCCAGTTAATTAATTAAAAAGAAGCATTGAATTCCTCCTGATATTTTGCAACCCTACAGTGCTTATTTCTTCCAAGGATATCTTGTAGTTAACTGCTAGCCTGAGCTACCTCCTGGATCTAGAATGGCAATTCTCACTTCAGGTGTGAGCCTGCAGGGGCCATGCCGGGTCCTAGTACATGCCCTAAGAGCTTTATTTTTCTCTCAGCAGTGCTTCTGTGAAGGAGGAAGGACTGGCAAAGGAGACATCAACGTGGAGGCTCCCTGGCTTCCTGAAGCCGTGTCAGAGTGAGGTACCTCGAGTCTGTCATGCTGTCAGTGAATAAACTCACAGAAACATGAATGGACATCACAGGAGAATGGAATGTATTGGAACAGTGGGAGTCAGCAATTATGCTTTTTATTGTAGTCTGCCTCAAGGTGGGACCAAAAACAATGAGTTGAGATTGGTGCTTTGGAAAGGATGAAGGCTGCCGATGAGCTCCACTCTCCTGTCAGGTGGCAGAAGTCAGTGAAGCTCTCTGAGAAAACCCAGAGCTCCAACAGATCTTGTTATGAAGATGGTTGGCCGATGAAGATGAGTGACCCTTTAGAGTTGGATGAATCAACAGTAAGGAAGCATATGAGAACTACAAAAATGCACTGAGGAGTGAACATGGCACCCCAGTCCCCAAATAAAACAGAAGGAATAACCTGCGACAGTCTGGTTGTCTTAGAGGAAGATAGAAGACTTCACACTACTTTTAGCAATATCAGTGGATAAGATAGTATTCTCAACAGTGCTACTGAAGAAAGTCCCCAACTTCCTAGTGAATTTTACACAATGTACATATTTTTGTAGGACCCTAGAATAGGAACTAAGCTCTGGTGTACAGAATTCATGAAATTATGGTTAAAAGTTATGAGGCTGGGTTTGATAAGGAACCACACTTTATTCCTAGCATTCCAGCAAGCATATCTGTTAGTTTGGGTTAGGCTACTCTACATAGCAAGTTCCAGGCCAGCAAGTGTTACATGGTGAGACTCTACCAAAAAATAGTGACTATATATTCCTTATCTCAGGATTACAATGTTATCTCATATAATATTGTAACTCACTGTATCTCTCCCTTAATTTTTACATTTTTTTTTTTTGGAACAAGGATCTCTCTTTGTAGCCCTGTCTGTCTTCAGACTTACTCTATAGAACGGGCTGGCTTTGAACTCATAAAGATCTGCTTTCCTCTGCCTCCCAAGTGCTGGGATGTGTGTGCCACCACTGCCTGGCTATCCCTGGGTCTTGGTTAAAAGACTTAATGTTTTCTCTGGTTAGAAATGACTGAGAGCACAGAGGAGTGTTCTATGATGTCACATGAAGGACAGCACTGTCTTAATTTTACCTTGAACTACATTGCCTGCTGTTGTTTTTCTACAGTGAAGCAGTGACTTAGCTGCCCGAGAAACAAACAAAATATTAATTCTCTTTAAAAAAAAAGGAGAGACAAACAGCAAACTGTGCTCAGCAGCTGCCATGCTGTCGGGAGGATATTATTTCTTTCCTTTTGCCCACTTCCTCAAAGTGTGCTGAGTTCTACAGTCTGACCAGCACAAATTTCTAGGTCCGTGGTCCCTGCCAGGTTTAAGTGATGATGGCCTTATGAAAACCAGACTTCCCCTCTCTTAAATGATTTATTTATGTGTATGAATGTTTGGTGGCAGGTATGTATGTACCACTTGCATGCTTGGTGCCTAGACTTTCAGCGGAAGGACAACCGATCATCTGGAGTGACAGGTGGTTATGAGCCATGTGATGTGGGTGCTCTGAACAGAACTTTATCCTTGGTTGAGCCATCTCTCCAGGTGTCCCGCCACTGCCCGCTTAGAGATAGGGGCACACTCTTAAATGAGGCTAGTTTGGAACTCACAGTGAAGCTCAGGCCGGCTTCGAAATTGCAGCCATCCTTCTGCCTCATCCTCCTCAATGTTGAGATTACGCTTCCCACTTCGTTTTCTTGCACTGTGGGTCATTCAAAGCATAGCCTATGCGGAGGCAGTTTTAGTCTGGGGCTCATGTAACTTCCAGAGCCTGCACCTGTCTCTTGGGAGAAAAGGTTCTGTTGTATTAGCCTCCAAGGACTTTGTTTTGCCTCAACAGTCGAGCGTTTGCACGCAGAATTTGCTCTAAACTCTACCCCTTGAAACATTCACTGACTAGGTCTACTAAGGCCGACCCTATCCCATCCCTGACACCGCCAGCCGCGATCATATCCTCTGCGCATGCGCACAACCAAAGTCTCGGTTGGTCGCCTGGGAGCGTAGGTATGTTTTCCCAGCATGCCCTGCGCTGCCGTCATGGCTGCCCCCGTATTTCTCTAGCTACACATGGGACTCGTCCTGTGGGCGTTTTTACAGTACCTGTGGTCACTATATGCCGGCAACTTTGGTCCCTCCTCCTTTTGGTTCCTTGTCCCCAGTGGGACCCTCGCGAGACCCCGTTTTGGGTACAGTGATGGCGAAGGTGATGTGGACTCCGGAGCTGGCGCTTCTGAGGGGCTTCTCCACGGAGGCGGAGCGGTTGTTATGGAAGCAGGCGGGGATCTGCGGCTCAGGTGGGAGCCCCGCACCTTCAGGGAAATGGGCGAGCATTAGAGCTGTGAGGACAAGGGATGCCAGCCCTGCATACAGAGGACGTGTCCGGAGGGAGGCAGTTTCGTTTGGTTGTCTGAGAAAGTTCCCGAAGGAACTTGAGCCGATTTAAAAAAAAAAAAATTTAGAATTGACAACTAAAAGAGAGTTCATCAGGAGAAAGAAATCGCGATCATTAAAGTATTGAGGCAGGTATGATTTGAGGAGTAGGAGAGAATCAGGAGAGAATCGGTGTGTTTGGATTGGCCTGGGGGAGAATATAGAAGGTAGGGAAACTTTTCTGAGTCAATTGGGATCTTTGTGAATTTCCCAAAAAAGGATACTACGCCTATTATTATTTAAATGTGACCTCCACTTTACTGCTCATAGGTACCATGTAATACTAGGAGAGGTGATGTTCGTAGGAGGATTTGCTCATTACTTAGTGATTAATGTATAGCCAGCATTCTATGTTTATACCGTTTTGTATATTAAAATATTTATGTAATGGATTATCATTTACATTTAAATTTTGTTGGTTTACTAGACTGATTTTTTTTTAAATATTACAGATGTTGGCGTTTTCTTAGACTTGCTGTTAGAAGGGAGCTATGAGGCTTTGCTCTTACATTCTGTGACACGAAATATCTTAAATTCAACAATGATGACTGAAGAAAAAATTGACAGCTACCTGGAAAAGCAGATAGTACACTTTCTGGATTGCTCTACAGATTTGGAAGAAGTCGACAGGTACAGTCTTACTTGAAATTTCCACAGAGAAACACACTTTGGCAGTGGCCTGGAGAGATAGTTCAGAGATTAAGAGCACTTACTGCTATTTTAGAGACCCAAGCTTAACTCCCAGTGTCCACGTGGTGGCTCACAGCTGTGCAACTTCAATTCCAGGGGATCTGACACCCGTGGGCACCAGGTAGACAGGCAGTGCACAAATGTACACCCAGGCAAACCATTCATATACATCAAATAAGCAAATTTTGAATATTTTTACGGCACTTAATACCACAAGACCCTACTGTTTAGCAGTTGTTGATAAACTTGGATTCATGGTGTGCCAAGTAAGGTACCTGGTTCAGAAGATCCTTCAGAATGAGTTTTGTATATTGAGAATGACAGACACATACTTGGAAGTCACTGCCAAACTTCCCAAAGCCTAGGTCTGATAAGTGCTAATTATCAGCCTGTTTCCTTTTGTTTCTTGTTGTTTTGCTTTGAGACAGAGCCTCACTATGTAGCCTTGTCCAGGAACTCACTGTGTAGACCAGGCTGGCCTCAAACTCAGATCCACCAGCTTCTCTGCTTTTCAAGGGCTGGAATCAAAGGCTTTAAAGGGGGCAGCTCATTTTCTTTAATGTGTAAACATATCTTGAATCCTGCTATTTCTAGATTACTTAAAGATGCTTGTATTTCCATTTACTATGGATTGTTATCCCTGGAGATATCAGAGAACTTCATGTGTTTATCATGTAACCTTTAGTTTACCTTTCTTCAGTTAGGATTCCTGCACACTAGTTAAATCTAAGCCTTCCCAAGGTTTTTGTCTTACTGTTGAATGTTGTTAGCTCACTTCCTGTTCTCATCCATCCATGACATCTGTCCAAAATCCTCCACCATCTTCAAAATGCCTGTAATTCCATCCTACTCTGGTGTTCACAGAGTAGTTTCATATAGTCACTTGGGCAAGAGCCCGGCTAACTTTACAACTAAGGTTGTAAAGGTAAATAAGACATAACACACATTCATAAATAGTTCACTGAGTGTTACTATTTATTTTTCAAGATGGTATAATTTGGCTCCCCTCCCCCATTTCCAATAATGTTATTCTTGATTTTGTTATTATTTTTTGTGACTGTGTTTTAAATTACACATTTGGCCAGGGGCTTGCAGTAAACCCCAGGCTGGCCTCGAACACATAATCCTTTTGTCTTAGCTCCCCAAATTTGGGCATTACAGGTGTACACCACCATGCCTCCATGTCCAGCTCATTTTTATTTCTATAGTCTTTGTTTTTCTCTTTTGTCATTGGGGATTGAACTTAGGGCTTCTTCCTTATTTGACACACATTCTATCACTGACTTGTATCCCTAACTTTTTTTATACTTTTTATTTTGAGGCAGGGTGTTACTAAGTTGTCCAGGGTGGCTTTAAATTTGTAATCCTTTCGCTTTAGCCCCCTGAGTAATCGGGATTGCAAGCCTCAACCCAAGGCCTGTCTTTGTTCTTGATTCTTACTTATTGGCTGCTGTGTGCATACTATAGTAAAGTTAGCCTTGTGGTGCCCATTCACATCCCTCCTCTTTCTTCCCTTGGTGTTACATGCATGCACACAAATCATCATTCACAGTAGACCAGAATTGTAGTTTGAAGAGAGTACTTGGTTTGATCTATTTTAGGGCATGCTCTCCTAAGAATATTTTGATAATGGGGAAATTCTGTGTCTTTTGTGGTTATTATGGTGGCCACTTTTCACACTTGGCTTTTTGAGTACTTGAAATTGTGACTAGAGACTACATTTTACGTTTCAATAATTTATTTATTTTTACTATATATGTATGGATATTTTGTCTGTACCAATGTGCACCATGTGTGTGCAGTGTATGTGGAGGTCAGAAGAGGGCAGCAGATCACCTGGGGATGGAGTTACAGACAGTTGCTATCGGTCATATAGGTGTCAGGGATAAAATCTGGGTTTTCTGGGAGGGCAGCCAGTGCTCTCAACTGCTGAGCCATCCCTGCAACTCTAGATTAAATTCAGTTTCAAAGCCATATATGGCTAATGGATTTATTGGACATTGCCGATATAAATTGTACTGTAGTGGGTTAGTACTATTACAACCATTACCTGATTGTTTCTTTTTCTCTTTTTTAGCTTTTCCAGAGAGGTTTCTCTGTGTAGCTCTGGCTGTCCTGGAACTTGCTCTATAGACCAGGTTGGCCTTGAACTCACAAAGATTGGCCTGCCTATGCCTCCTGACTGCTGGATTAAAGGTGTGCACCACCATTGTCCAGCCCAATTTTTTTGTTAAACTGAAATTAAATAACATGCATGCAAACACATGGTCATGGTGGTTGATACCTGTTTTCTGTGCTGGTTCGTTTCTGTCAGCTTTACATACCTAGATGTATTCGGGACCAGGGTATCTTAACTGAGAACATGTCTGCATAAGATTGGTCTAAGCAAATCTGTAGGGCAATTTCTTGATTAATGATTAATGTAAGAGGGTCCAGCTTAACATGGCCACCCCGGATGGATATGAAAAGTAGTCCATGACTAGTATTAGAAAGCTGTCCAAGGAAAACCATGGAGAGCAAGCAAGTAAGCAGCATTCCTTCATGACCTTTGCTTTAGTTCCTATTTTTAGATTCCTTGATTTATCTCACTATGGAATGTGACCAGAGGATTGTAAGTTGACATAAACTCTTTCCTCCCCAACTTGCTTTTGGTAGTGGCATTTTTCAATAATTAATTAATTAATCACAGCAATGGAAACCCTAACGAAGACATTTCCTATTCTTGGTTTTAGACAGCAGCTGGTGTTCCTACTTGGTGTAAGCAGCTTGCAGCTTTTCATTCAGAGTAACTGGACTGGGCCCCTTGTGGACTTGCACCCTCAGGATTTCTTGCCACCTGTTCTGCTTGAGCAGTTTAGTGAGGTATGCTTCTTGGAAATGTTACATAGATGTTATTCTTTTCAAACAAGTGTTTGTAAATTGGAGTTAACGGTAGGTAGGAAAGAGATGACTTTGTGGTTTGCACAAACTACTAAGAATGCTTGTTCATTGCTCTTCTGACTCTATATATATGCTATGGCATTTGTGTTGAACTTACACATATATACATGCACATATCATAGCACATGTACATTGCATGCATGCACATTTGCATGTATTCACACATAAAGAATATATCTCTCTTGCACTCAGCACCTAGTTGAGAGAGTAGTCATGATTATTGTAATAGAGCAGAGCTTCTGATAGCTTTCTTGAGATTTTGAGCCCCGGCTTATTCAGTGGATATATGGGCCTGGCGCTGGTGAGGTCCTTTCGGCTCTTTTCTTGTGGGTTTGCAGCTTCTTCTTTTGCCTGTTGAGTTCTACGAACAGTTGTATTTTCTTTTCTATTTTGATTGTACCAAGAACCAAACCCATGGATCATCATGCTAAATAAATGCTCTGTCACTGAGTTAAACCCTATGTGCATCCTGATAGCATTTTCTAACCCCCACTTCCCTGAAGCACTTTTAATAATTTCTTGTTGATCATTCCACACTTTTCTTCATGGTCACTCTGTGTGACTCCTTAGGAATGTACTGTTTAATGCAGCCTGGTATGACCCATTGTAAATGGAGCAGTGTATGTATTTTTTTTTTAACTTCTTATTCAGTGATACGTTGTTGCTATTGTTGTTATTATTATTATTATTATTATGAAATTGAGACAGACTCTCACTCTGTAGCCATGGTTACTCTGGAACTCACTATGTAGACCAGGCTGACCTTGTATTTATAAAGATTGTCCTGTCTGTCCCTCCCAACTGCTAGAATTAAAGGTGTGTCACTATACCTGGCCTTGTTATTTTTTAAAAAAGAACTTCATATATGTGTTTGTGTATGTGAATAAGTGTGCATGTGTGTGTGGAGAGCAGAAGACAACCTTGGGTGTTGGTCTTGTCTTTCACTTTGTGTAAGACAGGGTCATCTGTTTCTGTAGTTTGTGCTGTGTCTCCAGGCTAGCTGGCCTTTGAACTTCCCTGAGTTCTCCTGTCTCTACTTCCCTTCTCAATGTAGGAATGCTGGAATTGCGGTGATGTGGGAATGTCTTTCTGTATGCTGTGAATATCAATCTTTAAATAAAGGAGCTGTTTTGGCCCATGACAGACACCATAGAAAAAGTAGGAGGGGAAATCACAACATTTAGAAAAAAAACCAAAAAACCAAAGTCAGACAAACCAAACCAGCCACCCCCCCAAAAAAACATATAAAAAACACAAATAAGCCACAAACCACACAACAAACAAATTAATAAAAATAAATTAATTTAAAATATAAAAACAAACTAACAAAATACCTAAGCCATAAGCCAAACAACATAAACTTATATAAACGTCTAAATCATTTCTAAAAACCTAATCAACTACAAACAACTAAAAAATCTAACACAACAAATCTATAATCTAAACCTCTAGCCACTCAAAGCCGAAAAACTTTATTATAACAGATGGTGCCCAACTTGCTACTGTACTCAGTTTTTCCATGGATCTGGGGTCCAAACTTGGACCAGCCACTCATTGGTGCTAACCAGCCCCAGAAGAACAGCTCTGAAAGCCCATGTCAGACCAGCAGGTCGTCCCTCATACAGGAAGGCCATCCTTTACACTGGAGGCCATTCTTCACACTGGAGGCTATCTCTCTCACTGGGAGGCCTTCCCTCACAGTGGAAGGCCACCCTCATGTAATCTGATTTAAATTTGGCTCAGACTTCCAGATGTTGCATTTCCCGAGCTGTGCTCATGAGTGTGTATTTTCTATATCTTCTCTTTTTCTGGGCAATGTTTTTTTTTTTGTTGTTGCTTTGTTTTTCACACTTTGCTTTGTCTGTTTTTATTGAAAATGGGCCATTCCTCCTCTCTCAAAGGACAGTTAGAACCATGCTGTGAGTCTGCTGTGTGCAGGGCTGAGAGCTGTGGACAGCGCTTGTCAGGTGGTAAGAGGAAGAGAGCTTGCCTTTCCCTTAGCTAGTCACTCAGTCACTGCGTGTTATCCGTGAGTCTTGTCTCCAGAGAGCTGGGCATTAAAGAGTAGGCTGTCCAGAGAGGAATTGCTACCAGGATGGTGATATCATGGCTTCCTGTGTAACTTGTTACCCTATTAAACTGCTTGCTTGTATTTGTATCCAGCGGTTTTAGATAGAAGACAGAGATAGAACAGAACATTTCTCCTCTCAAAGTGAGATGGATAATCCTTCCTCTTAGAGCCTTGTCTTCCATCTCCCTGCACTTCACCAGAGTAACTGAAAATATGCACTGGTAAGCCATGAGCTCCAGTCTGATGTGAGGAGCACAGGTTAGCCCCTGAGCCCCATCAGGTCCGAGGAGCACAGGTTGGGCAGTTACTTTTTGAGTTGTTCTCTAACATTTTAATTTTATTTTGGCATGGATTTTGCTGTGTTGCTCAGGCTGCTATTGATTCTGAACTCCAGGGCTCAAGCCACCTTTCTGCATCAGTCTCCCAGAGCTAGGACTGCTTTCATGCACCATCATTCCTGTCTTATATTTTTACTTATGTTTTGTGTTCATCCTCCTGTGTGTGTGTGTGTGTGTGTGCATGTCTGTGTCAAGGTCAGAGGTTGACTTTAAATGTCTTCCTCTATTTTCTACCTTACAATTTTCTATTTTTAAAAAAATTGTTTTATTTCATGTGTTTGAATGTTTTATCTGGATATATGTGTGTGTAGTGTATGCATGCTGTCTGAGGAGGTCAGGAGAGGTTCAGTTCCCTGGAACTAGAGATATAGATGGCTGTGACACATGCTGTGGATGCTGGGGACCAAGCCCAGGTCTTATGCAGGAACACATGGTCTTGACTGCACAGCCGTTCTTCCAGCCCTTTCACCTGTTTTTTGGGGCAGAGTCTTTCACTGAGAGCTCATTTTCACTGGAGCTCATTGATTGACTGTAATGGCTCACCAGGAAGCTAGTTGAGTCCTGGCTCTGCATCCTCAGCACTGGGATTACACATACTCTACACTGCACTGAGGATTTTTTTTTTTTTAAGTTGGGTGCTGGGATCCGAACTTAGATCCTTATACTTGTGCAGAAAGCACTTTACCAACTTAGCCCTCTTCACAGCCCCAAGCCTTTCTATATGAGGATCCTTCTACTCACTGTAGTCTGTAGTCTGATGTTTGATGTGAGAGACCTGGTTGTTAATTTTCCTTGATGGAAATTAGGGAATGGGGATGTGCTACACAATAACCTTTGCCATCGAGTGAATCCTAAGCAAAATGTAAGTATATAATATGTACTTTTGCTTCCTGAGAGCTAGGATTAAAAGTGCGCCACTGTACCTACATAGGCTTGGTACTGAAGTGGTATTTTGGAGGAAATGTGAGGTGACAATGCTTATTCACTGCTAGCATTTTCTCAAGTTCCCCTTTCCTTCTTTGTTGACATAGGTTCTTACTCTGTTGCTTAGGTTTGCTATCAACCTTTGACCTTAAGACCTAACCATGAATTTTTTCCTTTGACAAGTATAGAAGAGGTCCTGGGCCTTACTACATGCTTACATATGTTTATGGCTCCAGAGTCAGTGGGACCTGGAGGATGGGGCCAGTAAATGACACGGACTAAGTCTCTGCAATGGCCAACTTTATTCAGAGCATCGGATGTTTGTACTTTGAGGGTTAAGTGACCCTTTCACTTGAGTAATGCACACAGTCACAAGGGCTAGCTGCGCATGGTGGGCGAGCTGCATGTTTTTCCATAGAGACAGCAACAGCCAGCTGTAATTAAGAGTTTGAAGCAAATTCACTCCTATCCACTACCCCTGGCAGGGGCGTGAGAACACGTTCCAGGAACAATTCCGTCTTTTAAAGAAAATGAGGTCACAAGACTCTTGCCTTGTTTTCTTGGAGTTTTCTCCCAAGTACTCTGAATTCTCCTCACATGACTCCATTCTTGGACCTGTTGGACATATACCAATTTAAACTTCTGGACTCCGTGACCCTCTTGCTTCAGCCTCTTGGGTATTTGAAATTATTGTTGCACCCCATGCACCCAGCTGATTAAAGCCTGTCTTTAAACAGTCGGATTGGATTCCCGTTCTCCCTATTTTAAAACACTTCATGTGGCTGTCTGACAGGGCAGGATGGGCCTGTGGGTCTCTAGTGATATCTGCAAGGTTGTAGTCACTTCTGGTGTCTGTTGCTGTGTAATTAATGAATGTTCTCATTTTTGAATTAATTGAAATAGCTAAGTGTTGTGACATACAACACTGAACATTTTGTTAAATTGTGTAACCTCTCACACCTTTTTCAGGTCAAAGGACTGGATGCTATTGTTCTGGGCCTGCTCACTCTGGATGGTGACTCCATCTACAGCCTGACTTCAAAGCCCATACTGCTGTTAATAGCACGCATTGTCCTAGTGAACATCAGACATAAGTTAGCAGCTCTCCAGGTAAGCCAGGGAAGGCTCTGAGCATTCCACACAAGTCCCCTTTTTGCCTTTTAACATCAGACTGATGCTGCCTGTGTCTCAGCAGATTTTACTTTCTATATCTTCTTTGAGAGACTTAATTTTTAAAAGTCTCATGAAAATAAGGAAAAATATTTTCTTGTGAGATTAATCTCATATAACATGAGATTGTATTGAGCCTCTTTAGTAGGAGAGTCTCTCTGTGTGTATGTGTGTGTGTTTATTCTTTGAATCTTAAGTATAGCTTCAAAAGTACCATTCATGGTGTGTTACAGATTTGAGCTAATGATATCGTCAATAGCAGTGAGGAGGAAGGGATCTGAATTACTGGCTTACGGTTTCTTTTGTGTTGAATGTAGAGCTCTCAGTTGTGTGGTTTCTTCAGGTCATGTACACCAGTGAGAAGAAACAATTGGTAGCCATTAGGAATGTCACAGTGGACATGCAGAAGTCTCAGCTTATCAGCCACGGAGTGTGTAGTCTGCATGGTGACTGCTTAGCTCTGCTGTGTGTGAGTCTGAGAGCAGCCACTGCCTGTCAACAGATGGGTTAAGTTGTGTTCCAATAAAGCTTTATTTGTGGCTGGGCATGGTGATATATGCCTTTAATCTCAGCACTCTGGAAGCAGAGGTAGAGACAGCTGTATCTCTGAGTTAAAGGCCAGCCTGGTCTACAGGACAGTGAGGGCAACACATTAAAACCCTGTCTTGAAAAACCAAAATCAAAAGCAAAGCAAAACAAACAAAAAAACCCAATTATATTAAAGTGTATGGGTACTTTATCTGCCTTTGTGTGTGCACCATGTGAGGCTGCAGTACTTGAGAAGCTCAGTGTATTTAATATGTGCAGCTGAACAAGGAGGCAGAGTTATTGCATATAGCTGAATAAGGAGAGTGGTTCAGCTAATATTGGCAGGAATAATCTCTGTAGGGGAAGCAGTCTTCAGGTTGTAAACATGGGTATAAGTGGTGGTATGGAGTGTGGGAGAAAGTTGCCCATGGATGTTTTTTGCACATTGTATCAACAGCCTCAAATAGACTAGGGGAAGGCTTTGCCATTTTCTATAGAGCTCTAAGGCACTGGGGTCCATGTCCAACAGTGCACATTCACTCAGGATTTTACATGCTCCCTATGTGATTATACACCACATGCATGCTTGGTACCTGCAGAAGGCCGGAAGAGGGTGTTGGATCTCCCTGGAACTGGAATACAGATGGTTCTTAGTCACCATATGGGTACTGAAAATCAAACCCAGGAAGAGCAGCTAGTTCTCTTAACTGTAATATCTCCAGCCTTCCCCCACCTTTTAGCGGCATGATGGATATTCACAATACCCTCTCTTTTTATAGATTTTGTTTTTAATTATGTGTATGTCTCTGTGTGAGTCATGCAGGTGAGTGCACATGCCAGAGAGGCCAGAGGTCTTGAGTCCCTTTGGAACTGGGGTTACATGCCATGTGCATCACCTGACGTGGGTCCTGGGAACCAAGCCTGATTGCTCTTCAGAGCAGCAAGCACTCTTAAGGGATGCACCATCCTTCAGCCCCAGTGTGAGTCTCAGTGATGTTATTAAGACTGATTCTCCTCTAAAAGGTAAAGAGGCAACACGTACTTCTGTAAGTCTGTTTCAACCTTTAGAGTTGTTATTTCAACATTAAGGAGCAATCCCAGGGCCTTCCACCTATTTGCAAGCTTTGCCCACAGATTAAACATCAGCCCCATTTAAAATGAATTTTTGAGTGAATAAGCTCCTTAAAGAAATATATCTTGGTGTTTACTGTGATATTTGTGGATCCATATGAAGGACACATACCCATTTCCCCTCCCGTTTGCTCAGTTTATAGACTGCAATTAATAACACACATAATGCTGAGTAAGTCTCAGCCTTGAAATCAGGCTACAGTTCTCTCAACATCTCTCAGCTGTGTGATCTTAGGCCAGGTGATCTCTCTAGTCAACAGTTGCCCAGCATGGTGACACTCTAGGATCAATGCCCAGTACTGGTTAAAAAGAAAAAAGAGGAAACCTGGGACAGATTGAGTTCCTTTTGAGTTTTACCGAGCCTGCCACAGGGAGGTTCTTGACTAGTGTGAGTTCTCAGTCAGTCTGCACTGACTGTAAGTGCCTTAACAGGAGGTAAGACTGTTTTCGTTCTTATCAACACCTCCGTTTTTCTGCTGTGTACTCCTCAGCAAATCAAACAGGCCTTTGTGTTTCCCAGTAGAGCTGAAGGGAAAGCTCTTGATTGGTTCTACACTCCTGCCTATTATAGACACTCACGTCAGAGTTGAAATCATAGAACGGGCCTTAAAGAGCTCAGCACCTTAGGTCATATGTTTTCTTAACAGCTCAGTCCTTTTGACTGGCTGCAGCTGAATTCCCTTGTCTAGGAAGGGAAAGAATAAGCTGCCCGGCTTGACTCACTGTCCTGATGCAGATAAGGGGGCTGACTGCACTAGCCTCCGTGACCGGAAAAGAGGAAGATGTGGGAACACTCAGGGCACGCAGCTAAAATAAAACTTCCTTTCTTCCTCTTTGATAATTCTGCTTGCTTTTGTGGACTGTAAAGCAGCATTAGTAGTTTAAAAGGATTGCACTGTTAAGTCAAATTCATTTGTGGTTTCAATTATACTAGTTGTGTGTAATTGACCGGAAGGGGCCCTTTTCCGCTGTGTGTGGTAATGAGGATTGAACCTAGGGACTGGAATATGCTAGGTAAGTGCCCTGCCAATGAGCTGTTCCTCCAGCCCCCTCTCTAAGTTGCCCAGGTGGGCCTTGAACTTTGATCTGTTTTAGTTTCCCAAGGGTTCAGACCTACTCTATCAGGTCTGTGAGAAAAGCAGTCCTCAATCAAAAGAAATATTAAATTCAAGTAAAAATATGTTTTTGTTAACTAAACATGATCTATTAGTAGCTATTACTACTGAAAAAGAAAAAAATAGTTTCTTACATAGTCATGCAATAAATTCATAATAACAGCTAATTTTTTTTTTTTTTTTTTTTTTTTTTGGAGATGAGATCAAAGGTTATCTAAGGCTAATTTGAGATTGTGATTCTCATGCTTCTGTTTCCTGAGTGCTGAGCTTGTGGGGATGAGCCATCTGCCTGACTAACTTTTATTTAGATGGCTCAGTATATACTCATACTTGCTATTTTAATAACCTGTTTAAAATATATATTGTGACTCGCACAGGTATACTAATATGACATGAATACATTCAGAAGAATATATTATTATTAATCTTTGTTATAGTCTTTTCTAGAAGAAGACAGGTTTGAGGCCGTAAAAGATTGTGTGTGTGTGTGGAGGCCAGAGTTCAATGTTAGGTGTCTTTCTTCATTGTTCTCCGTTTATTTTTTGTTTTGCTGTTACTTTTGAGACAGGGTCTCTCTCTCTCTATGTAGGCCTGGCTGTCCTGGAACTCACCTTGTAGTTCAGGCTGGCCTTGAACTCAAGAGATCCATTTGTCTCCACCCCCAGTGTTGAGGGTGCAGATGTTTACTGCTTATACTGGTATATTAGAGCTTCTTGTTCTGTTTCTTCTCCTTTCTTTATTATCTATCAATAGATCTATCAATATCTATCACCTGTCTATTTAATCGTGTGTGTGTGTGTGTGTGTGTGTGTGTGTGTGTGCGCGCGCGCGTGCGTGCCTGTGTGACTCATGGAGTCCAGAGGAGAATGGTACATGTCTTGTACTGCCTCATTCCCTCCAGATGAGGGTCTCACTAACTCTGAAGCTCTCTTTCTGTTAGGCCCATTGGTGAGTTCCTGAGATACTCGCATCTCTGATTCCCAATTCTGAGTTCCAGTTTCATGTAGCGTTTTATGTGGATAGTGATGATTTGAGCTCTCAGGTCTTATTTCTGTGCAGCGATTGCTCTTTCCTGCCAAGTCTTCTCCCTGGTCCTTGTTCTCTTTTTAATGAGGATGGATTGACAAACAAGAAACATTCATGAATGAAGGAGAAGCTGCTGTGTGCTCGGTTCTTACCTCAGTTAAGTTGGTGGTGCTTGGTTGTGAAGGGAATGGAGTGCGTGGCAGAGCAGGGTGCTTGTCTTAGTCCTTTTGGGGAGATGGTAAGTCTGAAGTGACTTCAGAAAGCATCAGTGCAGACAGGGCAGCAGCTTTGATTCTGCTGAAAGCATAGCAGAGATGATCTAGGAATAAGTTTAGGACTGTGAAAGTATTCCAACGATTACTCTCAGTGTGTTTTTCTAATTTCATCTTCAATGGTGGTTTTTTCCAGAGCTTGCCGTGGTGGACTTTGAGATATGTGAATATTCACCAACAGTTGCTTGAGGAACGCTCGCCTCAGCTTTTTGCTCTTGCTGAAAACTGTATTGATCAAGGTATGTAGCAAATTTAAAAAGTATTTATTATTATTATTTACACGTGCAAACGTGTGCATATGAATGTTAGAGAGTAACTTTGAGTACACACTGTTTTGTGACAGGATCTTTGTTGTGTGCCTCTGACTGTCCTGGAACTTGCTTTTTAGACCAGGCTAGCCTCAGACTCACAGAGATCTGCCTGTCTCTGCCTGTGAGTGCTGGGATTAAAGGTGTGGGCCACTAGCTTGGAACCAAGCTCAGCTTGCCTTTACCTGCTGAGCCATTTTGCCAGTTAGTTGTATTTGAGACAGGTTTTGCTGTGTAGACTTGGCTGATCTAGAATTCACTTGTGTAATCTTGGCTGGCCTCAAACTCCTAATTCTGCTTCAGTGTGTGCTATAGATGCTGGCTGTTGTGCCTTCCTGGATGTATTTTTTTTTTTGATACATAGATGTATCCCATCCTAACTTCTTGTCTTGAGATGTTTCACTTGACTCTTCTTTGACTGATAACTGTGGCTTTTTGTTTGAAATTGTTTCTTTTTCTTCTGGATGAGTTACTCACGAATTACTGGGTGTCCGAGTGCTGAATCACTTCTATTTTTTTTTTTTTTTTCAATATTGAAGAAAAAACCCAGGGCCCTGAACATGTAGATGGGTGCTTTGCCTCTGAACGGCATTTCTTTCTCACCTTTTTTGTCTTTTGAGTTTTCAAAAATAAGGTCATTGGGGTTTGGTAGGGTGGCTCAGACCTTTTATCCTCCACTAAGGAGGCAGAGGCAGGTGGATCTCTGTAAGTTCAAGGCCAGACAGAGTGAGTTCCAGCACAGCCAGGGCTACACAGAGAAGCCCTGTCTTGAATAAAACAAACCAAAACAAAACCCCCAACTCAGAGGATTAATAGGCAGAGGCAGGGGACTCTCTGTAAATTTAAGAGCAGCCTGGTGAGCATGGTGGGTGAGTTTTAGGGCAGGCATGGCTACATAGTTGGACTGTCTTAAAAAAGATGATCAGTTTTGTTTCTATTACCGGCCTAGAAAGACGAGTTACTCTATGTAGATCACTGTCAGTTATTCATTTATCTATCTAGAGAAAGGAACTCACTATAGAGAGCAAACTGGTCTCAAACTCAGATTTGCCAACCCTTGCCTTCTGCATACTGGAATTAAGGTTGTATGCTACTCTGCCAGGGTAGGTTACTATACTATTTAAAAAAAACATCACAAATTACTTAAAGGTATTTTAATACTGTTTTTTTTTTTTTTTTTTATCACAGATGACTTAAAGGTATTTTAATATCTTCTAATGTTTTTTAGTGTAAGAACTTGTATTAGAAACAAACATAAGCGTCATTTATTATTATCATTTCTAAAAGGCTTAACTAGAGCTGAAGTAAATTAAGCTAAATTATACCCAGATTAGGAAATTATTCTATTCCCTAAGGAGAGCCAGAAGAAAAGCTTAATTTTAAAAACATTTGATAGAACATACATTTTACTGACGATGACAGCAGGAGGTAGGTTTACATTGGTTTTATTGTTTTAATAGTTTATAACATTAAACAGAAATTCTCCTAAAACAGGAATGAGAGATTTCCCAGAGTTAGGAAGGAGACATACTTGCCAGCTCCTCTCATGTTTCCTAGGGAAACATTGAAGAAGAGAACTTCAGGCACCCTGACACTTGCTTCCAGCCTCCCTTTTTTATGTAGGGTGGCAGCTTATAGGAGACCTGGTAGTCTCTTCTGGTGTCTGCAGACACCAGCACTGACATATACATGCTCACACACAAAAGAAAATTACCAAGCAAAAGCAAACTTGATGGTGTGAAGAGTGTTTGAATATAGTGAGCTTGAGCTTAGTAATGGATTACAAAGCTAGGGTTTGATTTTAGCTGTGCCCGATTCCAACGTTCATATTCTTTCACGTCTTGAATATAGTGTGGATGTGAATGTGTGTGGATGTGGTAGTAGGGAGTCAAGGAAGTGGTTATTGCCATAGCTTTGGAGATGCATTGATCTATGCATGATGGAGGCAGCATATTCTTAAAGGCATGTATCATAACTGCAGGAATTTTCTGGGTTCTTTTGGAGTCCATCACCTTCAAGGATCTGTATATTAATAAATTAGGCTAGTGATGCATTTATCTAATTATTCCTTAACAATAAAAGCAGGATAATAATCTGAATAATCAGAGAAGTGTTGAAATGACCATGACCTCCTCTCTGTAGTTGGTAATCATCGCCATCAGGTGATTAAAAGGTTAATCCTTATTAAGGGGTTTATAGGGAAAAACTCACTGATAAAGGGATTGAACAGTTCAGCAATTCTTGATAAGCTGGACTGGTGCACGTGTTGGAAGTGGGTCTCGTCCTTTCTCCAAGAGTGTGTGCACTGGGTCTTAAACTGGCCTGGCCACACCTCCAGGTCAAGTTGACATTGCCTGCTTCCCACTACACTTGCTTCTCCTTCCCATTCCTCCATCCAAAAGAGCCGAGACCCTCTCTCAGTCCCGTCCTACTACTTCCTGTGTCTCTCTGTCCTCAGTCCTCCAAACCTCTATGGTTAATTTTGATCAGCTAGTAGCTAGCCTGCCCTCTGATTCAAAATAAATTGTATTGTCAGTCTCCAGAGCATCAGAATGCAATCAAAACACCCCACAACAGGCTAGCATGTAGTGGGCAGAATTGTAGTGTACCTAGTAATTTTGCTGAACTAAATGATTGGTTAAAACTAATTTTCCACCTTTTTAATTCAAGGATAGAAATATGTAAGCATATGCTAATTTAGATAAAAAGGACATCTATGCATAATTTAAAAGTCACTTTAAAAATTGATTTATTTATGTGTTTGTACCAAGTTTTTATGGTTCTTGAGGAATTTAGGGAAATGTCAGCTTGTGGGACAAGCATAAAAATATTAAACCACAAGAACTTGAGTATTGTATTTAAGTCAAGAGTTATTGTGCCCTGGATTGTATGCCTGACTTGAGACAGAAGATTAGTGTAGTAGTACTAGTGACTTGTGGACTGAAGCAAGATGATCTCTTGAGCCTAGAAAGGTCTGTCCTAACTGGACAAAATAGAGAAAGATCTTGCTTTAAAACCAAGTAGCAAAAGCGAAGCAAATAATCTGCTTTTCTGTACTATAATACATATTTAAATGAATCCAATTTATTTTTAAAGTTTGTTTTGTTTTACCTTTTATGCATGGCAGTTTTACTTATATGTGAGTGTAAGTACACACACACACACACACACACACACACACACACACACGTTTGTATGTATACACCCCACATGTGTGAGATGTCCTCATAGGTCAGAAGAGGGAATAGAGGGCATTGGCTCCTCTGGAGCTACCATGTAGGTCCTGGGAATTGAACCTGGGTTCTTTGGGAGAGCAGCCAGTGCCCTTAACCACTAAGCCATTTCTCTAACTTGGACAATATTTTTTTAAGTAACAAAACAGAATTATTATTATTATTATTTTTAGAGTACTTAACTTATTTGTTTCTACTTAGAGTAGTGACTGAAGTAAGTTTTGCCTTCAGATAATGTGGAATGATGGGAGCAGACACCTGTATATTTAGTAGGTAGCAAGTTTGGGGAGAGATGTCATGGTGCTAATCTCTGGAAATGATGATCTTTCATTTCTGAGTTAATTAAATCATATAAGTTAGGGGAAAATGGATCCTAACTTAGTGTGTGGCCTTCAAATCTTCCCAATAGTACTGCTTGGGTATGACCACCCCTTCAGAATGGAGGATAAGATGGAGTTTGGAAAAAATGAGGACATGGTACCTATTTATCAGGTGGTGTGTTGACTTCTATACTTATCAAGGGAAAACTGAGGAAACTTGGTCTGTCCTGGGCTGTGTGGCTATGTTTTTTAAAATGGCAGTTGCCTTGTACTCCAAAGGCTATTATATAATTTCTTATTCTTCACTGTGCCTTTGTAGAAAATTGAATGTTGGAAACAAAAGCCAGGTGTTGTTACTGTTTTTGTTTTTAAAGCTAACCTAATTTTGTATAATTTTTATAAAGTTACATTTATTCCCCTTTGATATTGTCCCATATCATATACACCTGTATTTATTGCCAAATTTCTGCCATATCTGAGTGACTAATCTTTATAAGGAACACTCTTCATTATTGAAGGTGGACGGAGAACCTTTTTAAAAGGTTAGAACTGTATGATATGTTTCAGACGGAATTCAGATTTTTTTAGAAGTTAAAATTTAGTTCAAAATCAGGAATGGTTAACTAGATAATTGGAAATTTGACTCTAGGTGACTCCTTCTCAGTGGCCTGCAGTGTTTCTGCAATGGATTCAAACATATCATTTGCTTTGTCCTGCAACCAAGAATTACTATGTTCTTGTTAAAGGCCTTTTCTTTTAGGCCACCTACTAGCTCCCAGATCATGTCATAGAGACGTAATAATTTTGAATGCTTGGTCTAGCTTAGCTCTTTTCCAGCTAGCTCTTCTATCTTAAACTAACCTCTTTCTCTTTATCTACCTTTTGCCTCGGGCTGCCTTACTATCTTCTTTCTCCTGTAGATCTTTACTTTCACTGCTTCTCAGGGGCTGGGGACTCCCTGGCTTCTTACCTCGGGCATGTTCCTCATTCTCCTCTGTTCTTTACTCTCTTTAGCCTAGGGTTCTGTTCTCTGCCTGCCAGCCTTGCCTATCTCTCTTCTGTCTAGCTATTGGCCATTCAGCTCTATTAGACCAATGAGTGCCTTAGGCAGGCAGGTGAACAAATGCAGCATAGACAGACAAAAGTAACACAGCTTCACACAGTTAAAGTGATATTCTGCAGCATATACAGATGCAACACATCTCTGCACAGTTAAAATAATATTCCATAACATGATCGCTGTAGATCATCAACATTTCAGTTTCTTTAGTCACAAATTGGTGGTTTGCCATAATCTGACATTTTAGCTATGTCTAAATTGGTCTGTAATGTTTCATAAGTAATTATATTTTAAAAATATTTTATTCTGGGGTCTGATCCAAATGTTGACCAGTTAGTTATAATTGAGATAGTGTTCAATGCCCTGAGGAGGATATTGTATTTGAAATATTGTCCTTGAAGGGTCATTGACAGGAATTTTTTCAGCTTGTGAGACAAGAATGTTTTCAGTTTTGTGAACAGCTGAGACTGTCTTACTCTGGTCCAGAGTGTTACATCAGTGAAATAGAGACTGTCGCAGAGGCAACATCACTTTGCTGGCTCTATCACATTTATGAAAGGAGTAGGTCAGAATTTTGAAACATATGTTGCTCAGCACAGCAGGGGGCATCCTTTGGGATGTTGTACTAAATGGAACCACAGTTCTGCAGAGATCACTTACAGGCCCACAGCAGTTTTATTTATTTATTTATTTTTATCAGATATTGAAAACGTATTGCATGCAGGGTATGAGGTAGAATATTGATTGCAACTTGAAGATGAGCTCTTGAAGTCACTGCCTAAGAAGAATCAGGTGAAAATGCTTTGTGAGAAAGTTCTGAAGTGTCTTCTCCCGGCAGCTGTGTGACCTGGGGTTAGATTGTTCTCACAGCCAAAGACTGATGTATTCAGTGATTAAATTTTTTGTTTGTACAATTTGGAATGTGTTATTAAATATACCATTTTAACACAGCATTAAAAAGTTCTCATGGGAAGCGGTTTTGATTTTTGCTCATGTTTTATATGTACTGGTTGACATTTTGTCCAGAAGATCATGAATATGAATTCCCACAGAGAACTTACATAGTATTAAAATAACAAATGTATGTCTATTGGATCAGCATGCTCCTCTTTTATTTAAACCTGAGTTTTCCAGAGTTGATATATTTCTTCACAGTGGATTCAGTGTCTTCCATTACCTGCATATCTATCTGGTTCTTGAATCTCGTTAGTTCTTCCCCCAGAGTTCCATCTCTGTCTTCCTTTCCAGTCCTGTACCAATTACCTTTGCTGAAATCTCTCTTTTGGAGAGGCCCTGTATGTGAATGAGTTGTCTAGCTAATTCATTTGACAGAATGACTCAGAGAGGTTGCTTCAGCAACAGAATGGTGGCTGGGCTTCCCAGCTTCAACCCCCTTTCTTTCCCCACTGATTCTCTTCAAGCAAATTCTAGCCTGGATTTTAGTGGCTGGTAATAACATAGCTAACATACTTCTGCACACCTCACCAAGTACAGCTCCAAGTTTTTAGCCATGTTAGTTAGCGACCTCCTGACTCTGTGAGGTAGAGCTGAGGGTCATTTAGTAGTGGGTATAAAATAAGTGGATTAAAAAAAAAAAATAAAGGTGGAAGCTTGCTGTGTAGATCAGGCTGGCCCAGAACCCTGGGTGATCTTTCTGCTTCTCCTCCTGAGTGCTGAGTTTATGCTTAAGCAGCGTGCCCTGCATGCAGGCCTCTGCAGACCAGCACACTGTCTTAACCCCTGAGCCACGTTTCCAGACCTAGAAAGACGTGTTTGAATATTGTGTGCTGGGTGCTGTGGCTATCAGTGAACTTGGTGAGTTAGGGTCTGAGGTACTGGTAGGAAGACAAGGGCAATGAAGAGAAAAGACAGCACAGGCTAGGCGATGTGATCATTTGATCTTAGGGTGTCAGAAGTTTTATCAAGTAGTCAATATTTGGGTTAAATCTTGAAGAGCAAGTAGGAATGTTAGGTGGCAGCCTTAGATTGGGAGTGCAGACTTGGAGCATAGCTGTGGGCTTGGCAATTCCAGCATTCAGAATAGCTAGAGCAGGATGGGGGTGTTAGGTGATGGGGTTGAACAGGGAGGTAGGAACTGGAGTTTGGGGACATTGGGTTGTGACCTGTTAGGATCATCTTCCGAAGACTTTATCTGTTCACACGCCATACATTTCTGAGCACTGAGTTACTGCTGCTTAACGCTTTTTACTGTTACTGTTCATGTGTTTTTATTCTGCTTTCACTTACAGCCTTTTGTTTCCTCTTGACACAGTTTTCTTATGTTACCTGGCTGGTCCTGAGGCCATGTATTCTTGTGATCTTCCTGACTTACCCTCCTGAGTATTTGGGATATGAATACACACCACTGTACCCGACTTGTGAATCCCACTACTGTTTGTTTATAGTAGTATAGTATGTGAATAATTCATTCACCCAGTCCTCTGTCGACAGACATGAAACCTCTGGACTGCTTCCCTTCTTTTTATGCCACATTTTGATCCTAGAAGGTAGACTTTGAAGTCTAGTGAAGGAGGCCGAACCTGGTTTGCATAAGTAGCATATCAAATTTGCACCCACCCCTTATTCCATCCTTTTGTGTTATCTGGAAGTTTAGTTTCATTTTCTTATTCATATTAAATATTGCTGCCAAATGAAGTCATCTCTCTTTCTCCTCCCCTCCTTGTCTCCCTAATAACTTGCAAAACCCACCTGTTTTCAGAGTTTTTTGGAGGTGTTACAGCTAGATTTTAGAGTCATAGTAGAATCAGGTAAAGACTGTCTAGTGGAGTTGGAGATGTAGCTCAGTTGGTAGAGTCCTTGCCCAGCACTCATGTAATCCCCAGAACCCTATGAAGCTGGCCTGGTCTGTAGTACCAGCGTTGAGCAGTGGGGGAGAGATGATTGGGAGTCGAAGGAGTTAAGATCCTTCCTTCTTAACGACATGACAGCGACATGACAGCGTTTGAGGTCAGCCTGAACCCGTGAGGTTCTGCCCTTTAGTGTGTAGATGAGGGATAGACTTGATAGACAGCTGGCTTTACCACAGATGCAGAAACCGGTATGTTTGTAAACCATAAAGGCTTTCTGACCTTATAATTGGCCTGAAGATCCAAAGGAAAGTCATGGCAGAGGAGGTCTGGTGGACAGTGGAGGTCCAGGATCGTGCAGGGCAGGATAGGGCAGCTTGGGTATCTGTCTTTTCATAAGGTGAATCTGACTTATTTACCATAGGTAAAGTCACAAGTGAGAATCTTAAGTTTTTCTTTATGTAGACTTGGTCAGTGTGGTTGATCATGCCGTACATTTCAGTTTTCTCTGAGACCTCATGCAGTAGCAATGTGCTGGTTTGTAGAAGTTGTGTAGTATTTTACTTTCTTTAGTTTTTGTGTGTTTTCAGTGAGGTAGACTCGAGTTGACTTCTGATTCGGTCATTGATCGTGTGGCCCTCACTTTGTAGTTAGGAATATTTTTTTTCTTTTAAGATTTAAACATTCACTTACTCATTATGTGTGTAAATGTACATACCATGACATGTATGAAGCATTTATCTAATTCTTTATTAATTAAAAACTCCTGAGTCAGATATGGGGTAAGAACCCGAGTGATCAGAGAAGCAGTGGGGAAGTGACCCCCTCTCGGACTCCTCACTTCAAAGGGACTGAGTCCCTCTCTAAGCTCTGCTCTCTCACTTCCTGCGACTCTCTATCTGTCCTCAATACTCCAAAACAACCATGGTTAATAGTCATCCAGTAGCTAGTGCCACCTCTGGTTCAAAACAAACTTTATTGGTAGACTTGGGAGTGTCAGAATGTAATCAAAATATCACGACATATGTGTGTGGAGGCCAGAGGACAATTTGAGTTAGTCAGTTCTGTGGGTTTCTTGGGTCATCAGGTCGTCATGCTTGCACCTGCCTTAACCCTGGTGTCTCAGCTGGTGTGCTCAGACATATGTCAAATGTTCTTTCCTGTATACTGCTTCTAAATCTGCAGAGCACATCTGTTTCACTGTGTTTCTTCATGCCTTATTGTGTGAGACTCAGCTTCCGCCAGAAGGCAGTGGTGCCTGCCTTTGGGAAAGCATCACTTCTCCATCTCTACTCTTTACTCCGGGAAGTTTTGCAAATTGTCAGTAGCTTAACTAACACACACAGTTTTCCTTTGAATAGTTTATTTCCCTTTCCCTATTTTGCTTTGCATCAGTAGTTCAAATAGTCAAATGCCTGAGCCTCTTGAAAGCTGTTGCATGAAGCTGCCTTCCCACCCTGTGGGTCTGACAGAAGTTTGGACCTGCAGTGGGTTGTGGTCTCCTGCCGTTTTCTTTGGCTGGGATGGTGATAAGGAAGTGCAGGAGTAAATAGCTTAGTGCTTACTGCACTGTTAGATTAAACCACATGAGTCTGTCAGATGGGTAAATAGAAGCATTACGATATAAGTTGGGGAGATACAGGAATACAGATGGAGCAAACAGCTAGTTGTCCTCTGTCCTGTTGGGAAGTGGGTGCCTTAGCCTCATCAAAGAAGGGGAGGAGCAAGTAGGACATTTCTTCCCAATTTCCTTTGAACTTAGGGTCCCACTGCTAGATAGGCATCCTCCCTTGGAGCTGTGTTGAGACAGTCCTGAGCTCAGTGTTCTAATGTTTTAAGTGGAGATAACATCCTCCTCTCACAAATGAGTGTGAGAATTTACACACTCATTAAAAGTACCCAGTGCTAAGCAGAATAGCTGCTTAGTAAATATGACTTCTCTCTTAGCTTGAATGTTGGAAAATCCTTACCAGTGTTAGGATATGTGAAGCACACTTCCCTCCCTTCTATTTGGCATTTATTCTCATATCCTGCTTTGTCAAAAGCTCGTGAAGCCATTACTGAAAATAGTTTAAAGAACAGTGTGTCAGGGATGTTGTAGTGGAGAATATTGTTTTGGGGAACCAGTTGGATGAACATCCTGCTGTATAAGAAATCTTGAACCCTGGTGTATCTTTACTATATATAATTAATTTTGATAATCATTTTATCTCACATGATTTATTGCTACATTATTATTTCCCTTATTTATTTTAAAATTAAAAAATACATTACACTAATTAATTAGTTTGCATGTCTGCAGGTACGCACACGTGTGTATATTTGTGCATGGTGCATGTGTAGGAGCCTATTTGATACTCATTTTCATACACACACACACACACACACACACACACACACACACATGCATTTCCGTTCTTAAGGGAGAAAGTATATTTTTTATGAATTGAACTCAGCTCATCTTTTTTCTTCAGATTTTCCATGAAGCTTAATTTACAGGTTGGTTTGGTCCTTTGTATGGATATCTTATGTTTCCATATTTCTGACTGTGTTTTTATAGGATGGTTAAGACAGCACGTATGAAGGATCAGTGCTATGAGTAGCATATCCTAGGACTGAGTGTGTGGGTGCAGAATGCATTGTATATAAAGTCTTCACTACGTGTTTGGAGCAAACACTTGCTCAGAAAGTGCTACCTGGTAACCACCGTTATGTTCCTTTCTGTGTTTAAAGTTCTTCACCACTTAAGTCATGCATTGCACACTCTAACGTTTCACTCACCTTTAACCTTCAATGTTTCATCTTTTGTTTCATAGTGATGAAACTAGAGGATTTATTCGAAGGTGATTCCGGCAGACTTTTATCTATTCAATTCCATCTGGAATGCGCACATGTATTTTTGTATTATTATGAATATAAAGAAGCCAAAGACCAGATCAGTACTGCTAAAGACATCAGCAAGTTACAGGTTGATCTGACAGGTAAGCTTTTCATTTTTATGGGTAATTGGTTTAATTTTACAATAAAGCTAGTATGTATGTTGGAGGTTTGTATTGTATTTTGGCATTTGGCTTTTTTGCACCTTTTTTTGTCTTTTTGATTGCAAGGCATATTCTTGCTGAGGCATCTCTCCACTCCTTTTGGTTATTATTATTTTTTAATGTAGAGCTAGACTGATTACAGGCTAAAAAGCAAATTTGTGAGGCTGCATTATAATCTTCCATTTTCCAGGTTTTTTTATGTAGCCCAGGCAGGCCTTGAACTTCTGATACTATTGTCTTAGTCTCCTTAGTGTTGGGATTTGGGATGCCCTACCATACTTGGTGTACTATTTAATTTTCTAGAGTTTACCTGTTTTTAATTTCACGATACATTTAAATATTTAAAGTTTGTATTTTGAACAAATTTGGAGTTACATGTTGTTGTTTTCTCCTACAGTCTTTCTCATTTTAAGGTAGTTAAATATTCAGTAGTAATAGCAGCCAGGTGCTACAAAAATGGACCTTAGACCCTTTGGTTTTGGTATAAACCTCCAGACCTCCAGAGACCTTTCCTGACTCCTCAGCTTAGTTCTGCCCTGTGCATTGCCCATTCCTGTAAGTGCTTCTATTGGTCCTGCTTTGTTAGTTCATATTTGTATTTCTTAGGGGCATTTCTTAGGTATATCTTTAGTGTTGAGAATGCTATCTGAGCTTTGCATGGTGGTGCACATCTTTAATTCCAGCAGGGAGAGAAGAGGCAGATGGATCTCTGTGTTTAAGGACAGCCAGAGAAAGTTACAAAGAAAACCCCTGTCTTGAAAAAACAAAATAAAATAAATAAAAGAGAGAAAGAGTGAAGAGCAGGTGTTATCACCTTGACCTAAAGGCGTGGCCTTTGGACCTTGAGTGTTTGGGGTGTGGCCAAAAGGCCAGTTTAAGATCAGGGTCATGCAATCTGGCTGGCTTCTTGCTCTTAGACAGAGGACCTGACCCACTGAGCTTCAGCTGTGTGGATCAGTCCAGCTTTCCAGGAACTGCACAACTGTTTAATCTCTTGTATCAGTATTTCCCTATAAATCCCTTAATAGATATTAGCCTTTTAAAATCAGTTGCCAATGATTATTAATACCAACAATAAATAGTAACACTCAGTATTGTAGGGAACAAGTGAAGTTCTGAATGAACGTTGAGTGAATGTGTAATATTTGACAAGGGCACAGCCATGTTAGAGACCAATGCTTTAGGCCCATGGGGTGGCAGAGTCTTCCTCCGGTGAAGCTCAGAGCAGTGAGAAAGCCTTCCTCAGGTCCTAGTGTGACAGTTGACCATGTGTAGAAAATGTCTACTGTAGCTTTATCTGTTACAGCTTGCAGACTGCTCCCACAGAGCCTGTGCCTAAGGCTACGTTCTTGTTCAGCTGTAATAACCCTGCCTCTCCTTATTTATCGGAGTATAGTAACCTTGCCTCCCTGTTTATCTATGTAATAATCCCGCCTCCTTGTTGATCTGCATATAATTACTCCTCCTCCCAATTGTATATAATAAACTTGCTGAACATCCAGGGTGCCTTGGCTTCTGCATCCTAGAGCCCAGATTATCTGATCCCAGCTTTTGTGTCCACGTCCCAGTCATTTTCTTTACTCCTCTCCCTCTTCCTAGTTAGGGCAATCTCTGAAGCTGTGCAGACGCACACTGTATGTGTATGTTGAAAGAATGAGTTACAGATTTTCGCCTAAATCTTCTGTTGTGTCTTCTGAGTGCCAAATAAACACTGCTTTGTACCATGTGCGGTTCTGTCCCGAATCTCTTACATTGTAGTTGGCATTCAGTATAAAAGGACCAGTGACACCTGCCTGTACATTCAGTGACTGACAGTATTGTCCCATGCTAGATCTGGGTCATCTCGTAGATCTGTTCTCTGACCCAGGCTTCTGTGCTGCCTATTGAGTTTGTGTTAATTGATCAAGTCCTCTAGCTGTACTGCAAATCAAATATGGCTTTATGGGATCTTACCCTTTTTTATTTTATAGTGTTTGTGTGAAAAAGTTATTGATATCTAGTTTATAGCTTTTGGAACAGTGCCATGAATAACCCGGAGTCTTGTCTGTATTTGAAAATTTATTTACATGTGATATACTTGTGAGGTTCATTTCAGAGAATTTTTTTTTTCAAATATTTTTGTTCTAGGAATCTTTTGGGGGATTATGTAAATATTGATGACATGGTGCTTTGTATATTCAGCTTTAACTGGTGATAAATTTAATAGCTGTTACAGTTTTTTATTTTTTTCTCAAAGTTGAAGTGAAGACTTAAAAATAGAAATGTGCTCCCAAATAAAAAATGAGATCCAGATTTTGATTCCCCAACATCCCCCACAAGTAAGCTGTTAAGCCACTTCGGTGGCCATGTTGAGCATGACGTGTTTACAGGGCTGACAGTAACTCAGATCCAGAGTCATCTCAGTATAGGGAGCAGATTTCTTAGGCTAGTCTTCAAAGTAGTCTGAAAATAGCTCTGCTGTAACATATTATTTCAGAGACATAAAGAAAAAAATGTTAGCATATGAAGCCAGATGGAGTACTCCCCTGCGTCTTAGAAGCTGAGGCTCTGGCTAAGTGCTTGCTTTAATGCCGAGGATCCTGTGATCCTGAGTGATGGCAAGTGTTCAACCTCTGTCTTTCCATGTATATTATTTATATTCACATATGTATATAGTATGTATGTATGTGGAATTCTAACCATTATACTTATAAGTTATTTTTTCAGAAGAGACTAAAAAATAAGCAAAAATAGGGATTGAGAATCTAGTGTCAGATGGGTTTGAGCCTTGGTACCACAGTTCCTTGGCTTCCGGATGCCATTTTAATATCACCGAGCCCCAAGTTTCTCATATGTGAATAGTGGAGAACTTTAGCACTCTGAAAATATTAGTCATCATGATGATACTATAAATCTGACTGGCAGATCCACAGGTGAAATTTTATTTTAATTTTCAGGAGCTTTGGGAAAAAGAACACGATTCCAGGAAAATTACGTGGCACAGCTAATTCTGGATGTCAGGAAAGAAGAGGATCTCCCTTCCAGTCATGAGTTCAGCCCAGCACCCACCCCCCAGGAATACTTAACCAAGGTAGGTTGGTCAGAGTTATGTAGTTGAATAGCGTAGTATCAGTAAGTGAACATCTTAGGAATGCTGAGACTGTATGAGAATGCTTGTTCTTTGGCCCATTTTCAGGGAAAAGCAATCAGCATTTTACTCTTACAAGTTTTTAAGGAATTAAGGATTTATTCTGGCTTAGAGTTCGGAGGGATACATTCCATCATAGAGGAAAGGGGATGCCTGCCACACTGCACCCACGGCCACACGGCTGCCACACTGCACCCACGGCCACACGACTGCCACACTGCACCCACGGCCACAAGACTGCCGCACACTGCACCCACGGCCACACGGCTGCCACACTCACCCACGGCCACACGACTGCCACACTGCACCCACGGCCACACAGCTGCCACACTTACACCCATGGCCACATGACTGCCATACTTACACCCACGGCCACACGGCTGCCACACTGCACCCATGGCCACATGGCTGCCACACTGCACCCACAGTCACATGGCTGCCACACTTGCACCCACGGCCATACGGCTGCCACACTTGCACCCACGGCCACACGGCTGCCACACTTGTACTCACGGCCACACGGCTGCCACACTGCACCCACATTCAGACAGCACAGCTCCCTTGCAGTGGAGCAGTCATGCATTGGCAGTGCTGCTGCATTGTCACTTGACATATTAAAGACAGACAAAGAGGTAAACTGCTGTCAAATCTGTTTATCCTGTTTTTTGCCTTTTGAAGGAAGGTCTAGCTATAGAGCCAGGTTGGCCTTTAGTTCCTGCCTTCCTGTTTTAAGTGGCTTGTTGAAGGATGGAAACATCCGGACCCACAAGCAGTGAAGCCGAGTTCAGGTGTATCTGCTCCCTCCTTAACCTGGAAGTGCAGCATGTTTATCAGTGCAGCATTGGGCTGGGGAGTGCTTAGCTAGGCTGGATAGACAGTCTGGTAGGTGAACAATCTCAGGCTGTGAACAACCAGGAGCAAGAAGGGGCAGCTGCTAATCTTTGCAGACACTGATGAGTTGTCCCTTAGTACTTACATTTGGACTCCTGAGGAAAGCTTTGCCATTCCTTCTGGGCCTGGCCCGTCCTGCCAATTTCCTGTGGGTCTGAGACCTTGAAGTCCTCAGCATGTCTGTGTCCATGTCTGCAGTACTCAGGACTTTATCTGCTCCCTAGACGGGGATTTTGGGTTTGAGCCACCACACCCAGCTCTGTATTAGCCCTTTACTTGTTCTCTGTGGATATATATTTAACACTCGGAGACTTGACATTTCTCTGGTTTCTTCTGAATACATAAACTGACATCCAGAATTCTATTTCTCTCATTTTTAATCTGATTCTTTGACATGGCTAATGCATTCTTTTCTTGTTACTTGGATAGTTGACCTCATAGGCCCATGCAATTGCTTTCGTGGAGGCCACAGACAGTTTCATTTCTCAGAGATTCCCAGACATACAATTTTATTTGTTAATTAATTTTTTAAAAGATTTATTTTCATTTTCTGTGTATGGGCACTGTCACGTTCTCTCCGTACAGGCCACCACTTGTCGCGTGCACCCTCGCCTGCAAGGACGATGCGACACCAGGTTCTTCTTCCAGTGGTTTATTCAGGACCTTGAAACTTCTGCCTCTGCTCTGCCTCTCCTACTGCCTCTCCTACTGCCTCTCCTACTGCCTCTCCTACTGCCTCTGCTACTGCCTCTCCTACTGCCTCTCCTACTGCCTCTCCTACTGCCTCTCCTACTGCCTCTCCTACTGCCTCTCCTACTGCCTCTGCTACTGCCTCTGCTACTGCCTCTCCTACTGCCTCTCCTACTGCCTCTGCTCTGCCTCTCCTACTGCCTCTCCTACTGCCTCTCCTACTGCCTCTGCTCTGCCTCTCCTACTGCCTCTCCTACTGCCTCTCCTACTGCCTCTGCTCTGCCTCTCCTACTGCCTCTGCTCTGCCTCTCCTACTGCCTCTGCTCTGCCTCTCCTACTGCCTCTGCTCTGCCTCTCCTACTGCCTCTCCCACTGCCTCTCCTACTGCCTCTCCTACTGCCTCTCCTACTGCCTCTCCTACTGCCTCTCCTACTGCCTCTGCTCTGCCTCTCCTACTGCCTCTCCTACTGCCTCTCCTACTGCCTCTCCCACTGCCTCTGCTCTGCCTCTCCTACTGCCTCTCCTACTGCCTCTGCTCTGCCTCTCCTACTGCCTCTCCTACTACCTCTGCTCTGCCTCTCCTATTGCCTCTCCTACTGCCTCTCCTACTGCCTCTCCCACTGCGTCTGCTCTGCCTCTGCTCTGCCTCTCCTACTGCCTCTCCTACTGCCTCTGCTACTGCCTCTGCTCTGCCTCTGCTACTGCCTCTCCTACTGGGGAAAACCCGCTCCCAGCTATATACCCTCTGGACTGCTAGTCACGGGGCACCACGTGGGCCATGCCAATAGATCCAGGTGCACGGAAGCAAGCCATATCTGGAAGGAAGCCACGAGCTTAGCCTTAGCCAAATAAGGAGTTGTTTATCTCAGAGAGAGCTCTCACCTTTGGGAAGGTGAAAGGCGGAAGCCAGCACCATGTTCAAGGTGCGGCCACACGACTCTCTACAGGGCACAACATATGTATAGTGATCATAGAAACTGGATTCCCCCGGAACTGGATTTATAGATTGTTGTGAGCTTCAGTGGGTGTTGGGAATCAAACCTCGTTCCTCTGGAAGATCAGCCTGGGCTTCCCACTATTGAATCAGCTCTCCAGCCCCACAGCTACAGTTCTTGATTGTTCTTTTATTGCTTTTAATGTCTTTAGTGCCTGTGCTTTGGCACGCTTCATTTAAAGACCTATAAAAAATTTACCTTCAGTACACTGAATACCAAATTTCTATGCTTTTCTGAAAGTTATGCCAAGGGTTCTGGCTAGGGCTGAGGGACAGGGAAGAGCTGCCATTCAGGTTTTTCTGAGGAGAACCTCTGATAAGAATGTTGGAGTGGGTTTCAAGTTCACTATTTGCTTTTGTGGTAACTTTAGCAAGGAGCAGCTGTTGGTTCTAGAAGAATGAATAAAAGAGAGTATTGTAGAAATGCAGGACCTGACTTTCTTTCCTCAGGAATGTGGAGCTGTGACTGAGCCAGTGTGTGTGCTGCTGTGATTAGCAGTAGTCAAGGAATGTTGCATGCGCCCTTCATTTCTTCCTTCTTTCTCATCCTGTTCAAGCCTTCGCTAAGCTTTAGGTTGGCCACTGCACTTTGATCTTTGAAAAGAGATTTCATTCTGAAATCTAAGCACACGAAAGTTAAGCCTTCTGTGTGTGTGTGTGGTGCGTGTGTCTTTACTTGTGTCACTTTAAAGCTGAGTTCCTTATTCTGCACACCGTATTTCTAGCTTCTGTTAAAATTGTGTGTGTGCACAAACACGCTCAAGTCTGCCTCCCTCCCTGCCTGCCAGTGGGTATGTCCATGTGAATTTGGGTCGCTGTGGAGACCGGAAGTATCAGATCCTGGATCTGGAGTAACAAAGTTGTGAATCCTCTAATATGGCTGCTGGGGAGTCAAACTTTGGTCTCTTAGAAGCCCCTCATCCCTCTGCCCTGCTGAGCCATTTCTCTGGTGCCAACCTTTCTTTCTCTTTTTCTTTTTTCTTTTTTTCTGGTATTTTGTTTTGTGAGACAGCAGAGTGCCAGTTTGTAACCTGGGATCGCTGTGTAAACCAGGCTAACCTTGAATTAAAGTTATCTGTCTGTTTTGTGCTGGATTAGGGGGATGCACCACCATGCTCAGCACAAAGCTCCTCTCAGATATGTGTTTCTCAGTATATCCTTTGGATCTGTAGCTTGGTTCATTCTCAACAGTGTTTTCTAAGAACAGACAATTTTTTAAAATTAATCCATTTGTTTTATATCCTGATTGACGTTTCCCCCCCACCTCTCCTCCCATTCCAGCTACCCGCCTTCTCTCTGCCCCTGTTCCCCATCTACTCCTCCATTTCTTCCTGGAAAAGAGCACAGTTTATCAACTTTTGGTAGGACTAAGCTCCTCCTTGTGTATAAGGCTGGGCAAGGCGGCCCAGTATGAGGAGTACGCTCCCAAGCCAGCCAAAGCATTCGGGACAGGCCTAAGAGCAGACGCTTTTAATTTGATAGTTTTATATATTGTTTTTCTCTAACTGTTTTGTTGTTGTTGTTTAATGAGGGCTGCCAAGGTTTTCTCATGATTTCCCTCCGTCCTTCCCTCCGTCCTTCCTTCCTTCCATTCATCCATCCATTCATGATTTTTTTGAGACAGGGTTTCTCTGTGTAGTCCTGGCTATCCAGGAACTTGATCTATAGACCAGGCTGGCCTCCCCTGTGAGCTTCACCTGTCTCTGCCTCCCGATTGCTGGGATTAAAGATGTGCACCACCACACCTGGCCAAGACTTTACTTTAGAAGTATTTTTAGTAGTATTTTCTACATTATGATCTATTACTTATTACTGTTATAAGGATGAACAGGAGAGTGTCTGGGAATTGTATCAGCTGTTGCATACTGGGGACAGTAGTGATTGCTGTTATTCTCCACTATTGTCCACTGATCTCAAAGTACACGTGGCAGACCTCACAAGTTATGTTCCTCTCTGTATATTCGCAGGAAACAGTATGTTGACACTATGTGATCTTTAAAAAGTAAAAGGGTGTGTTAAGCTGGATATGGTGCTGTATAACCTTAGTACTCAGGAAGCTGAGGCAGGCAGATGTCTGTGAGTTTAAGGCTGGCTTGGTCTACTAGAGAATTTGGGCAAGCCAGGGTTACATAGTGAGACCCTGTTTTAAAAACAAACAACAAACGAAACACCAAACCAAAAAAACTCTAAAGTAAATCAAAACAAAAATAATGTACCCCAACCTCCCTCCCAAAACCCTTGTGTCACTGTCATTTCCGCTAGCAGACTCTGTTGTATGAATGAATAAAAGTAAGTTTTAGTCTAAATAGTTTCTTCTCTGTTCTGCCAGAATCTTGAGCTCAACGATGATACTGTTCTGAATGAAATCAAGTTAGCAGACAATGAGCAGTTTGAGATGCCTGATCTGTGTGCTGAAGAGCTTGCTGTCATCCTCGGAATCTGGTATGTTAATGGATGACTGGCTTGTGTTGAACATCTTTTATTGTTCCCTGAGTTTGGAAAGATCTTCACCAGAACATCCCTGCATAGTAGGGATTTTGTACTGTGTATGAAGGTGGAGAATTCTTGGGCAGTGAATTAAAGGGCCAGAAGTCAGAGTCTGCTGAATCTGTAGCTTGATCTTCTACACATTCAAGTAGCTTGAATTTGTAGCTTGTGATATTTTGTGTGTCCTCTAAGAAATAAAGCTTGTCTGAAGGTCAGACGACAGAGCCAGCCACAGAGTTGGCCAAAGAGGTCAGGCAGTGGTGGCACACATCTTTAATCCCAGCACTGGGAAGGTTGAGACAGGAAGTGATATGGCTGGACGGGGAGAGGAATGTAAGGTAGGAGGGGACAGGAGCTCGGCCCTATGCTTTCCTTCTCTCCCTTTTCGGCTGAGGACTCAGAGGCACTCAGTCTGCAGATTCATGGAGACAGGATCTTCCCCTTTCAGCCTGAGGACACAGTAGTGGTGAGAAGTTTTTCTAGTGCCTCGTTCCTCTGCTCCTTTGATCTCTAAGCATTTGCACCAATATCTGGCTCCAGGTTTTTTATGAGACCAATTAGGATTTGTGCAACAAGGAAATGCCTTTGGTTACCTTCAGCAGAGTGTAGATTTTTGAAGTAAAATAGTAAATAGAGGTGAGAATGTCTGTGTGTGAGCTGCCTGTAGAGGCTGGAGTGGTCTCTGGGTGTTTTTACCAGCTCTCTCCTCATTATCTTTTTTGAGACAGGGTTTTCTCACTTAGCCTGGTGCTCTCCTGCTCACTGCTCAGTGAGCTCTGGGGATCCTGCTCCTGTCCCCTTGGATGAGGGTTACAGATGCACATGAACACAAGGCTTTTATGTGGTGTTGGGTGTCTGAACCTAGGGCCGTATGCTTACATGGCTTACTTCTCCGGCTGAGAATGACTAGTCTACCTCGAAGAGTATGCATACTTTGAGGTAAACTTATTTTTAACATATAGAACCTCATGCTGCTCAGTGGAAATAGTTCCTCCCTTCCTCTCTCTATTCCTCCCTCCCTCCGTCCCACCCTGGGTTGTTGTGGGTTTTTATTCTTTCTCATTGTGCAATGAGCCTCTGACATTTCTCCTTATCTGTGTTCCATGATTAGAAATTTTGCAGAAGAAATGGGCATTGATCATTTCACACGAGGTTTTTTACCCTGTCTTATGACTTCATAATGTTCTTGTTGACTCAGAGAACATAGTGTTTTAGGATGGGAAGGACCTGAGTTAATTGGATCATCTTGTTGCTTGATACATAATTCCTTTGTGCTACAAATTAGAACTATGAGAGAGAGAGAGAGAGAGAGAGAGAGAGAGAGAGAGAGAGAGAGAGAGAGAGAGAGAGAGAGAGAGAGAGAGAATGTTGTGTGTTCTAAATTATTGTGTAGTTCTGTCCCCATTTATTTTGCTTTGTTGTCAGTAGCAACAGAAACAGGTGCAGGCCAGGTGTATTGCACATTTTCCAGAGTTCAGGGCCAGCTTAGACTGCACAGTGGGTTCCAGACCATCGAGGGCTATATAATAAGACCTGCCTCAAAAAAAAAAAAAAAAAAAAAAAAAAAAGAAAAAAAGAAAAAAAGACTTGGGGTGGGGACTGGAGAGATGGCCTGGTGCTTAAGAGCACTTGCTGCTTTTTCAGAAGACCCAAGTTCAGTTCTCAGCAGCCATAGAACGTGGCTCACAATTGTCTGTAGCTCCAGTTTCAGGGGATCTGTCTTTTTAGGCAGCATTCACACGCACGTACTGACATGATGGAAACACAGTCAATTAAAAATAATAAAAATCAATCTAGAATAGGTTCAGTTAAAAGTTATTACATAAACATTTCACGCTTATAAAATCTTTAAGTAATATTGAAGATTATAAGGAAGTATTACTATTTTATAGGATTACGTTTTCATTCTTTTAAAATTTTGTTGTTTTAGATTTATTTTATAACTATTTTTCCTGCATTTATATATATGTACTTCATGCACACCTGATGCCCATGAGTTCAGAAGAGGGTATGGGATCCCCTAGAACTGGAGTTACGGACGGTGTGCCACCACGTGTATACTGAGAGTAGAACCCAGGTTCTCTGCAAGAGCACCAGGTGCTCTTAACTACTGAGCTAGTTCTCTAGCCCTTTAAAGAAATCCTTCTTGAGACAGGGCCTCACTCTGCATCAGCCTCCTGAGTGCTGGGGTTTCGAGTGTGAGTCACAAACTAGTTGTTGTCATTCCTAGTATGCATGATGTTAACACGCAAAATAACTTATGCAATATGTGAATTTATGAAGTGGAAGTGGTCAACTAGAAGACTGCAGACATCATGTGTTCATACCTCTTTCCATGCCTTACACTACTGTCTCCGAGAAAATGCTGTTCTAGGTTCCTGGTCATTTTCTGGCCCTTAAAGATTTATTTCCTCTTAAATTTTGTATCCCTGCAGGCTGAGGGCTTCCATTTGCGTGTATTTATGCTTTCTGTAGTTGCCTGTGGTTTCCTTCTCTTTACTGTGTCTCTCTGGTTTGTGTTTTAGGGTATAGCTTCAGTTTAATTTGTAGGGCAGCATTCCACTGGGTGGATCTGTCACAGCTGATCTCTTTTCCATTTGGAGGTTTTGATTATCTTCAGTTTTCCTGTTACAGTGAATATCATTCCTGGCCCACTCGTTCACTGAGGTTTGTGGGGGAGGGTGTCTATAACTAGGATGGAATTACTGAGTTGGCCATACGGGAATGTTTCCCTAACTTCATGTTGCACTAATGAGACTCTGTCATTGTCTTAGAATGCCTCTTGTCCTATCTCTCTGGTGACTATGATTTTAACCTGTCTGAGGGTTAGTTAATAGGACTTAGTGTTGCCTTAATTCTTTCCATTGTCTTCGGTTGAGTGCGTCCCTCGGACTTCTTTTTTTCATTGACCATTTACTTGGGGGGTGGGGGGAGGTGGGGCGCATATCATGGCAACCCCCTTACCTGTTCAACCATCTTGTAGCCTCAGGCAACTTCTTTTTTTTAATAAGATAAATTGTTTGGACACCAACTATTTTATTTTTATTATTAAGCTTGTTTCTATGCTTATATACATTGCATAGTATTATAGTATGTGAGTTAAAATATATGCTATAAGAGATAGAGATTACAACATGTAATTTAACTTTTTTTTTTTTAAATTCAAAGTACAAATTTCCAAAAGAACAACCCAGTACATAAACTAACAGAGGAGGAGCTGCTGGCCTTCACATCGGTGAGTAATGACATCTCCCTCTCCAGTTCTTTTCTTTTTCTTGTAGATTTTTTTTTGCCTCTGGTACATTCTTGTTGAAGCTGAAACCCTGCAGCTAAGGAAGTTAGAGGTGCCTATCCTTACCTTGCCGTTCTCTGGATGCACATTTCCTGCTGCTCTTAAGTAGGCCTGTGTTGCTTCGCACTTGCTTAGATTTGAAGACACTAGCTAAATTCTCATTCTTTCTTCTTTTTCCTTCTCTCTCTCTTTCTCATTCCCTCCCTCCATCCCTCCCTTTCTCCCTCCCTCCCTCTAGGTTCTACTGTGCATATAATAGATACTCAATAGCTGTTCATTGACTGAATGAATGGGAGCCCAAGAGTCTTACGCAAAAGAGCGAGGGCCCATTTTGATGCCTACCTGGATGCCTTGACAAAGAGTTGTGAGCAGGACAGGAGAGCAGTGGTCAGGGAGGGAGATGGTGCTGGGAACATGGGGCAGGTCAGCATTCTGTATGATAGGGTAGACAGGACAGAAGGGTGGTTGGAGATGTGGCCGTGGGCTTTGACACGGTGCCTGGCTGACCTGGAGCACTGTTTGAGTGAATTATGATTAGTCACCTCGTTACAGCCGACTAAAGAGAAAGATGGCAGATCAGAACAGAAATGGAAGGGAAAGATGGGTAGATGTTGAGAGATTTGAGGTCAGGGAGGGAAGCACCACAGGAGAGAGTGACTTTAGCTTTGTGAATGGACCAGGGTGCCCATCTTTCTTTCTTTCTTTCTTTCTTTCTTTCTTTCTTTCTTTCTTTCTTTCTTTCTTTCTTTCTTTCTTTCTTTCTTTCTTTCTTTCTTTCTTTCTTTCTTTCTTTCTTTCTTTCTTTCTTTCTTTCTTTCTTTCTTTCTTTCTTTCTTTCTTTCTTTCTTTCTTTCTTTCTTTCTTTCTTTCTTCCCTTCCTCCCTCCCTCCCTCCCTCCCTCCCTCCCTCCCTCCCTCCCTCCCTCCCTCCCTCCCTCCCTCCCTCCCTCCCTCCCTCCCTCCCTCCCTCCCTCCCTCCCTCTCTCTCTTTCTTCTTTCTTTCTTTATTTTGGAAGTGGGGTCTCTGTAGACAGACCTGGCTGTGCTCTAACTTCCTATGTAGACTATGCTGATCTCCTGCCACTGCCTAGTGAGAGCTGGGACCACACCCAGGCTGGCACAAACTTCCTTTAATGAATCAAATTCCTTATGACTTCCAGAGGCTTCCACTTTCTTTCTCCCTTTGCCATTTTTCAGATAAGACAAAAGAGATAATTTTTATCTGGTAGAAAGAAAAGCTGGCTTGTTTGTGTTGTGATAGGAGCTTCCCTACCACTCTCTTGGAAGAGGTAGATGCTAGTTGCTGGAGTCCTGGGTGTCTTTTATCTTCCTGGTTGTAGTCAGAAGTTTGTGGCCTGTCTGGCCCAAGGTTAGGACCTGCAGCCTCACAGCCACTTAGCCCCAGAGAATTGCACAAAGGCTTATATTAATTACAAGCTGTTTGGTTTATGGCTTAGGCTTATTATCAGCTAGCTCTTACAACTTAACTCAACCTGTTTCTGTTAATCTATGTCTTGCCACATGGCTAGTGGCTTTACCTGTGTTCTATCACATCTTATTCTCTTGGGTGGCAGCTTGAAGAATCTTTCCCTCTGACTCTGCCTCCCTCCCCTTTATCTATGCTTGAGTTTCCCACTTGCTTCTGAGATGCCTGTGGACCAAAGCAGTTCCTTTATTAGTTAATGGTAATTCACAGTGTACAGAAAGGCACCCACATCACCAGTCTTTACATTCCTCAGCATCTTGGGTGTTACCAATACGTGGTAGGCTCCAGGTAACTGTATGAAAATGCCTCATTTATTTATGACATGTAATATAAAGAATTTGGCAAGCAAAGTAGCAAACTTGTTTTCAATGCACATAAAATAATTCGTGTGCCTTTCTCCCCACCTGATAACTGTATTTATTATATACAGATAGTATGATCCTTATTGAGGTTACAACAGTGAACAGTATCTTTTTTGTTCTAGAGTTTTAATTAACTTACATCCCTGAGGGGGAAATACACAAAGAGAGAAACAGATATTTAATTGAAGTGCTAAGGAGGGCTATAAAGCAGGGATAGGTGTTGTTCAGCAAGGTGGTCTGAAGTACCTCAGGGGAAAGTGAGGTTAAACTCAGAGCTGCCTGAAGTGGGGCACTGGGGTAGGACATGGATGTTCTAAAGTGGCCATGAGCTTGAGAGAATGCTGGAAGTACAGGGCTGAGAGAAGGCGAATCTCCACTAACACTTGAGGCTAGCTGTGATGTGTCATATGACAGGGGATGTTCTCGCTGAGCTCTGTGAGTGGTGATCAGTAGTAACACCATCATTTTGGGTTGGTCTCATACACATTGCCATGTGTATCATCCCCAGTTACTGCAAACACTGCATCACACTTTACAAAGTACAGTTCTTGTGAGTGAGGGAAAATTTTGTTCTAGTCTTCAGATTCCTCCTTTACTTTCTCACTGTTCTGTGCCATGAGGCATTGCAAGCTAATTAGCTGTGGTTCTGATGTGGGTGGCTCCTTCCTCCCAGCTTGCAGTGGAGGTCATAAATTCAGTTTCATACTTTCCCCAGAAGGGCTTTTTGCTGAGTACTTTTTTCTGCTCTCTGCTCCCTTGGCTCTCCTCCCGGTCAGCACTGGCCTGAGTACTGATGTCTCTGGGAGAAAGCTTTGTGGCTGCAGAGATTCAAATGCCAGATCTAACTTTAATAAGGAGACTTCTTTGTTGATTTCAAATAAATCTCTATTTCTGAGAAGCACTATAATGAGCTGGGGATGTAGCTCAGTTGGTAGAATGTACGCCTAGTATACACAAAGCCCTAGGTTCAGTTTTCAGAAATGCATAAACTGGATGTAGGGAGTGCATGCCTGTAATCCTAAAACTCTGCAGATGGAATCAGGAGAATCACAAGTTCAAGATCTTGTGTGGATTGAATGTAATTGGCCCCCATAAGCTCATAGGGAGTGGCACTATTGGGAGGCGTGGCCTAGTTGAAGTAGGTGTGGCCTTGTTGAGGGAGAGTGTGTCACTGTGGGTGCAGGTTTTGGAGTCCTTTTTGCTTAAGCCTTATGTTACAGTCACTTCCTGTTTCCTTCTCATCAAGATGTAAGTAGCAGCATGTCTGCCTCTCTGCTCTCTGCCATGAAGATGATGGACTGAACCTCTCAAACTACAAGCCACCGAATTAAATGTATTCCTTATAAGAGCTGCTGTGGTCATGGTGTTGCTTCACAGCAATAGAGACCCAAACTAAGACATCATGCTTTGCTACACAGTGATAGCCCTTATCTCCAACAAAACCCAAACCAAACAACCACCCACCCATAGGAAGCAATGCAAGGAACACAGGTGTATGCAGGGCTTCAGGACTCTGTGGGTCCCCAGGGCTCTGCACTGTCCCTTTCTCTTGTCCTTCTCAATGGAAGCATAAATAATACACCAGGAAAATTCAGGTCAGTCCCCCAAACTTCTTTTTGTACCTAATTCTGAATCAGGAGTGGCTTCTGCCGTTAAGAAAGAGGGTTTATTTATATTGCTGATCTTTTATATCATTAGCTTTTGCACCCAGATTCAACCAACCAAGGATTTAAAATATTTGAAAAAGTATGTTTATTACATATGCGCAAACCTTTTTTTCCCTGTCATTATTCCCTGAAGAACACAGTAACAACAAGCTATGCAGCATCTAAGTGGTTTTAGGCTTTACAGTAACCTAGAGGTGATGCAAAGAGCAAGGAAGGATGTGTATTGTAGCCTGGGTGCAAATGCCAACCCACTTCATGTAAGGGCCTTTTCCAGCATTTTCAGTGACACCTGGACCCAACCCTTACAGATCCTGATGGATAGATGAGTTCTGTGTACCTCCAAGTGTGTCTGAGATCAGATGAGTGAGCCCCTCCAAGCTCTGTTTCACCTCTGCACTCTTGACCTTGCTTCTGTGTCTCTATTGCCTAGGGTCATTATGTAGCCACCAGTTGCATGTATATCTTTTAAATTCCTACATTCAAGCCTGAGCTCTTTTATTTTGGTTTTTTACAAGGTCTAGAGCAGAGTTTAATGCTTTAGCCCTAATTGTTGCTCAGTAAGTGTGTGCAGAGTAAGAGAATCTGTGGAGTGGGCTGCAGCCTGGGCATTGGGTTGACCTCTGTTCTCTACCCACATTGTTCTGCTTCTCTCCATAATTTACTACATGATAGTAAAAATAGCTACAGTTTTCCATCTGCCCTCTACTGAAACCTTACTTTCAAATGTGAAATGTTCATAAAAGTGCTCCAAGATTAGTAAAAGCTGGTGTCCTCAGCATTCGATGATGAGCCGGCTTGCTAGTCCTTGGTTTGCAGGAGGACATCGTGATTTCTGAGCAGCCTAAGGAAAAGCCATGATTAGAATTGCATGTGGAGGAAGAAAAAAGAGGGCAGCATGGCAGACAGTCAACTCTCTGAGGCATGAGATTCCTTTGTTGATGTAACAGCCATCCAATATAAATTTTAATATTTCATAAAAGATCGGAAGTCAGCCAGGTAGTGGTGCCACACACTTTAATTCCAGCACTAGGGAAACAGAGGCAGGTGGATCTCTGTTGTTCGAGGACAGTCTAGGACAGCCAAGGCTGTTAAACAGAGAAGCCCTGTCTCGAAAACTCCCCACCTCCCAAAAAAGATTGGAAGTTCCCGGAGAGAAAGTTGACCATGGGTATTTGGCATTTGGTAAGTACACAGTTATGTACATACATACTGTCACACATTTGCCTACACATGCTTGGTTTTTTAAGTAGGACGTAGTTACGTGGCCTCACACTTACAATCCTCCTGCCTTAGCCTCCTAATTCTAGGAGGGTCCCCTCATCCCCCAGCAGACAGGGCTTCTCTGTGTAGTTAGTTCTGACTATCCTGGAACTCTGTAGAGCAGGCTAGGCTCAGACTTACAGAGATCTGTCTGCCTCCATGCCCCAAGCGTCAGGACTAACGGTGTGTGCCACTACCTCCTTTTTTTAAAATTTAATTTTATTTTTTTGATAAGTTACATTTTTAATGTTTATTTTTAAAAACAACAACAACACTAATATACTTACTGATGATTCTCAGCCAAATAGTTGGCTTACTCTGGTTCTGTATTTTAGAGTTTTAATGAACTGTCTTAAAATTTCCCAAAATAATGGTTAGATCTCTTTTTGTGGAGAAAAATTTCCAGCGGTTCCGTGTTGGCATAGCGTGTTGAAATATATGTAAGACTATGTTTAAATATATAAGATATCTTATAAGCACTACACCTGCCAGTTTCCCTATTGCATTTTCATACATACATGAAATGTTTTAATTCAGCAATCCAAAGCTTACCCTGGAAGTCAGAGCTCCCTTGTCTAAGGCGCTCATTATGAGGTGCTGTTCCTGAAAACTCCCATCTACACATTTCAGGAAAACTGAGTCATAGTAAAAATAACCAATATTATTTGGGAGAACCATTTCTGTTGTCTCAGCTTAATAATGTAAAATTAGCTGTGATAGCTGTGTTATTTCCTTTTAGATGAGCCAAGTCAGTGACTTTTGGAGTGTTTTTAATTTCCTTTCATTGTTGAAAATAGAAACAACTTAGTTCATACAGGTGTTTTAGTTTTCCCTGGCAAAGTTTTATTCAAGTGTGAATTGATTCTGGCAGCTTGCCTTCAGACTGTCTGCCTGTGGTTGCAGGGTCTCCATGAAGGAAGGAGGGTCTTTGAAAGTCCCCACTGTAGTTTATGTACTTTTTCTTTCAGATATTGATCTCCTGCCCTCCTCCTCCCACCCTTCCCTTTCCTTCCTCTCACTTTTCTTTGAGATGAATGGAGATTTTGGGTTTTGAAACAAGGTCTGAGGTAGCCTACTGCCAGGCTCAAACTCACTGTCCTCAGCAGAGGATGGCTTTGAACTCCTGATCTACCTGCTTATACCTCCTAAGTGGGATTTCAGACAGAAGCCACTAGCCCACCTTTGAGACAGAGGACTTTTTATTTATTTATTTATTTTAAATGTTGATCTCCAAATAAAAGTCAACGATTGTCATAGTGGGGGGGTGGGGAAGGCAAAATGTCACAGAAACTGTGCATGGTGGCGTGCACTCTAAATCCCAGCAGAGTCAGAAGGATCTCTTGAGTTCAAGGCCTGCCTGGTCTACATAATGGTTTCTAGGATAGCTGGAGCTATATAGAAAGAGAAAAAAGTCTAAGATTCTCCTAATGGAAGCAAAGGAGAGATGCTTCTGGGAAGAGATGTATAGTTGGGAGTTTCTGGCCTGGCCTTACCTCAAGGTCCCGACCCGCCCGAAGCTGCTTACTCCCACATAATCATACAAGCTGTTTGGCTATGGCTCAGGCTTATTGCTAAGTAGCTCTTACACTTAAATTAGCCCATAATTCTAATCTGTGTTTAGCCACATGGTGTGGTACCTTCGTTCAGTCCAGCATCCTACCCTCATCTCTCTGTATTTGCTGATGGTGACTCTCCCTCCTCCCTTCCTCTTCCCAGAATTCTCCTGTCTGGCTGCTCAGTCTCTTCCTGCTCAGCTATTGGCAGTCAGCTTTTAATGAACCAATGAGAGTAATGCTTGTTCATAGTAGAGAAAAGGATTGTTCCATAGCATATGGTGGCAATTGCCTTTCATCCCAGCACTCGGGGGACAGAGGCAGGTGGATCTCTGTGCGTGTGAAGCCAGCCTGGTCTACAGAGAGTTCAGGATAGCCAGGACTGCACAGGAATACTGTCTCAAAGAAAAGAAAGAGGAGGAGGAGGGTGCTGTTTAAAGCCATAGTTAGGCTTACATCATCCTTAGTGTTTACGTAGGTTAGTGATGTTGAAAATAGTTTTTGAATTCTCTTTCCTTTCCTGATGATTGAGAGGTAACAGGAATGGCCAGTAGGAAAATGGCCAAAATAAGTGCGTTCTGTGGACAAGAGCCTTGAATACTAAAGTAGTATAGGGTAATTGACTTCCATTATATAAAGTGGAATTTTAATACATCAATAAACTAATAAATTTTAAGTAACTTTTTATGTTAGCATACATAAACAGCTAATTAGTATGATTTAATTATTTTAAATCTCTAAATGCCATTTTTAATACAAACATTTTGCAAGAATTCAGACAAGTTGTATAAGAATCCTTTATACTATTTTTCATAACTTTTCTGGAGGGGAAAGATCTACACTGCATATGGCTAGTCTTTCTTTGCTGAGTTGAAGACATGAGCCAGTTTTCTGGGACATGTTCATATAGTCTCTGTTGAAAGCTCTGCCCATCGGCCTACGAATTTAACCTTGTGTCTCCCCTACAACTCTAATTCCCACTACATCAAACCTTGCCAGGGTTTTTAGCAGTGCCTTTCTTTTTGGAAACACTGTGTTGATTGTCTTTAGTAGTATGGGAAGTAGGAGGGAACTAAGAAATATTGAGAAAAGAACGGGAGTAAATCAGCTATTATAGATCTTCGGTACTGGCCATGTGGCCAGCAAGGCACTCTGGGAGACTCCCTTGTTACAGAACATTATTAAGATACTGCCAGACTCACAAGAGGTAGGAGATGCACCTAATGTTTCTTCCTAACTGAGACAGACATGCAGAGACACACAAGGAGCTGGAGTCAGGGATGGAAGCTAAAGGCAGACACCCAAAGCCTAGGCAGAAAGCAGCTGTGAGGCTGGAGTCATGGGGGCTCGATGGGATGGAGGAACTTTCCACTGAGTTAAGTCACCTGAAATTCATGTGCTGCCCAGCCTAGGGCTGCCAAACATGGTCTTCTCCAGGGGAAAGTACACCAGTTCTGTATTGAAGTTGTGCTGTGAGCTCACGGTTTAAGCTGAATACATGGAAGGCCAGCATCGTGCTGAGGGTGCACAGGAGTGGTGGCAGCCTGCGGAGCCCTGCATAGCCTGGGCCTCTCTGACCTAAATGTGGGCAGCACCACAGGGAATAAAGGGAAAAATGGTGCAAACAATTTCTGTCCCTCATTAGACTTTCATGGTTTGGGGAGGAAATTGTAACTTGTGAGAATAATTTGAAGGGTCAATAGTAGAATTAAAGACCGATTAACCCATGTTCTGCCTCTTTACTAAGTGTGGTATCAGGACACTGTGCATCACGGATTGGCCAGACGATCCATTCTTAGCTACTTGAGTATCCCTTGCGTATGTGAACAAATACAGGAGTGTTTAGTAGTTGCACATGTTTGTGATGGCCAAAAGCTGGGAGTGGACATTTGTTGACAGGAGGATGGATACCTAAATTGTGACTTTGTTGTGATTATGAAACTTTCTGCAATAGTAGGTTTACAGATGTGGCAAACTAAAAAGCTAGTCTTAGTTGCCTGGGTCTGCATTGTGTACCCTATAACTTAGGTTTGCTTACTCTGAAATTCTGTATACAGTGTGGGAGAAATACACTGTGCAAGAAGTAAAGGAATGAACCATGGGAATTATCTTCATGGAATTTTAAATTTAGAGTAGATGAAATAAGTTCACAAATTCAGTTGCCAATATCATGGAGTTTGAAGATTATGTAAATTGATGGTACTGATAAGCAAATCACTGAGCAGGACTGATCATCAGAAATGACTCTGTTCTTTAGGGCAGGTTTTGAGGCTGGCCATGATAGGCTGACAGGGTTTTGGTGGTCCTGTGTCTTGGAGACAGAGGATGGTCAAGTGAAGTCCAAGTGCAGTCTTTAGCCACACTGGCAGGGTCATTGAAGGCAGCCAGTAAGTCAAAAGGAAAAACAGGCCCAGGACAGACTTGAAATATTCTCGCAGCAAAGATAGAGGGTTTGGACCTTTGTTCCATTTTTTTCTGGGAACAGTTTACAGCTCAAATTAGGAATTTTAAACTCACTGTCTCTTGGTACTAACTTAAAGTAAATATTCTTTTAAGTAGAGTGTTTAAAATAGGGAGATGCTCTGCTTTTTATAACATTCTTTGTTCTTTGCGTCCTAGGTCAGCCTGACCTGGGTGGGCATCATCTCTTTGCTGTATTGTGTCCAAATAATCATGGACCCAACAAAGAGAGCTCAGAGCTGGCTTTGGTTTACCTATGGAAAAAGCAGCTGTTTGAAAGCTCCTTTGTGTCCTTAGGACTAGACTGCCCGTCAGTTGAATAAAGATCCTAGTGACCTTTTCAAAGTCCCCAGTTAGAAGGATGAAAAGAAATTTTGTATTTAATAGAAACAGTGCTCCAGATCTTCTCTGGTAGTTTAACACTCTTGTTGCTTGTCTCAGACGTGAGGGCAATCAATGTTGCAGGTGGTAGGAAATTTTTAGCTGAAAAAAATAACTATACACACATCCTTCACACACATAAGGAATGTTTGCTGCATAGCATGAGTTCAGGTGATGATCACTGGCCTTTAATCTCAATCAGTATAAGTGTGTGTGTATATGTGGTGTGTGTGTGTATGTGTATGTGTGGTGTGTGTGCTCATGTGCATCTGTGTGTATGCATGTGTGTATGGTATTTAGTGTGATGTGTGTGTAAGGCATGTGTGCATGTGTATGTGTGTGATGTGTTTGTGTGTGCATGTGTGTCTGTGTCTGTGTGGAGTCTGAGGACAACTTTCAGGAGTAACTTCTCCTTCCACCATGGGTTGTGGGAATTGCCCTCAGACTGGCTCACACAGGAGTCACTTTTGCTTCTGTAGCCCTCTCTCTTCTCACTGATCTCATTTGAAGCAGATATGAATTTGCTCAGATGGTGTGGATTCTGAGGTGGCTCAGGGGGCGCCCTCCAAAGGGAGCACATATTCTGAGCTAGCTGAAAATCCTTTATGTTGTTTGTAGTGAGTGCCTCCCTTCTGTTCTCAAAATATCTTTTTACCATTCTTGTCAAAGATAGCTGAAGTGAATTCATTCTGATCATTGTAACTATAAATAGCTAGGGCTGTAGCTTGTTTATGGAGAACTTGCCTCGACCTTTTGAGACCTAGGATTTGATCCCTAGCACACTCACAAAGGAACACAAAGAAAAGAGATGGCCAGCATTCATTTCAAAATCCACAGAAATAAAAATATTAAGAGCTTATGAAAAATAATACATGCTAAAACCTACTGGTCCAATAAATGACTTTTTGAGTACTTTCATAAGTGAGAGTGAGAGAGTGTGTGTCCTAAAATAGCATACACATGTGAATCTCATGTAAGCGGTTTCTGTTCTTTTTATTATAAGCAGAAGTGGTAGAAATCCCAGCTCTTAGACATGTATGGGGTTTGTATTTGTACCCTAACTCTTCCTAACTGTGAGACTTTTTTAATACAAACCTCAATTTGTTTCAAACCACATTTTTATTTTTAGACAATACTAGTAATTTAATGAGGTGATATGTCATCAAATTGCTAAAATAAGATTTATCTTTTAAAAATTATTTACTTCTATTTTATGTGCATTGGTGTTTTGTCTGCATGTATGTCTGTGTGAAGAGGTCAGATCTGGAGTTACAGACAGTGTGAACTGCCATGTGGGTGCTGAGAATTGTACCCCGCTTCTCCAAAAGAGCAGTGAGTGTTCTCGACCGATGAGCCATCTCTCCAGCCCCTAGAAAGATTTATTTCTATACTCTTACTTTTTTCCAAGATATCATTTGCAGTAACTTGATTCTACTTAGGATCATATGGACAAGAAGTAGAAGGCTGAGTTCTCAGCCTCGCAGAGGGAGGGAATGGGGAGCTGTTATTTAATGTACAGACTAGAGCTGCAGGTGAAAACAGTCTGCACACTGGTTGTACAACAAAGTGAAAGTTGAAGTGAATAGACTTTTTTATATAGACAGTTTTTCTCTGTAAAAGCCATGGCTGTCCTGGCTGTCCTGCAACTTTCTCTGTAGACCAGGCTGGCCTTGAACTCACAAAGATCCACCTGCCTCTACCTCTTGAGTATGGGGCTTAAAGGTGTGCACCACCACCACATGACAAAGTGAATATACAGAATATTACTGAACTGTGTAAAGGCTGGCTTGGGGATGAATTTTATGTTCTATGTATTTTTATCATAAATTTAAAAAAGTAAAAAGAGAAGAAAAGATGTTATTTGTAATAGTGTCAAAACCCATCACATTCCTAGAACTGTATTTACCAAATACTCAGCACTAAAAAAATTAAATGAAAGGCGGCATACATTTGTGTATGGGTGGCTCAGTATTTAATATTTTCAGTTCTCTCCAAATTAGCCTCTGTTAATAAGTGCAGTTCCTGACAAAATTCTAGCAGTTTGATTTTGCTGATGCTTTTTTTAAATGTGTGTGGTAGAACGAAAGGTGACATATTCAGAAGTCTAAAGCTGTCTGGACTGAGGAAGTACTTAGGAAAGTGTGGTCTTTGAGCAGCCGCTGTGAGCCCTGCCTGACAAACCTAGTCTTCCTGGCTCGACCCCGAAGCCAACTGATAGAGAACTCTGAGGCTGAGGCCAAGGAATCTGCACCTCAGCCATGCCCTCTGGTTGTTCTGATGCACTTAGGAAACACCAAATAAAGACAGTAAGATACAGGAAAGAGTCATTTGGATGTGGTTCACCAGATTTATATCAGAGGAGGCATTGCAACACAGACTTTTCCAGTCATTGACTTTGGATGCTTTATATGTCCATATGGAACAGGTATCTAGCCCCAGACCATACCACATAAAACCAATTCAGACAGATCTGCTATATAAAAAGAAAAGGCCAAATTAGAAAGCCAGAGAGGTAAAAGCAGGAGACCTTAGGAGAGATGAGCAGACTAATAAAATTCGAAGCATAAAAATGATAAACTAGACTACATTAATAATGAGCGTTTGTATCGGCGGAAGGGATTGAACCCGAGGCTCAGGCATCACAAGCCACTGAACTTCATACCCAGCCTGTGAGCCAGTTCACACTTGTAAAACCCATATCTTTACCATTTTGGGTGCCTACATGTAGCTTTTCTCAACTGCTTTTGATACTTCTGTTGAACAGTAAAGAACTCTCAAATATTCAGCATATGTGGAACCCAAAATAATTGAATTCATCTTACCTTAGGAAACAAAAACTAAAATCAACAAGGGAAAGCATGGGCTTATGATGTTATTGGGATTTTAGAAGTTGGCATAAATGTAAAGTCAGCTAAATTTTATCCATTTCTTTCCTCCTTATGCATATGATATCTTAGTCTTTGATTCCACTTATTAACAGGTGCATAAGCAGTGACCGGGAAAGTAGAGGGTCTCAGGTCAGTTTAGGAAAAACTAACATCATGTAGGAAAAAATTTGTTTTGAGACAGGGTCTCATGTAACTCAGCTGGCTTCAGACTAAGTTTGTAGCTGAAAATGGCCTTGAACTCCCAACTCTTCTGCCTCCTGGGTGCCAGGATTACAGATGTGTGCAGTCACTCTTGTTTATGTGATGCTAGAGCTTGGACTCTAGCATCGTGGATGCTAGGCCAGCATTCGGCCAACCAGTCCCTGTATGGGGCATCTTGAAATATTGGAACCTTTCTGCATTGTCATTTGCAACAGAACAGATGGAATTTTATAAAAGCACATTTTTCAGAGCTGAAAGCATTCTCAGATCAGCTCCCATCATCATTTGGACAAAAAAAAAAATAGTTGTAAAAGTGGCAGACGTCTTTCTCGAGGGAGCTAATGACAGAATTTGGACTGGTACCCAGGTCAGCTTCAGGACAGTTTTCTGTTTTGTGCCCGTTCACAATAGATTTGTTTTCAAACAGATTGTAGGTTCTATGTGGCATTTGGAACATACTGTCTTAAAGAAAAACCAGTTTAAATTTCTGGGCTACTCCAATGTGTTTAAGTAATAATCATCTTTCATAGCAGCTCCCTGTCATTTACAGTACTGTATCCTTGCTCGAGAGTATCCCCAGCTCTATCTAGGGGATGCTGTAAAAACATTTGTGAGTTCCAACTGTAAATTTATTCTTCCCCACATACACCTCTGGAGATTGAATTTGGGGTCTTGGGTATGCTATGTAAATGTTTGACTGCTATGACGTACCCTCATAAGCTGGGTTTTGTTGTCTTGGTTTTTGTTAGTAACATTTTTTCAAAATTCCATATGTAAGTGTTGTATATTATTTCTACTCTTCCCCCACTCCAACTCTGCCGATTCATGGCCTCTTCATTGATTATTCTTGTTACATACATGTACATGTAAATCTATTTAGTGTTCTCCTATGTACATGTCTTTAGGGTGACTACTTGGGATTAAATAACTTGTTAGGGGCTTTGTCCCCGGAGAAACCTCAATCTCTTTCTCATGGCAGCCATTGATTGCCTATGATTCTTCATCTAGGGTGGGTCCTTGTGAAACTTCCCCTATCTATGCTGACATGTTGACTGGTATGATCATCATGTAGGGCCTGTTTATGCAACTATTTTGCTGAGATTTCGTGAGTGTAGCATTCCTGATGTATTTAGAGGACACTATTGTTGTGGAACATTTAACTATACAAAAATGTATTGCATTTGATTAACTATGTAAAGATGTGTTGCATTTGTTTATATTTTGGAATATCTGATGTCAAGATGTGTTGCTGTTTTACCTTGCCTGCCTAACGTACCTGATTGATCTAATAAAAAGTTGACCAGCCAATGTCAAGGGAGGAGGTATAGGCAGAACTTTCAGGCAGGAGGGTGAGTAGGTGGAAGAATTTAGGATGGACGAAGGAAGGAAAGCAGACAACAGCAAGGTACCAAGGGTCAGACAGGAAAGTAGGACATACAGAAGGAAAGAAATGTAAAACATCCCGAGGCAAAATGTAGATGACTACAAACATTATATTAAGTTAAAGAGCTAGTGCGACAAGCCTAAGCTAAGGCCGAGCATTCATAGTTAATAAGAAGTCTCTGCGTCTTTATTTGGGAGCTGATTGGCAGCTTAAAGAAAATTCCAGCAGCACATTCTCTCACCGCTAGCTAGTGTCCTGGTTCTCTAATGCTTAGAATCCTCCCACCCTTTTCTACAATATCCCTGAACCTTAGGTATAGAGGTAATGTAGATGTCCCAGCAGGGACTGGTGTCTCCATGGTCATTTATTCTTCGCATTTTGACCAGTTGAGATCTCTTATAGTGGCCTCATCTGCTGTAAACATGAAGCTTTCTTGGTCAGGGTGAGAGCTAAGCTTGTCTGTGTGCACAGGGATAAGTTCTTAGAGTATAATTAGAAACTATATTGGTTTAGGAAAATGGCAGTGGTAGGTTCTCTAGTGTCTGTGACCTCTCCAGGCCCATGTAGTTAGCTAGGCATACAGTACCGGCCATGAATTCCTGCCTATTGAGTAGGCTTTAGGTTTTTTGTTTTTGTTTATTTATTTATTTATTTTTAATAAACACTACCATTTTTTAGTTGTGCCTGTGTGTACCTCACCTTCTGCCTTTACCCTTCCCTGTGTATCTGCAGTGTGCCAGGCTGTCAGCAAGGCACAGGTGAGTTAGAGTTTTGAATCCCTGTATGAAGAATGGAGTCACTTTGGTAAGGGGATCCAAAGAAAGGTTAAGCTGAGGCCGAGTCAGCCATGTAGACAGTGGGGGGTGGGAGAGGAGAATCATCACTTCTATGACCCTAAAAAAATCAGTGGGTACTGTTGCTTGCTGCCTAGGCAGTGGCTTGTTCTTACTGTTGGGCTGGATTGTAGAGATTAAACGTGGTTCTCCACACAAGTCAGTGGTATGTGTGGGGCTCCTGTTTGGTTTTCTTTATCTAATGCTGCACATTAGGATTTATTACTGTTATTTATTTTTGATTTTTCAGAATAGGGTTTCTCTGTGCAGCATTACTAGCTGTCCTGGAACTTTGTAGACTAGGTTGGCCTTGAACTCACAGAGATCTGCCAGGATCTCTAGAGGCCTCCCCATCACTTCCTGCTTTGGGAGTGATTCTTACCTCCTGGCAGTGCTGACTGCAGTGCCCAGTTTCTTCTTTAGAGGGTAATCACCTCCTTTACTTACACCATTGTCTGCTCTGTTCCTCTTTCAAAGCCTTTAAAACATCTATTTGTCAGATGGCATTTTGCTTTCAGTGTTTAGTGGGAATGTTTCTCTTGACACCACGTAAAAGTCTGAAGGCAGACCTTCTGTGCTCAAGACTCTGGTGTGTAAACCGCTGAGAGTTGGTGCACTCCTAAGCGTCTCTGTTCTGCACGCACTGTTCTGGTTGGCAAACTGATGGAGCAAGCAGTTGGGAGGTGAGAGGCCTGGTCTGCTGCCCTGGTGAGTGACTTTCTGCACATTAGCTAAGAGCATAGGAAGAAAGGTCCTGGAGTGCTAGATGTGCCTCAGGAGCTGCTCTCATAGCTTTCTGAAGCCCCGCTGCTCATATTTATTTCATGTTCACACTTCTGAGACGTGCACAGGGGTCTAATTTTAGAGGAGGAAACAACTTCTCAAGGCCAAATAGCTGATAGAGTAGAGCGGGGTTCTAATCCAGCCCTGGCTGGTTTGGAAGACTCCCTACCCATTGTGCGCTCTTCCGTCTTGTTATTTTACAGATATTTTATGTCTTGTTAGTTTACAAATTGGAACTTCAGGGATAGGATGAAACGAAAGTACGTTTGCAGTACCTCTGAGTACAGGCGGTAGATAGAGCCAGGTTTGCAGATATGCCTAGTGAGAATTCTTTCCTCTGAAAATTCTTGAGAGCACGTTTAATAATAAAATCTTCTGCCAAAGAGTGTTGTGCATTTTAAAGAATTCTTTTTTCTGATCAGGATGTAGCTTATGGAAAAAAGCTCGCCTTGCATGCTTAACTCATGTGTTCACTTCTCAGCATAGTCATAATATCCTCGGAATTCATTTTTAAATGCCATCTACTTTGTCATTCATGGTATTAGAGTAATAGATATCCCTGTTCCCATTGTTAAGTGCTTTCTCTTTGTAGAATTGTTAATGGAGGCTAACAGAAGAGGGTTATACATTTTTCTCAGGAACTATATTTCAAGCAATAGATAAAACATTTTAGTTACAAAGGATAGTTTGGAAGAAAGTGATTTAATAAGACATTGTATTAGGACACAGGTAATTTTCTGGAGGTGGAGACTGGTCTGTGTTGCTTCTGCTGCCTCTGTGCTGTGAACAACAGTTCCTGCAGAGTAGCGCTCAAGTGCATTAATGAGCAAACTTGAGGAGACCTCATCCCTTTGCTTTTCTTCTCTGTGTTTTTCTGTGTCCACTGCTCTCAGGTTCTTTCATGAAGTGGTTTTTTTTTTTTTTTTTTTTTTTTTTTTTTTTAAATGTTAGTCTGTTCTTTAGTTCTGACCTGGTAGTATCATCAATTTCTAAATCTAAACAGTAATTAAATTATTCATTTAAATGTGCATAATTTCATTTGGAAAAATCTCATGAAACGACAGTGTTGCTCTGGGACAAAATACTACTGTCAATGTTTGCAGTTATCCTCATTTTCTTAATTGTAGGGAGACTGTCCAGAGTAAGAGTTAGGAGCTGAGGTGTCTTGATAAGAAGAGGATCCTGACAAGGGATGCAGAGATCCTCAGGGAGGGGGAGGAGATACAGTGATAAGAAGGCAGAATGGGAGCCTACTGGCTGGGGAAGGAAGGGACAAAACTAGATGAGGGTGGAGCCACCGGGGGGGGGGGGGCGGCAAGGAGAGTAACATGCAATGGTACATGTGTATGGAAACACTGGGAAACCCACTATTTGTATGCTACCCTGAAGATTATTATTATTTAATGAAAGGAAATAAAAGGCAAAGCCATCTTGGGTAGAGTGAGTGGAGAGTAGAGAAAGCAGGTGCCTCTTGAGACAGGCAGATAATGTGAGTGAGCGAGCAAACAAGCAAACTGACCATGTCTAGGGACTCTGGGCCACTAATATTTCATTGATGGCCTTCATGCTAGCCTTTAATGAGCAGTATGAATTAATGGATAGATCTGACCAGAGATATTTTATTTTAACCTAATAGTTTTTAAAGTTGGCTGCATTTAAGCATTACCTATGGAGCACTTTAAAAAATATGGATGCTCAGATCTTCTTCTTGGAAATTGATTTACTTTCAAAGTTCTAAAAGCTTCCCAGGTGCTTCTAATGAACAGCCAGGCTGTGAATGGCTAATTAGATTCTGGTGCAGTCCACACCTAACCTCTAGAGACACTCAAGTGCTTGTTTAGACACAGCCAACACATGCCAGCAAAGGGTGGTGTTAGCTCTCAGACAGATAAACAAGCTCCTTTCTTTGTAATAAGCCTAATGAAGGTTGTTGCTGGGATGCCCACCCAGGGACAGTGTGCCCATTGTGCCAAGCAGCCCCTGTTTACCACTGTACACTCTTTTTCCTCAGACCCTCACTTTGTTTCCCTACTGGTTCTACTTAAAGTTCCTGCCTGAGTTCTGCTTGGGGACTGGCATAGCTTTCTCTGGGTTAAGGTTCAGTATATGCATATGTATTTTAAGTTCCATTGTAGGTGAGTTTTCTTAGGATGTCCCTTTAAGAAAGCATTTTGCCTGAAGTTAGGGTAACATTGAGGATTTCAGCTATAGCTAAAAGATTCTCCTATGTTTAGAATAATGTTCTATAATGTGAATTGGAAAAGATGAGAGCCCGCTCCCTGTTTTTTTTGTTTGCTTAGATGGTCAAATCTGCATTTAGCTGTATCATGATTTTTCGGTGGGGGGACACAAGTCTAAGAGTTGCATCACTGGCTTACCCCCTCTCTCTCATCCTTTCTTCTTCCATCAGTGTTTACTTTCACAACCAAAGTTCTGGGCCATTCAGACGTCAGCCTTGATCCTCCGGACAAAGCTCGAGAGAGGAAGCATACGGAGAGTGGAGCGGGCAATGAGGCAGACCCAGGTAACGTTATGGTGATGGCACTCTGTCCCTCCATTCTGTAAAACATGTATACATGCGGCACTTGCAAGAATGAGGTGTTATATTCCGCTCTCATTTTGCTGTTTCTTAGGTTACAGGCTTTAGGATTTGATTTGGTTTACACTTTGCTTTGTAGCTCTGTGACCTCAGCATTTAACCTGTGTAATCCCGAATTCCATCTTGTATCCATGCTGGCCTTAAACTCACTGTGTAGTCAAGAATGAACTCTGCATTCACTTCACCTTCCCAGTGCTGGGAGTGGCCTGGACGACCATGTCGGGAGCATAGATGTGAAGGCAGGGTAATGTTACTCTGCTGTAGGGTCTGTGGTTTTCTCATCTTCTCAGCCTGTGCCACATTATCAAGAGAGGTATATATTTCTACCTGAGGAACAAAGTTGGGGTGCTGTTATTTCTGCCTCTGCAGAGCAGTACTTTAGGGGGGAAATCTTTTTATTTCCCTATTTGCCAAATTTTGGAAATTAGCCGGGTCATGTGACAGGATGTATCCATGATTTGTCTACTTTTGTGCCTTTGTTGAGCCCCGTAGCTCATACTCTGAATCTTTGCCAGGTCCTCTGATTCACAGTGTAGAATTTCAGTGCTTGTGGAAATTGCTCATCTCTCAAGAGTAAGGAAGTGATTAAAAATAACAAATATATATATATATATATATATATATGTGTAATGAGGGTTTTTTAATTAAAAATGTTTTAATTTCTGTAAAGATTGGTTTCCTTCCAGCACTTTACAGTACTAAATAATGAACTGCTAAAGTTGAGGGGATGCCGGGGAGGGGCACAGAGGGGCTCTAAGGGAAAGGCTCAATCATGTCCTAGTCCTGTTGAAGGACTATAGGATGTGCTGAAGTCAGGTGACTTGTCCAGATTTGTCTGGCCACTTACTGACAGTCTGTATGTAAACTAAGTTACAGCCCATAATTAATGTTGTTGAGGGCTCAAATGACAGGTTCTGAGACATGGTGGACTTTTAAGTGACAGATACCAAAATTAAGAAGAAAATGTTGGATCATGTATAGCAGTAAATAGCCAAAGATTCTAAAAGCCACAAGAGAGGAGAGTTATAAACTCAGGACAAACCATTAAAAGCAGCCTTTCCAATGAACTCTTCTAGTCTGAATATTGTTACCTATTCAGATTAAGAGTGTCGGTGAGGGTCAAGTCAGTGCCTGTGGAAGTCCTGTTCGCTGTGATGTCTGTGATTTTTAGCTGAGTATATTAAAGTGAACCACAACCGTCAGCCCTCTGGTGGTTTGAATAAGAACAGCCCTCACAGGATCATGTATTTGAATGCCTAGTCACCAGAGACTGGCACTATTTGAAAGGATTAGAAGGATTAGAGGATTAGGAGGTGTGGCCTTCCTGGAGGAAGTTTGTTTGGTGGGGGTGGACTTTAGCCCATAGTCTCTCTTCCTGCCTGCAGCCCTGCTTCCTGCCAGGACAGTAATGGCGAAAGTGTAGCCAGCCCCCAATTAAATACTTTCTCTTATGATAGTTTCCTTGGTCATGGTGTCTCTTCACAGCAACAGAACAGTGACTAAGGCAGTGATCATACTCTAAAATCCATGGAGAGTATAGATTTTTATATTGTCACTCAGTTTCCTGTTTCTCATCACAGTAAATTTTTGAGATATTTCTTAGATATTTTTGGTTTTTATTTTGAAAACTTTATTGAGATTCCTAAGTTCATTTTCTGAATAGGTTGTTTGCTTTTGAAAATTCTCTATATATTCTGGATATTAATCCTCTGTCATATGATAGCTGGCAAAGATTTCCTTTCTTTCTGTGGGCTTCTTCTTTGCTTGCTTATTTCTTATCTGTGCAGAAGAGTTTTAGTTTAACAAGGTCCTATTTGTCAGTTGCCAGCCTTAATTCTTGGCAAATGGAGTTGTATTCAGAAAATCTTTTCCTATACTTATATCCTGTGTGTTTTCTTCTAGAGTTTCCATGTTCCATGGTTAGGTCTTTGACCTGTTTTGAGTTAGTTTTGTACAAGGTCATAGGTGTGGGCTGATTTCACTCTTCTGCATGTGGACATCCCCTTCCTCCAGCACTATTTGTTGAAGCTTTTGCTTTTGCTCCAGTGTTTGGTTTCTGACACCTTTGTCAAGTTTTGAGTGGCTGTAGTTAGGAGTCTTCAGTCTTGCTCCATACAGTTTAATATGGTTGGTAACTACAGAGTGATTATAACACATGGAAGCACTGTTCCTTTCCACTCTCTCAAATTCTGAAGCTTTAAAGGGACCTGGAGTCAGAAAATTTTAGGAGCACTGACCCAAGTCGTGGCTAAGGAAAGGGGTTTCAGTGTGGCCGCCCGGTTCCCCAAGGCTGCCTCTGTTGGCTTGTCTTCAGGATGGAAGCTGGAAGAGGAGCCCTTACTCCCCTTGACCTTGACAGCAGTGGCTGAGCTGGTGACCACCTAGGGCAGGTCCTGATCCTGTGTTAGGGGATTTGAGTGCAGTAAACAATGGTCAAGTCCAGTTCTCAGTGTTTCTTCAGCAAGAAGCTGCTTCGCATTTCAGTCTGGTCCTTGTTGGTGTGAAGATAAGATAGGCGTAGTCCTGGGGCTTTGACCTGGATTTTATTTCTCACAGATGCCGTTCACCAATTATTATGTAATACTGGCTCGGCATGGGCTTAAGAGTGTTGGTAAACTTGGTAAGCTTTAGTTCTAACTCTCCTTCCCATGGGGAACTTTATTATCCCTGAGAGTCTGAAGTGGCGGTCTATTTGACTGATCGGTTTGTACATCGCTTTGGACTTTAGACCCTGTTCCACCCAGCTGTTGCTACATTTGTTTAAGTACATATTTAAATTTTTTAATAGATCCTGTCCTGCACATATAGACATGTACAAAGATTATACAACAAAGCAAATCCAAAGTGACGTGACCAGTCAGCCCTTTTAGATTATCAGCCACTCTCTTTTTGGCCCTTCAGAAGGTCCACAGACACTTTGATATACTTCTAATGAGAATGAATTGCTCTCAGCGAAGGGAAAGGAAGGCCCTTTGGGACCAGCTCTGCTCCTTTGAAGATGTATGCCCATACTTTTAGAAGCAAGCACACGAAGTCTAAATCATACCAGACCTTGTGCAGAGTTGTCTTACACACTAAATCATTCTCTGTGCTAACTCTAAATTGTAGCCTTGATCTTCTGTAGGTTTTTCTGGGCAATTCTGTACTAAAAACGGCACCAAAAGGCGACACATCTTTGCATTCTAGGGTTGCATTCTTCTTAGACTATTCCATAGAGACACCCTCTGACCCATGAAACTGTAACTTCTGGAGATGTGAGCATCGTTATTGTGGGGCCTTGGGAGCTTCATATGTGCAAATGCTTTGCTTTTAGAGTGAGTTTAGGAGAAATGACCTTAAAAGGAAGTATTAAAACTAGAATGTCTAGTGATATGTATCTGTATTCCCAGCCTTTGGGAAGCTGAATCAGGAGGATTTGGGGGAGTTTGAGATCTTCTAGGGTTATGAGTGAGTGAGAAGGAGACCCCACTTTTGAACACCTGGGTTTGCTTCCAGTGAATATACATGATACTTGTGATTAGTGACTGGAGTTAACAATTAACCAATTTACCTTAAATGTCTGAAATAAAAAAAGCTCTTGGGGTCTGGAAGGATGGCTCAGGGCTTAAGAGCACCTGTTGCCCTGGCAGAGGACCTGGGTTTGACTCCTTGCACACACATGGTGGCTTACAGCCATCTGTTAACCTGAGCTCTGCAGGCACAAGACACACAAGTGGTGCATGTAAATCCATGAAAGCAAAATGTCTTTTACAGAAATAAAATAAAGTTACAAAAATTAAAACCAACAACAAACCTGTCAAAGCTTTCTTTAAAAAGTTGTCCTTGTAGATTTGCTGAAAGTGTGAAAATTATTTTAAAAATCCTCTCTTGGATGAATGCATCTGTGGTTAAATGATTACTTCTTTGTGGGTAGACCTGGAAGAGAACTCAGGTCATTGTAATTGTCAGCCCTGCTTTTCCTATTGACTGTGCCTGTGAGGATTACAGTTTGTTTGAATATGGTAGAAGTATTTCAGAACTTCCTACAAATTAGCTTGCCCTGAAAAATTTAGACATTCACTGCTGCCAACCAGGTCTCTTGGCTCAAAGACTCCACACCCTTCCCATGTAGTACCACCAGCTGGAGACCAACTGTTGAAATACATGGGCCTGTGGAGGACATTTCACATCAAACCATGGCAGGATATTTTAGGATGTGTTTGTAACTTAGCAAATAAAAAGAGATACTTTTTACTCAGTGGAGAGGCTCCAGTGTACCATCATCCTTTTTGTCTGTTGGTTTAATGGTATTAGTTTGTTTGGTAGCTAAGCTCTACTTAGGTGATTATCATGCTTAACATAGCATATATATTGTGTAGGAGAGAAGTAGATAAATTAATCTATCACATGTGGGCCAATTCAGCTCTTGGAGAGCGCTTACACCAGTGATCCTCAGCCTATGGGTCATGACCCCACAGGTTGGATAGCAGCTATTTTGCCTATCAGATATTTATATTATGACTCATAACAGTAGCAAAATTACAATGCAATAACTTTGTGATTGGGGGGTCACCGTAACGTGAGGGACTGTATTAAAGGGTCGCAGCATTAGGAAGGAACCACTGGGCTAGACAGTATGATGCATGTTGGCTCTATTCCATCTGGTGGTCTTGACTGTTTCAGAGAGTACCCGAGTACATCAGACACAGATACCTACAAGTCACCTAGAAGTACCTAAAGTACCCAAAAAATTGATTACTAAAAAGCTGAATCTGTTTCCTGAGTACTTAGTGTTTCCTAGTCATACAATTAAACAACATGTATTTTGTTTGAAAATAAAATTTCACACATAACTGGGGCTTAGTCAATTGTATGATGTTGCTTTTGAATTTTTGCTTATTAAGTAAAAGGTTTTTTTTTAATTTTTTATTTTATGTGGTATGTTGGTTTTAAAGGGTCTTTTCATGAAGGAACTCTGTGATCTTTATTTGTGTATTGTGACCATATGTCTTTATCCAGAAGTTGTTATTTGTTCCCTCCCTCCTCAGTGAAACAGCCCTGCCAAGAGGCATGCAACCTTTTTGCTATTAAGTTTCTGTGAAGCAAGGCCAGGAAGCTTTGTCAGGATGGTTGAGGAGTGTGGTTATGTCTCAATTTGTTCTGACTGACTTTGATTGAATAGAATCATGGGCTATCCAAGAAGTGATGTGTATTACTGTGTTTGTTCTGACCCGTGAACTCATTCTATGAGATACCAAACCCACAAGTGAATCTCTTTCCTTGCATATGGCAGAGAACCACAGTTTCAGAGCTGTTGTGCCATTTAGGAGCTGGCCTTCTGTGGTTAGCTCTAAGGCACTTACTGTTCTCATCTCTGTAATAAAATGCCCTACAAAAGTGACTGAGGGGATTTATTTTGTTTCACAGTTTGGGAGATTTTAGTTCATCATGGCAGGGAAGGCATGGTGAGAGTCCCAGTCTGCTTTGAGGGGAGTATGAGGCAGCATGGCTATTCAAATTGGCCAGTCAGGATGCAGAGTTCCAGATCAAAATTAAAGACAGGTATAACCTTCCAAAGTCACCTGCTGCTGCCTGCTGGAGCTCTCGACTCCTCGGTTCTGCACCCTCCCAATATTGCACTCTCCAGCTGGTGACCAAGTGTTCAAACACTGGAGGCTTGGGGGGATATTTCACATCAAACCATTGCAGGATTTTGTCAGGTCATGTTAGATTCCTGTCCTTATCTTTCTTCTAAGGAAGTGTATTCCTGATTCTTAAATTTATTTTTAATTTTGTAAAAAATTGGACCAACTCGAAAGTAGACATTAGTGTAAGAACCCTTCTATGTCCTGGTGTGAAAGAGTGTTCTCACATGGTGCTTTGCCATCCACGAATACAGGAAATACATTATCTTACACAACAGCTTTCTATGTTAGGATCAGAAAGTGAAGAAAGACATGTTAATAATAACTCTCAGTGAGAAAAAAGGTCACAATAATTCACAATTGAAATTCTGACACAGTGGCACACACCTTTAATCCCAGCACTCAGGACCAGAGGCAAATGGATCTCTGAGTTCCAGGACAGCCAGGGCTATACAGGGAAACCCTCTCTTGAAGCCCCAGCCCCACTCCCCCCCACCCCAATAGGGTTTGATACCAGAAAAAAATCTAGTTAGTACAAGCCACAAAGCTACTGAAGTCAGAGGCAAGCAGATGGCTGTGGTAATGGGGCTGTCCATGTGTTTGTCTGGGATTCTAGACTATGTCTGTATTCAAGTTGACATTTTGTATATGATTTTTTTTGATGACTAGTTGCTTGGTTACTCTGTAGTGCCAACTTTTGCCTCTGCAGTTGGCCTGGGCTCCTGTTTTTAGAGATCCATTTGGTCATCTCATCTGCTTCTTGGTGTAGTCTCTGTCTGGGAGCTGTTTTTCATTACCAGGTTGGGAATTTGAGGACATCACAGGAATTCAGTACATAGCTTGCAGTCACCCACTGCACCACACAGATGGTCTTGCATGAATGGATGCCCACTCTTACATCTCTTTTGTGGAGGAATGAGAATGTAGGGGTCCAAGAAAATGCTGAAGAAGACCCCATACTCAAATAGCATACAAGAGCAAAGAACATTTATTTATCAGCTTATGAGATTGACCATCTGTACAAAAATGGTGACCTGGAACAGAGGTGCACAGGTCCTTTTAAGCTTAGCTTTGGGAATGTTAGGGCATCTCAAACATAATTGTTTAAACAGACAGCAGTTATATTAATGCATCTTTGATAGGCTGAGGTCCTAGTGTTTTTATCTTTGGACATCCTTGGGTAAGTTTTGAGGAGGGGGTTCAGGAACTGTCTTTATTTGGTCATTGCTGAGATACTGTGGGGCTGATTTAGGCCTGTTGTGTGTTTTCTATCTTGACCTTGCTGTCAAGGGTGTTTTGATTACTAGCCCTTTGGTTAAGAACCTGGAACTTAGACGCAGCCTTTAAAAAGGAGGAAGTTTAGACCTCTCAAAAGTACCTGTTTGTAATTGGATAGACCTGCTTTTTCTCAGTACTTAGTTTCTGAGGGGGCGGGGGAACCAAGTTTTTCATATAGTTATCTATTGACATTGGGAAGTGACTTGGTTAAAGCAGCATCAAGCTGGAGATAAATACAATAAAGAACATTTTTCCTTAGAAACAATAAAAAATTTTTAGTAAGAAGGTTAGTTCTTTGAAAGCTTTATTATAGGAAATTTTATTTTAAAAATTTCCCTTGTAATTTTTAAATGTGCATGTTTATAGAAATACTGATTACATTTCAGGTTTTTGAGATACTCAAACTGAAAAAGAAACTTCATGCATCTCCTTCAGCCTTGACAAAATGACTGGAGTTTTCTTATTTCTATGCATCTTGAATAATTTTTATAATGGGAACTTAGTTTACATTAAAATCATATATATAGATTGTAATTATTGTGTGTGTTCTTTAGGCTCTTGCAGACCAATTTGAAGATAAAACTACACCTGTTCTGGAGCGTCTGAAGATTTTCTATTCTTGCCGAGTGCCCCCGCACTGGGCTGTTCAGGTACTTCTCTTTCTCTTTGGTATGAAAAATGCTTGGAATTAGAAAAGAAGATACATTACAAAAGGATGGCTTAAATACGTTTATTTAATTTTTAAATACTTCAGTGAAATTAATAAAAGCAGTTGGAGATTTCCAATTGTTTCAAATCATCGTTTTGATTAAAGTGATACTGGATTTTAAAACGTTTCACAATGGTTTTAAATCGATAGTAGATAGAATCACAGAAATTCAGATAGGAGAATCATACTTTTTTTTTTCTTTTTCATGAGTTGGAATTTATTAAGGAGAGGTTTTAATACAGATTTAAGCATAGGTATGAAAATGCGAGGGAACGGGAGGAGAGAGAATGCATTAGTTAAGAATGGATTTGGGCTTCTTGGGAGACTTGCCTGCCTGCTTTCATTTTCTAAAGGGCATTTTGTATTAGCTTAAAAGATAATAGAAAATTTACTTTTATTTTTTATTATGTGTGAGTGTGTGTGTGTGGTGTGTGTGGTGTGTGTGCATGACCATGAAGGACAAAAGAGTGTCCAGAGATGGGGTTGTAGGTGGTTGTGAGCAGGTTGACATGGTGCAGAGAACAGACTCTCCTGGCCTTGGAGGACAGGAAGTGCGCCTAACTGCTGAGAGCATCTTTCAAGTCCCAACATTTTATATCCAAATGTCTTGAAGGACTTTCTACTAAACAATAAACCTTTGAACCTTTTAACAGTGTTTATAAACAACAAAAAGAAAGCATTTATTTGACACTTGAAGTTTTGAGATACTCCTGATTGTTCTCTTCCCAGGGTGCAGGGGGAGCCCCTAAAGTCTCAGACAGAGCTATGTGCAGCCTTTTGTCCCCATGATTCTCTTTGGTTATAGATGTGCACCCCCAGTTTCTCAACTTGATGGGACATTACCCAAGAATGAGTTCAGGGATCTTGACATTTAGTGGATTTTCCTTTCTCTTTCCCCATTTGAGACTGAGTCCGACTGTGTCAGTCTGGCACGCCTGAAACCCACAAAGCTCTGCCTGCTTCTGCCTCCCCAGTGCTGGGAAGAAAGGCACACTTAGCAGGATGCATACATTTTGTTCTGCAATCTCCACATTACCTTATTTTATTGCACTGATGTTATAAAATGTCCCAGATGGGGCACTGTAGCACACAAATTAAATTATGTTAGCCAGATAATTTAGCGACTTGACATTTTAATCAGCTTCCTGACCCATCACTTGTCTATTATATACACAGGAGGAAACAGAATGAGCAAAGCTGTCCACTGTGCACTGTCCAGTGGCCCAGAAGCCCTGTTATGAGCTTCCTTAGAGGGGTTAAGAGTTAACCTGGGAGGTAACAGCTGGGGCTGTTTGTTGGTGCGCACTAGCCTCGGGCTGGTCAGCAGTTGAGATTCTGAGCTATTGTTATAAGAAAACATGTCTGTTGAGTATGTAGCTTTTGTCCTTTGGTTAGAGCCTGAGCCTTTAACACCTGAACCCTCTTTCCAACTTTGAGTGTAGCTTTTGTAGTTTCTGAACAGACCACAATCCTGACAGACTTTAGAAGCTTGTTGGTCTGCTTAGGAAATTAGGATTTCAGAGTCCTTAGGCAGTTTGAGAAAATGTAGGCCAGTTTTCATCAAATTAAATTTCATCATGGTAAGCAGCCATATCTTTATGTAGTATTTGAAAGAAATGTGCCAGCAGCAGTTTAAGAAAAGTCTGTCTCTCTGTCCAGCCTCACCATCCTGAGTAATATTCTCCACCTTTTAGTTAGAGATATCAAAGTACTTCCCATATGCGCAGCAAGCTGCTTCTCTAGCCTGTATCTAGTTTCAGAAAAGATTCAACCAGTGCTCTGAAATCGCCAATTCTGCTATATTTTGTGGTACATAGAAATATTTTTTAGCCCTGTCGCCTTCTCCTTTTGAGGCAAGGGCTCACTATATATTCCTGACTACGCTGAAATTACTATGTGCAGCACACAGAGATCCACCTGCCTCTGCTTCCCAGGACTGAGATTAAAGGCTTGCACCTAATGCTTCCATTAGCATCTTATTTCTTTAATGTGAGCCGATTTCTAAGAGCAATAAAGATATATTCAAAAGAGAATAACATTGCAGTGACCAATGACCTGAAACCAGATCTTATTCAAAAATATCTCCTTTATTTATTTATTTTTTAAAATAATTTTCTTTTCCATTCCTATAGGATGGGCAACTGAAAACACATTCTACTCATTGTTGAGAATTTGTTTATTGACCTCACATTCTTTGCTTGCTCGTTTTGGTATTCCAGGGGCTGTGGAATTAGTTGACCCAGATTACCATACTGTGTCTAAAATATATAGGACTGCTTGAGACAGAGCCTGAGATGCCCTTGTGTGCAAGTTCCTAGGTTAAAGCCCAGAGATTTTAATGGGGTCTGCATTGCTTCCTTGGAGCTTTAAATGCTGGTTTGTTGGATATGACCTTTACAAATCAGAGCTTCTCATGGAGGGAATCTTTAGATAAGAAAGAAATAATTAATTTGGGTTTTTGAGTCCCGAGTTCTTAAAAATTTGGTGCATTAAGTATTTTTCTTTTGTTTCTAGTACTTGATCATCTGTAGAAAAGCTTACAGAAGTAAGTTTGGTTCTCACAAATTCCTAGATAGTAGAGGTTGAATTCCACAGATGACACAGGTATTATAATGGATGTGCTTCCTGCTGGAGTGTTGATGGTTTACATTTGTTTTCCAGCGCCAGCTTGCTGGCTTGCTCTTTGAGTTGGGATGTACCACTTCAGCCCTTCAGATATTCGAGAAGCTGGAGATGTGGGAAGACATGGTTGTCTGCTATGAAAGGGCCGGGCAGCATGGGAAGGTATGTGACAGTCACGTCTGTGTCCTCGGAGCCCCTGGAGCCCCTCCTCCCTTCTCTGTTGCCCTTTAGGGTTTCCATTTCTTCTTCCCCTTAAGACTTTTTAGTTGGGAAGCTTATTTCATGTGTCTACAGAAGAGAAAAGCAGCCTGGAGTTGATATGGTATTTGGCATTTAAGAAAGAATAATAACTTTGAAGGCACTAAATGTTTTGATCTATTTTCCTATTGATTCTTCTGTAGGACAACTTTGAAGTAAAAATATCAGGAGTTACTATTAATTTTCTTTGGGGTCCCTGATGATTAGAGGCCATGGACATGAGGGAGTTACCTAGGAGGAAGGCTGTGTGAGCCCTACAGAGGCAGAAGCCTTATGAAGTGTGTGATGCATGTTTAATTCCACTCCTGAATTGGGTCAAGAGAAAAATGTTGTAATATTTGCATCTGTTATAAATCTGTGGTCTCTCATATGTGAGCCATGTTTTAAGGCTCTTGTCTCTACATTGTGAGTCACCGTAAAACTGGATACATTGAAGTCCTATGTTAATTAAAACAATTTATTTTATTCATATGGATGTTTTGCCTGTATAAATGTATGTGCATTATTTGTGTGCGCAGTGCCCACAAAGGCCAGAAGAGGGTGTCAGATCCTCTGAAATTGGAGTTACAGGTAGTCATGAGTTAACGTGTGTGCTGGGGACTGAGCTAAGGTCCTCTGCAAGAGCAGCATGTGTTTTTAATTGCTGAGTCAACTCTGCAGCCCTGTGTGTTAATTCTAATTGCACTTTCCGTGATTAAATAGAGCACACAGCAGAGCACAGTTCTCAGGCTGGTGTTTACTCTCTACGGGTTAGGAAGATGAGAAGAAACAGTGGTTCCTTGTAGTGACCACTACAATGTTGTTGCATCGTAAATAATTGTCCCACCTACTGCTTTAATAAAAATTCTGATAGGCTGGATGCAGATAGTATGGGCGGGGCTACCAGATTCAGAAAACTCTGGGAATAGGAAGAACAGAGCAGAGATTCCACAGAGAAGCCAGAGAAGCCAGCAGAGACAGAGGACAACTATGCTGCTCTGAGAAAAAGTACCAAGCCACCTGGCTGAACAGGATAAGAGTCATGGGTTAGTTTAAGAGTAAAGAGCTAGCAAGTGGTATGCCTGGGACCCAGGTCAATCAGCGTACAATTAATACAAGTGTTTGTGTGTTTCAGTGGGACTGTGGGACTATGAGTCTGTGGGTCTGGGCCAGGAGGCTAGGCCAGAAAGTCCAGGCCAGAAACCTAATACAGCAGTTTCCTAAGTGTGTGTATTAGAATAGCTGTGCCAGTTACATGTCTCTCCTGACGTGGTCAATGACAGTAAAGTTCTTTGAGGTGTCCTGTGTAGGGAAAAGCCAGCAGTTTCCCCAGGAGATTCATGGTCCCTTTCATAAGTTTTTAGTCTTGCAGATAGAAGAATTTCATGGGGCTGGTGTACTGGCTCTGCAAGTGAAAACAATTGCTATGCAAGCCTGGCATCCCAAGTTCCTCTGAACCTGAGTAAGATCGTGGGAGAGAGCTAACAACAGAAGTCCCTTGACCTTGTCATTCATGCTCACATGCATTCGTGTGTAGTAAGTAAATATCAACAAAGAATTTACACGGACTCAGAGGAATACTCAAGGACAGTTTTATTGGAGCTTGAGAATAGAAACCAGAGAGGGGGGAATTGGAGGTGTCACAGGTGTGGAGAGAAGGAAAGAAAGATATTAGGCTTAGAGTTAGAAGTCAGGGAGTCGGAGGGGTGGGCTGCTACCAGTTGCACATGGGCTGGGCTGGGGTCAGGGAGTCGGTGGGCTTCTGGGACATACAAGTAGTTACGTCATTTAAGAGGTAGTTCTCTCATGATGCCATTATTACCTCAGGTGTATCATGAGGAGTCTCATCTCACTCCAGACTGCCCCAAAGGTAGCGGTCACTGGCTAAACCCTTTGTGAAGGAGGTTGCTGACTCTTGATCATCGTTGTCTCAGATCATATTACCATGTTAGTACTCAGGTGTCTCCAAAGGGTCTCCAAATGTACAAGACAGCCAGCCTGTGTAAAAGCAGTTTTCTGATAGGTAGCTGATATAGATCTGCGTTGTGTCCCAAATGGAGCCTGTGAAGCAGCTAGCTACAAATGGCCCGTTATATTACCCCTTTCCCAGCAAAGCATCCTTTTCTAGCAGAGCTAAGGTTTTCTGTCAAGATTACATAATATCTTGGTCCTGGAAAAGAATGCCATTCCTATTGCTCATTCCCTGTTTCCATGCCAGAGGACTCCCTTTCCTTAAGATTCAGCCCAGGCGGCACAGCCTGTCCTTGATTAGTTACTCGAGAGGCAGCATGGCGAGATGGTTAAGGGCATCTGCCCTGGACATCTGTGTGGATTCAGGTGCCCACTCACTTTCATGCCAGCCTTGTGATGCTTACCGTGTCTGTCTCCTTGTCTAGAAGCACATACTCTTCTAGGTTTTCACCTGGTAATGTATCCATCCAGAATGGTCCTTATCTTGTGAAGGAAGATACATGAGTGTTTGCTGTGTTTTCATTTTGATATCTTTGAAATGACAGCATTATCTAACAGTCACTGGTGTCTTCTGATTTCAGTCGGTCAGGTGACCCACACTTGTGTCTGTGATGACTGGTTATAGTGTTCTCTGTATCATCATTTCAGTGGGGTTAGCATGCTCTTTGTTGGATTTAATTTTCATTTAAATAAAAAGATGATCTCCGTATGGTTTAGCATTGAACTAAAAAGCTGTTGAGTTAAAACCAAAACCAAAAAAAAAAAAAAAAAAATCAGAGAAATAAAACTGGAATTTGTGAAATAAATATTTGCCACTCATTGGTGAAATTGTCATAATTCACTAACCCACCCTTCCTCCTTCCCTCCCCCTTCCTTCCTTCCTTTCTTTTTGGTTTTAGTTTTTAGAGACAGAGTTTTTCTGTTTAGCCCTGGCCATCTTGAAACTTGCTCTGTAGACCAGGCTGGCATCAAACTCAGAGATCCTAACATTTCTTTAAAAGTAATAACCAAGTGCTTTGTGAGAGCTCAAAGGGAAGATACTCAGGATAGATGAGGGCCAGGTGTGTTGCTGCACACATCTTTAATCCCAGCACTCAGGAGACAGAAGCAGATGGATCTCTTTGAGTTTTGAGGCTAGCCTGGGCTATATAGTAAGATCCTGTTTCAGACAAAACAAACAAAAAAAATCAAAAGTTGATAAAGCTGTGTTTTATACTAAGCTGTATAAACAGAGATTGGCATAGAAATGCCAACAATGTCCTGAAAGCAGAAAGAATTGTTAAATTTTACTGAATAGGTTAGGAAAAAAGACAGAATCAGGCAACCAGAGGCTAGTGTGAATTACTCAAAGCATTAGGGCATGATCAGAGCATTTTCCTCTTTCACTAAGAATTTGTCTTATGATTGATAGCACCTCAAAGTTGATGAAATATAAAACAGTGTTTCTTCAAAAACTTAAGTTTTTTTTAGCATCTGTTGTCTCAAATGTTTGTTTAAAGAAGGAATGAATGGGGAATGAATATTTTAGCTTCTAATCCCATGTAGCTCCTATCTCATCATTCCTCACTGTATAATTCTGGCTACAGAAACTTTGAAATGGTAATATTTTTAAAATTACTTTTATTATTATGTGAATAGGTGTTTGGCCTGCATGTGTATATGTGTACCATGTATGTATCTGGAGTCTGTAGAGGCTAGAAGAGTACATCAGATCTCCTGGAAGTGGAATTGGAGATAGTCATGAGCCACCATGTGCATATTGGGAATGAAACCCAGGTTTTTCTGGAGGAGCTTCCAGTGCTTTTTACCACTATGCCATCTGTCCAAATAATGTAGACTTTTAGAAAAAAAAATGGAGATTTTTTTAGAAAATTAAACAAGTGGGTAAATCACAAATACCCAAAACATGCTTGAAATATTAATTTTTGGTATTTTCAAAATGTATAAGAAGCTGAGATGCCCTAATTGGAACAAAAGCATATAATGCATCCAAGCACATCATGCTTCCCCTAATAACTTTAATATTATTGTTCTCCAAGATTTGCACATGATCTTGTAAGAATTGTCTTAGAGTAATGATAAATGCCTCTGTTTCTAAATATTCTTGGAAATGTACATATTTTAATCTTTAGAAATGTAGTTATTTATTTTGTTGTACATTTTTGTGATTCATCTCTTATGTTATCTTGATTTTTTTTTAAATTCTTTTTTAGATTTATTTTTTACTTTATGTGTAAGAATGTTTTGTGTGTGCGTATGTGTGTCAGCACATGTGTGCCAGGTGCTTGTAGAGGTCAGAAGAAGGTTAGCTCCCCTAGAATTATAATTATGATGACTGTGGGCCACCATGTAAGTCCTGGGAATCGAGCCCAGGTCCTCTGTGAGAGAAACAAGAACTCCTGACCTTTAAGCCATCTCACCAGTACCACCCCATCGTGATTTTTAAAAGTTACTTTTAACAGTTTGTCTCCTAGAAGTCCTCTTTTTTTTTTTTTTTAAGATTTATTTACTTTTATGTGAATGCATGTTTTTCCTGCATGCCTGGTGCCCATGGAGCCAGAAGAGAGTATTTGATCCGCTGAAACTGGAGTTAGTTTGTTGTGAGCCTCTCTGTAGGTGTTGGTACCAAACCCAGGTCCTCTGCAGAGGCAGCAGGTGCCCCTAACTGCTGAGCCATCTCTTCAGTTCCCTTCCTCGATTTTCTCTGTTATATTTTCAGATAGTTTTAGCCACAAACCTTAAAATGTGTTGCTTCAAGTTGGAAGCAAGTGTTTCATTTCTGGATCAGCTGAGCTTCTGGTACTTGACGATGTGCTGGTGGTTTTCTCTGCATTTTGATTTCACTAGATGTTTGAATTTTAATCCTTGTATTTTCTGCTTAATGGAATAATTTATTTTTAAAAGACTAATTTAGAGAAATGACAAAGTTTAATGATTATTGTGATGCTCAAGTTTACTCCTTGTTCCTATAGGTATTTGCCTTCCTAATTTAGAATACTGTGCAGACATTCCTGCTATTTAATGGCCGTTGGTAAAACATCTAAGATTAATCTTGATTGACCCTGGAATCAGAACTGGTTCTCATCTGTTAGCATTAATTTTTCCGTTATTTGGTTCACCTGTCAGAGTTTCCCGAAGTTGATGGCAAAATCTCATTTTGTTGAACAAACCTAATTTGATCTCTACGTAAGCATCAAAGATTGAGTTGGCATCAGCCAGAGGTGAGGCTAGAAGGTAAGAGTGTGGGAGAAAAAGGAGCGGTCCTTGTTTCCTTATGGGAACCAGGTTTCCCTGAGATCCCATAGCTATGTCTCGATTGTGCTCCATTTTCAGATTACTGTAGCCATGGGTTCTTACCATTTTGTTTTAAAATACAAATAAATGTGTTATTTTGAGAACAGCTGAGTGTTTTTATAGTCAGTTTGGGTTTTTTTGGGGGGGAGGGGGTTATCTAAGATTACAGTTCCTTCATGTATCCTGTGAGATTCCTTCTAAGTTCTTTGCCAGAGCAGTGTCTGACCATGGCCGTCCTGCCTATCAGTGACTTCTCTTCTCCAGAATGGAGAGTGAATGGTTGCAGAAGCGTCATGATTTGACTGTTTTACGTGGCTTCATCCCTCATATTTTCTTGTCCATGTTACTCCAGGAAGATGAAGCTCCTGTAGTTACCTGACTTGGTGGCCTGGGTCTTAGTTCAAGGGTGGCATTCACATACTTGTCTAGAACTCTTGTCCCCTGTAGCTACCCTCTTGCGTGTTCTTTGGGTCTCCTTTGGTGTTTTCAGAGCATCTAGCTTCTGCTTCCTCTCTAGATCTATATTGCTCTCCTGTCAACCCCTCAGCCCCCAGGACTACTTTACTATCCCTTTGGTTGGCTCATATCCTCCACTTTGTCTGGGTCACTTAGAGCTGTGTCTCAAGACACCATAGGCCTCACATAACAAATAGCTGAAAATGTACTAGGAAGCAAATACCACAATAGAACCCTCCTTATGGATGACTGACCATCTGGCAAAATACCTGCTATTTTGTTCTCAATAGGGAGACCCACCCCACTTCTATTTTAACTTTAGAGATAGAAGTAGGAACCTTTAGGAATTCTGATTTTTACATAGTGATTATGAGGACACTGTAGCCTGTTGTTAGATATTGCAGTTTCTAAATGCTTCTTGTGGATTATTCTTTATCGACTTGGTTTGTAATTATTACATGCTACTTGTAAGAAACTACAAAATATGAATTGGTTTTGTCATGATGCTTAGCAATGGCAAATGGCAGCTTTTTGTCTCCTAATAGCATTTCTGCTATAGCCTGTCTTTTCCTCATATCTGCCAGCCTTCATGGTTACTGTTACTTCCTTAAAAATAGAAGATTCAATTGTTAAGGCAAAGTCATTGAAAATGCTCCAAAGCTGGGTAATGCAACTAGGCAGTGATCAGCTAATCAGATAACTAGGCTTGTTATAAATTATCCGGTTTTATCTTGGCCCTGGAGTGTTTGTGTTGGCGAGTATCCTTTGAAAAACCAAGTCAAGGCCTGGTGTTGTCACACACAGAAATGTAAGAAACAGTGGCTGGGAGAACCACACAGTTTGTGAAGCTGGGACAGTCCAGCCAGGCGTGGAGCCTTTCCACATAGGAAAGTGTCTTTGTACAAGGAGGAAGCTGTCTTGCTAGCAGGATTGTCTCTAGTAAGAGGAGAAGGCACTTTGGTGCTAGCCTAACTCTGCCCTAGGCATCCTTCTTCTTTATGTCAAGGGTAGCACCTTCCAGGGGGCACTCCCCATCTCTGAGAGCTAACTTCTACACAGTGAAATAAGCCATGTTTGTTCTCTGCTTCAGGGAGAAGCCTGGAGTTAGGAAAAACCTGATGTGTGATTTACAGTCTTATACCTGGACACATACATGATTCTTTTTAGCCCAAGCCTATTGCCAAAGGCCATCTTTTTTATTTTATTTTTTAGTTGTTAAAAGTTATGTTCCTATATGTGTGTGGTGTGTTCATGTGTGTGCTCACATGGATGAACAGGGAAGGCCAGAAAAGGATATTAGATCCTCTGGAGTTACAGGCAGATGTGAGCTGCATACTTGGGAACTAGGAACCATACCACAGTCCTCTGCAAGAGCAAGCCCTCTTAACTGAACCACCTCTCCAACTTCCCAGTATCACCATCTTAAATTCATAACCTGTCTCTTTTTCACCCACTGAGTTGGTGGTTAGGCCTAAGTCTGTCATTTCGACCTTGTTCAGGGTGTTCTTTCCAGTCAGAACCACGGGGAGTCTCCACTTGCCTCCACATCATCATTGCCGGGAGCTTCTCATTGTCATCTGTCTGTTCCCTTTCCTTGTATGCTGACCAGATGCCAGGCCAGAGGAGGTTTCAATTCCTTCCATTAAACCCCAATGATGAGCACACAGCTCACAGTCAAGAACAGTTAGTTTGAGAATTATTTCTGACTATAGTACACAGAGGAAAAACCTGGAGCATTTCATCTCTTTTTTTCATTGGAGATTGAACTTTTAACCATGTTTCTTATCCCAGACTCAAGGCCTGACAGTGGTGTCTAGGAGGGAAGGAGTAGGGAAGGTGTCCCCCCCTCCACCTCAGATTTCCCAGTAAATGTAAATGAACCTGAAGGTCCCAGGCCATGTGCATGTCTTCCCCTAGTCGGACCTACCTGAACTACACTGGATTGGCAGGACTGGTTCTCCGGAGTACTAGGAGATTATGGTCTGAATTTGAAGTTGGCAGTTTATGGGTGAATGTAGGCCAGGCATTTTTGTCTTTCTTTCACAGTGTTTGAAAAAAGAAAAAAAAAAAAGTAAAAATTTTCAGGTTTTATCTTTTAAAAACTGTAGTTTTTTGGCTTCTCTTAGAGATCTGAAAGATGAAACATAGCCAACAAAAACCCCAAACAACCCCCACACCAAAGGCCAAAGGAAACCCTACCTAGTGTACTCCCTGGCTGGTGAGGGTCACTTTACAGCCTCCTTCCAGTCTCCAACACTGGGTCTGGGCATGTCACAGTGCAGTTTCCCATGTATTATTTTATCTGTAATTTCAGGTTCTGCTTAAGTCCTGGCTGTAAGTTTACATTGAGATTCTCTATTCATATGCGATTTCATCAAGAAAAGTAATTGTGTGGGATTATAAAAATAGATTAGTAAGCATCCTTGGCATATGCGGGAGTGCAGTTTTATATTATTTAGTAGACATTTAGTGACAGGTTTCCTATGTGTGTCTGAGCTGTGTGTCACCCCAGGACTGAGGAGGCTGAGGGGAGGCTACAGAGTGAGATCCTGTTTCAGGTCCTTTCCCCTGAAACACTCACCCCACCCCCCATTTGTGTGTTATGGGGAAGAGCAACTTGGAACTAACTAGAAAGCTGCACCCTGAAGCCTCCTAGTCGATCACATTTTGATGCTGCAAAATGGTGTTGCAGGGACTGTGTATGGTGCCCTGTGGGCACTGGGCACATCCTTTTTAGTTCTTTTTGAAGTAATACATTATGTGTGGCCAGAGAACAGCAATAGACACTGCTCTTGAGCACTGCCCTGGGGAGAGAGAAGTCTGGGGAAGCAGGAGGCAGAGCTCAAGGAGAAATAATTAACTTATCTAAAACAAAAATGCACAGCATTAGTTTGTGGGAAGCGGTCAGTCCAGACCAGGCAAGGTCACTGCTCTGGTGTTCTCCTCTTTTCTAGGAAGCTGCTTCACTCTGACCGCCCACTCCCGTCTTCCAGATAATAAAACATCCGCAGTTGATGGAGTTTGGCAGTGACAGGTTACTTGCCACTCACCGTGTTCCTGGTTCTTAAAGAGTTATGGTGGTTGGGAGTTGTAGACCGAAGTAAGCTACCAAGGTGAAATCCTTGACCCTTCAGCATTCCTCAGTGTGAACATTCTCCTACTATATGCTTACTCTTTATTTTGTCTTCTTTGCAAAGGTTGGAAACACCGAGTCTTGGACAGTAGCAAATCTTAAATCTTAAAGTCTGTAATGCAGTGAGTGTAGTCAGAAATAGAATATATGTTTTGTAGAGTCATGCTTTATTTTCTAATCAAATAGACATTGTTAGGGTATGGATGTTCTGAGCTGTGGGGTATCTGTAGAGTAGACAATCTCTTACTAGCTTTAGCATTTCTGTAAGGCTAATAATAGTATCTCTTCATTTAATTCTCTCTTAAACCTTTTTTAATGTGTGTGTGTGTATTTATGTGTGCAAGTACAAGTGCACAGGTGCAGGTCTGTGTGTGGAGGCCTGTGTCTCTCTGAGTTTCTTTCCACATTGTTTTCCGAGGCAGGGCTTGTTGGACTAGGAACCCATGATCCTCACTGCTTAGCTACAGTAGCCAGCTTGCTCCAGGGATCCTGGTTCTACCTCTAAGTGCTGTGACTACAGTGGCTTGTCCTTTACTTGGTTCTGGGGATCTACGTTCTGACCAATATCCGTATGTCAAATGCTTTGCCACTTGAACCATCCCCCCAGCCCCTCATTTCCAATTCTAGTGACTTGGATCTTAAGAATCGTTCTTTTGATGGTGTTTTTCTGTCTTCTGCCTGATCCTTGTTATTTCCTTCTGTCTACATGCTTTAGTTTTGGCTCTTTGAAACTTACAGTGGAAGATGAAGTTATTGATTGTTACTTTTCTTTTCCAGCATAGGCATATAGAGCCATAGATGTTCCTCTACACGTACTTTCTCCATGCCCTGTAAGTTCTGTGGTGTCTGTTTTTCGTCATCCCTTGGTGCTTTTAGTTCTGCTGTGATTTCCACTTTGACTCATGGCTGCTCAGGAGTGTGTGCTTAACTTTTGCATGGATTCCCTTAATCCATTCACTGCATGACTGCAGTCCTTTCAGACTTACTGGGGCTTCTATCATGAGCTACCATTTAGGACATCCTGGAGAACGTATGGAGAAGGATGCAGAGTCTGCTCTTGATGGTTGGGGTACTCTTTAGGTATCTTTCATTCAGTCAGTTTCTGCTTTGTGTAATTCAGGAATATGTTGTAGGTACACACATTTATATAACTTTTACATCTTCTTGATGGAATGAACATCACAAAGGTGGGCCTTCATCAGTCAGTGGGCCTTCATCATTTAGTGGGCCTTCATCAGTCAGTGGGCCTTCATCAGTTAATGGGCCTTCATCAATTAGTGGGTCTTCATCAGTAAGTGGATTTTCATCAGTAAGTGGGCCTTCATCATTTAGTGGGCCTTCATCAGTAAGTGGGCCTTCATCAGTTAGTGGGCCTTCATCATTTAGTGGGCCTTTATCAGTAAGTGGGCCTTCATCAGTTAGTGGGCCTTCATCATTTAGTGGGTCTTCATCAGTAAGTGGATTTTCATCAGTAAGTGGGGCCTTCATCAGTAAGTGGGCCTTCATCAGTTAGTGGGTCTTCATCAGTAAGTGGATTTTCATCAGTAAGTGGGCCTTCATCATTTAGTGGGCCTTCATCAGTAAGTGGGCCTTCATCATTTAGTGGGTCTTCATCAGTTAGTGGTCCTTCATCATTTAGTGGGTCTTCATCAGTTAGTGGGCCTTCATCATTTAGTGGGTGTAGTACGAGGTTTCTGGCCCAGACTTTTGGGCCTACCCTCAAAGTTTAGGTCCGCAGACCCGCAGTCCTACAGAGCCACACAGACGCTTTCATTAGTTTTTGGCTGATCAGCCTCAGGCCCAGGCATATCACTTGCTAGCTCTCTACCCTTCATCTAACCCATGTCTTTTGTTCAGCCATGCGGCTTAGTACCTTTCTTTAGAGCAGCATAGTTGTCCTCGGCTTCTTTCAGCTTCTCTCTGGTGCTCTTGTCCCAGAGATTTTTTTAGTCTGGTAGCCCCACCTACACTTCCTGCCTGCCTTTGGCCAATCAGCTCTTTTTATTAAACCAGTGGGTGGGACAATTATTTACCATGAAACAACACAATACCCCTACAAGTGGGTCTTCATCATTTAGTGGGTCTTCATCAGTAAGTGGGCCTTCATCATTCAGTGGGCCTTCATCATTTAGTGGGCCTTCATCATTTAGTGGGCCTTCATCATTCAGTGGCCTTCATCAGTAAGTGGGCCTTCATCAGTAAGTGGGCCTTCATCAGTAAGTGGGCCTTCATCAGTTAGTGGGCCTTCATCATTTAGTGGGCCTTCATCAGTAAGTGGGCCTTCATCAGTTAGTGGGCCTTCATCATTCAGTGGCCTTCATCATTCAGTGGCCTTCATCAGTAAGTGGGCCTTCATCAGTAAGTGGGCCTTCATCAGTAAGTGGGCCTTCATCAGTTAGTGGGCCTTCATCATTTAGTGGGCCTTCATCAGTAAGTGGGCCTTCATCAGTTAGTGGGCCTTCATCATTTAGTGGGCCTTCATCAGTAAGTGGGCCTTCATCAGTAAGTGGGCCTTCATCATTTAGTGGGCCTTCATCAGTAAGTGGGCCTTCATCAGTTAGTGGGTTTTCATCAGTAAGTGGGCCTTCATCATTTAGTGGGCCTTCATCAGTAAGTGGGCCTTCATCAGTTAGTGGGCCTTCATCAGTTAAGCAGATTGAGACCAAAGCTTTAAGAAATCTCTAGTGGGCTCCTTCTGGCAGCTGCCAGCCAAGTTCTGACCAAGGATCAGCCTGTTGGTTTTAAAGGATGCTACAGGGTTGGAGGAGAGGGGATGGCATGGCCAAATGCCATGAAGCCAGCTGTTATTATCAAGATCTAGCCATTTTTTCCAGTGGGTGCGCTTTCTTTTATTTTATGTGTGTACTTGGTAGCCCTGAGACCACTAATAAAAACTGGTTCTCTTTCTGGTTGCTGTTATGGTGGATTTTCAGGTGTTCTTGCCACTTTTTTCTTCTCTCTCTCTCTTTCTCCAATCTTCTTAAGCCTGGAGAGAGATTTTTCCTTTTCAGCTTTGTGGTTTTTGGTTGGAGACTGGCCACTTGGTTGAGAGATACAACTTTTAACTTTGTCTCACATGGTTACTATCTATCTGTGTCTCAGAATAATGATGGGGATTGAGAAAATGCATTTACCACTGCTGGACTGACTGACAGTAACCTGTGTATTACCATTTACAGGGAGGGTATACAGTGATGTTGATGTAAAGAGTAAAACTGTCAGCAAGGCTGTGCCCCTAGGCTTGCTTTGTTTATGGAAGTAGTAGATGCTTTGAATCCTTTTGGGAGTAAGGGGTTTCCTAGAGCTAGGTCTTGTTTTAATATGGGAAGTTCGAGGAAGATTAAGTTCTGAGGTGAGAGCTAGAGGACAGGGAACAGGTCTCTGAGCGGCTGTGTGAAGTACTGACACCTGTGTCAGGCATTGAAGGGGACTCTGAGAAGACAGCTACTTCTCCATCGAAATGAAGCCATGAAGTGGGGCTTCAACAGAGGTCTGTGGAAATCTCTGGGACCTTTGTAGCTGGCAGCTCTGTGAGCTCAATGAGAGATTCTCACAGAGGACCTGGTTTTGCTTTCATGAGCAGGCCTCACAGCTGGAAAGATCAGCCAAACACACAGGCAAGGGCCCCTGGGCTCTCCAAGCTGCTCTGGGTCTTGTTGGCACCGTATTTGCTCATGACCTGTTGGCATTCAGCACTTCCCCAGCAGGCTCCCCTCTGGCGAATTCTAACATGGAAACAGTAGCAAAGGGGATATTTGGGAGCTCCATTGAGAGGTTAAGCCTGCTGACAGGACATATCACCAGGTAAGGGTTTAGCCCTTTGACTTAGGAGTTTGCTTAGCTGGAAGACAGCAAATTACTAGCAGATGCTTCATAGATTATCTCACACAGTTAAGGAAGAGTTCTGACATAGGGAAACTTAAACCATTTATTTTGTTTTCAGAGTTTAGAGCATATAAGATTAATCATTTATTTCACAAGCCTGGTATCTTAATGACCTGGTGTTGTGACCACAGTACCCAGCTGAAGCAACTTGAGTGTTGCACGAATAAAGGAAACTCAGGGCCAGATCTCTGGGAAAGTCAGAAATATTAGAGAGAGTAAACACCACAGTCAGATTTTACCCAACTGTCTTCCAGATTCCTCAGCCTGTCCCTCCTGGCTCTCTATGCCTACTTTAAATGCTCAGTTTAGTTAAACTCAGTTAAGGTGTGGCCCCACCACTGCCTGCCTGGGAGCCTGGAACTCCTTCTGTAACCTAAAATGACCTGGAACTCAAATTGGATGAAGGGCGTAAGTCAGCACGCCTGGGATATTCCCTGTGCTGGGATTAATGCTGTGAGTTACCACTGTCTGATCCTCCTAGACCGACTGTAGGTAGATCCCTCTGATATCTCCGAAATGGTTTTTATTATATTATATAATATCCTCACACTTTGGGGAGGAAAAATTAACTTTAATTTAGTTTCGGAGGGATTCTGACTACCATGGTGGAGGAGGCATAGTAGAGCTCAGGGTAGTATGGGGGTGTGGTAAGAGGCAGAAGTGCCTCACCAGGAAGCAGAATGCTGCCAGTATCAGGTGGGGTATCCCTGATACATTTGGCTGTTGTTTTTTGTTTTTTTGTATCCCTGGTAATAGGTTTCTCTGCTGATGCAGTAAACCAAATTGAGCCAAATTAAAAAGTAAAGGACTAGGTTTAATCTGAGCAAAGCAATCCCGGGTGGGAGCAGCAGGTGGCTCTTCTAAAGGGGGTGGTTTAAATACTCTGTAGGGATGTGGGGTGATGACATGCCCCAAGGTGGGTTTGTGTTCTGGTAGGCTTTTGTGTGGGGTCTTGGGCCACCATGGAACTGGGCTTTCAGAAGTTTCTCTGAGAGGGCTGGGTGTGTGTGTGTGTGGGGGGGGGGGAGTTGAGTGAGCTGTATGTGCAGGACAAGTTCACTGGTCAGCTGATTACTATACTGGTCCATCCTGGTGGCTCAGTGATGCTTCTTGGAGTATGGAAGTCAGCTCCTGGTGACATGGGAATGGCAGAACACAACCCAGTTCCTCCGAGGAGAGCTAGAGTGAACAGTGAGCATGAGAAAAGGTCAGGCTTGGCAGCCACAGGCTAAGAGGTTTTGAGAGGTGGAAATAGTCTCCTTGCTGTGAGTGCCCAGGAGACAGAGTGGGGCCGACAGGTTTCTGTCAAGGGAGGAAAAAAACTCCTTTAGGATGTACATCAGAGAGTAAACTGGATATGACAGTGTACGCCTGTAATCCCAGCACTCAGGAGGTGGAGGAAGGAGGCACGAACAAAGAAATGGCAGTATACCGCAGAAGAGCGAAGGGTCAGGTGGATAAAGAAAGCTGTGTCTATGGAGTTGCAGTGGGGCTGCTGGGTGAGGCTGCTGTGGACTCCTGGAGAACTTTGGATGGGGTAGGAGTCCCTACAATGCCTCCTTCTCCAGTTAGCGAAACTGCTTGGACATTCTCAGCAAGGTGGCTTGTGCTTCTGACTCTGAAGGGGCACAGGGGTAGCACTATTTGTCAGAGTCTGGTTATTGTCACTTCATGGGACAGCCTAACACCAGGATGCTTAGGGAGAGTCCATTTTGGAGTTTTGTTTTAAATTTAGCACTTTTAACTTAACGATTTGTCTCTGGAATGACCTTCTCCTTAAGATCACTCTTAAGGAAATTTCTGTTTCCCTTCCTGGCAGCATTTACCATTCAGAGTCCTAAATAAACATTTGCTTCTGCTGGACTCTTAGCTCCCCAATGGCAGGAACCTCGGGTCTTTACATTAATGCAGAGAGGGAGCATCCTTCACGAACTGGATTGAATTTGGCAGTTTCTATGAGAGGGTGAAGTTTGGGAGTCAGGAATAGGGCTTTCTCAGCTGGGTGAGCTGTTCCAGGCTTACGGGTCCCTTCAAAGGCCCTGTTTACTAACGGCTCTGACATAGTGCTTATAGCTGGGACAAGTATTGGAGACAAGAGCTCATTGTAAGATTGTAGATTAAAACCATAACTACTTGTTTTAGTTAATAGGTAAACTCCTTGGGGGTAAATTGTGATAATTTTTATAAGTTGAGCATTTTCTCATAATAAGCTATGGTATAAAGCAGTTGATTTTCAGTTGGTTCTTGGTTGACATTGACACATTTTCTTATCTTGGTTTCTTGAATTCTGTCAGTATACTATCATCAAGCCTGATGTGGTTTCGTGGGTTGATGAGACAAAGCATGAAGCCCGTTGTTTTCAGGCAGGCTAGGACAAGTGTGCTTTCACTGTGCTCTGATCTGATAGTATGTAGCTGTCAGGTAGATAGAAGCATTATTTTCTTTATCCATGTCTGTCTCTCAAGGGCCAGGGCTTCAGCAAAAGAAATTATGTCCTGGACAGTAGCTATAATGAGTACTACCCCTGTATTACTTATAATAATTCATGGTGCTTTCCAGGACCTCTGCATGTCCACAGTTTAAATGGGTGGGTTAACTGTAGCCTACATACTTTTAGTAACTTTGAAACTTAGATAGAGCCCTCTGTGACTATATAGACATGCAGTGCTGCTGGGATTTCTTATTTTAAATGGAGAAGTGAAGCCGCAGGGACCATTGCTTGGCTTGTCTATACTGCAGTCAAACTCCTGAGGGGTTCTGCTGCTTATTCACTATATCTAGTTTGCTGTATGTTCAGGAACTAGGGAAGTAATCATTGGTGGGTTCAGATACTTATTAGACCTACTCTGGAATGGACTCCTACACATTCTTTAAGTTCCAGAGGATTTGCATTAACCAAAAACTAAATCTGAAAGAGGAGATATAGCCCTGTTCCCAGGATACAAATGCCTAGTAATAGCCACGTTTACTTCTTTACAGCTGAAGAGAAGAAAAGAATTTTGCTATGCACCCGCTGCATTATCACACGGTTCATTCTGAGTGGTTTTTAAGAGACTGTGTCTCTGAAGATAATTGAGGAATAGAAATTGGGTAAGAGGTGGCATCTTGAGTAAAAACTCAGGTACTTTGTAAAGTGTTACGTAGAGCAAGATTGACCTCTGGCTGCCTCTCCGTTGGTTGTGATCAGTCAGCCTACACTTACACTCTGCGCTGGTCCACCTGCTCTAGTGTGACTCTGGCTGGCAGTGTCTGCTGCAGATCTCCATGCCTATTTTGCTTGTAATGCACTTGGCAGGTCTCTGCCACCTTGAGTCTCATCATCTTCATCATAATCCAGAAGCTGTGACAGCAGAAGTACTCCCAAGCTTTCCCCCATTACATGGCACATTTATATCAGTCCTTTCCAAGAATGCTTCTCCCATGTGCACTGTGTTTCTCAAAGTCAAGACGAAGGGAGCAACCTCCAGATCCTTTGGATGACAAAGTTGAGATGGGTGAGCAGGTGGAAAACAATACATAACAAATCTCTCCATTCCGAGTGTTGGATTCCTTCCTTCACATTACATGAGGAATTTCTAGGATCTCAACTTTGCTTAGTTTTTGACCACATTTGAGTCCAAGTTGAGTCATGTGGTTGAGTGCATTTAGAATCATCCTTAGCTGTTTAAATTAGCATTGTGAACCACAACTCCTCCAGGGGCTCAGCCTGATTTCACTTACGTATCTCATTTGTTTCTGGTTTGACGCCTTTAGCATCTTTTTGATCCCAAGGTTTTCTCTGTATAAATTAAAATCATTCAGTGCCTTTAAATGTGAATTTATATGTGTAGAGGCGGTGAATGATAGAAGGGTGGAGGCGTCAGTTTCAGTGTCTTAAGATGAAGTAGGGTCAGTCTTGGATAGGGAGGACTGTTGCTTCTGCTGGTGTAGGACTCAGATGGAGTTGGGATTTCTGTTTCTTGACTAATCCAAAAGTTCTTGAGTCTGGTCTTTCCTGATCATTGGCTTCTTCTGCTTCCTGCCGTGATGGAGTAACTGCTACTTGGCTCATTCTGCTGCATTTCCTACTGCTATGTATGACCAAAACATAGTAGTTTAAACCCAGTTAAGTCTCCTCTTAAGTTGTTTGTGTCTCTGTGTTTCTGTAGGGCAGGAGTTTAGGGAGGCTTGACTGGGCTTTGGGATTTCTCAGCCAGTTAGAATTAGGTGGTGGTCAAGTGGGTGCTTCGTGGGGCTTAGGACACTCATACCAACAGAAGTGCTAAGCACTTCGAGGAGCTTGAGACCATCTAGAATTTTTCCCTTATCTCAAGGCTTTGCTATGTGGTTTCTCCCATGAATTAACTGAGGGACAGTGCAGGACTCCAACCCAGCATCCAAGAAAAGCTCCTAGCTTTAAAAGGCACTTAGGGTTATTTTTGCCAAAGTCCCAAGTCCACCCAGAACACTTGCTAAAGAATGATAATAATAATAATGATGATGATGATGATGATGATGATGATGATGATAATAATAATAATAATGATAATAATAATAAAAAATTATGTATTGCTAAAAGTCCAATGAAAAATAAAAACAATAGAGTGAACCATATTTGATTAGCTCTGACTTTTACACAGAGTCCCAATCTGCCTACTTGTGCCCCAGCAGTCTTGTAGGAGGCACCCAGTTGGACAAACCTTGAGGATGAAAACACCCAGGGCTACTTCCACTGTCTAGTGGATTTAGAAGCAGCTGACCTACCTCTTGCTCTTGTTCCTTTATAGTGTTGTATCACTCAGTACTCAAAACTCTGCACCTGTAGGTGATTTAGCCTGAGGCACCAAGGTGGCAATTCCAGCATTCTTCACTGGGTGTCAGGGGCTGCCCATGTTTGTAACCTTCACAATCATGAAGAGATCTGGTCACAGATTTCCAGGGAGACAGTGCCTGCAATCACATCTATACTGAGTGACTATGATATTTATTACAGACCACAGGCTCCGCTATAACAGAGTAGAACAGAAAGGAATTTTAAGTGAGTCAGCTCTGGAATTTCTGGAATGGTGTGGCACAAAGTTTAAATGCCATCCTGTCAAGAGAAATGCTTTGAACCGCACTATAAGCTTATTTTACCAAAGATGGTGTGGCTACTATCATATGAACTTTTGGTAAATGTTTGTCTTTATGGGTCAGAGTTTTGGTCAGATACATAATTAGCCATTATTGGTAAATGTTTGTCTTTATGGGTCAGAGTTTTGGTCAGATACATAATTAGCCATTATATTATCTGTGGATAGAGGACTTAAATTCTAAAACATTGAATTATAAAACTAAATATTTGTTTTAGTGGTTAAGGACTTATAATTATTTTCCCTTGGAAACTATTGAATAAATTTTGATTTCATGTCTGGAGTAGGCTTGATAATCTATAAATTATCTGTACTATATCACAAATGCAGAAGTGCCAATATCCAAAGACACTTTCAGAAATGCATCCCTATTTAAAAGAATTTACAAGATTAGACAACTTAGTAATTACACATATGTCTAACTTAAACTAAATCCAATATACAGGTTTTTGGCTTGCCAAAAACAGGATGGAAGATGTGGGTCAGGGAAGTTGAGGATGCATAATAGTAATAAGGACAGAATTAGCTTCCATGGTCAGATAGTCTTACATTATGGACATCAGTTTTTAAGTTCTGAAACTGATGGGCTGACTGTCTGGAACCACGTGTGCCTGCCTGGTGTTGGTGTTACCAATCAGGCTGGGTACCTTTTGCTTCACCTGGACAGGAGTCATGGGTAAACAAGGAGACCATGGTTAAATGATGGTCTTCAGGAGCTGTTGTATTGTGGCACATTTGCCATCAGTGAACAGGTAGACGGGTGTGAGCAGGAGGCTGGACCTGCTGGAGTTAGGGCTCCAGGAGAAGCCTTGAGGATCAGGCCCATTGGCATCGTAGCTCTTGTGTAAGCCCAGGAGCCAGGATTCCTTAGCCCTGGGCAGTTGCTGCTCCAGGCCTTTGGAGCTTACAGTTGGGACCCCAAGACCACTGGTTCTGAAGGACTGACAGCTTGCTAGAGCCCGTCCACTGACTAATGTTTTTTTTGTTTTTTAGGGTTTTTTTTTTTTTTGCACTTTTGGGGGACCCGCCACTCAGCTCCCAAATAAGTTACACACGCAGCTTACCTTTTTTTTTATAAATGCCCAGCCTTAGCTTGGCTTGTTTCTTTTTCTTGCTAGTTTTTCTTAAGTTAAATTATCCTGTCTATCTTTTGCCTCTGGGCTTTCCCTTTTTCTATTCTTGTATACCTTTCTTTGTTTCTTACTAGGTAGCTGCTGGGTAGTTGGCCCTAGATGTCTCTTCCTTCTGGCTATTTCTTTCTCCTCCTAGATTTCTCCTTCTGTACATTCTCTCTGTCTGCCAGCCCCGCTTATCCTTTTTCCTGCCTTGCTATTGGCGGTTCAGTTCTTTATTAGACCAACTGTGGAGCTGTGTTTTAGACAGGCAAGGTAATACAGCTTCACAGAGTTAAACAAATGCAACATGAACAAAAATAAATCACTAATACTCCTTAAAATAATCTTCTGTAGCGCTAGTGCCTGTTCTTCTGCTTCCTTAAAATCTGGCTTCTGCCTCACTTCTCTGTCCTTTCTACTTGCATACTCTTCTTTGGGACTGCCTAGTGCCCCTCTTCAACAGTTGAAATACAGGACACTTAAAAACTGATAATGCTGTGGGTGAGATGAGGTAAAGACGCTAACAGCAGCAGTGGGGCCAAGCAAAGTAGGGACCTTCGTGGAGTGGTGGAGTGAAGTTCCTGACAGGCAGGAGGCTCCCAGTGCCGGGGATCCCAGCCTGAGATCAGGCCCTGCCTCTCCTGGTTCCTTTTCACTGGTGCCATATTTGTCTTCCCTTGGGCCTTTCTCAGGCAGCCTGTGCTCTAGAGCCATGAAATGAGCAAGTAATTGAAAATATACAGACTGTGAGATAAAAGTTGTGTATGTGCTAAAAATAGCACTTAGTCACAATTAAGTGATCTTTCCATTTTTGTTGTTGTTCCCAGGCAGAAGAAATCCTTCGACAAGAACTGGAGAAAAAGGAAACACCAAGCTTATATTGCTTGCTTGGAGATGTTCTGCAAGACCAGTCCTGTTATGACAAGGCCTGGGAGCTGTCAGGACACCGAAGCGCTCGTGCGCAGCGCTCCAAAGCCCTCCTTCATCTTCGGAACAAGGAGTTTCTGGAGTGTGTGGAGTGCTTTGAACGCTCAGTGGAGATCAATCCCATGCAGGTTAGACCTCAGAAAGCCTCGAGTTCTTGGCTTCAATAAATATAGTAACAAGTAGAATGGATTATTGATCATTTAGACTTAGACACACACAAATAACATATTTTCTGTTTGTGTGTGTGCAGGTGCATGTGTCTGTGAGCACATGTGGAGGGCAGAGGTCAATTGCAGGTGTCTGTCCCCAGGAGCTGTCCACCTTTCCTTTGAGATGGGGTCTCTGATGCTCACTAAACAGTCTGTGTTGACTGCCACTGTGCCTGGGGATCCTGCTGTCTGCGGAATCAAACTCAGGCTCTTGTGCTTGAGCACTTTACTGATGAAGCCATCTCACCAGCCCATGTGAGCAACCTTATAAGATTTGAAAAATTAGCACAAAAGGTATCTTGCTCCTTACACTCCTGATAAGTCTGCAGAGAGGATCTATCTCTAAAGGGAGATTCCTTTATTGACACATAATATTTCATTGTCGAAGTAATTCTATGAGAGACTGTCTTGTGTCTCATTGTCACCAGTCATGGCACCTGCACATGCGCACTGACTTGGGTTACTTTTCTAGTAAATGCTTGGGTTGCTTCCATCCCTTGCTTGGAAAGAGAAAGCTGCAATTAAAAGGCAGAAACAACAGACTGAGGAAGTGTCCTTAACAGTGAAAACACCAGTTTGCTTACAATAGGGGAGACCGACCTTTTGGTTGCTCAGGGTCACACTAGATGGAGAAGAACTGTCTTATGCCACACATTAAATAAATCCACAAGCAATAGGGGAAGCTTCTGAGAAGTCTGCACAGTTTGTATGATATTTGCTACTACAGATAAACAAAAAGGCCCTCACAGTGATCCCAACCAGTCAGTGCCTTCAGAGAGTCTTTACAGGTCATTGAGCAGGCCCTGTTTGTGACCACTAATAAAACAAACATAAAAAGCATAAACGAAATAGGGAATTATAAAAGTAATTTAGTGGTTTGAATGAACCAGTGTCTTGTTTGATGGGAACAGCTGTGATCCTCAGCAAGCTCTGAAGTGCTTATGGGGTAGATTTCCTCTCAGTGTGCTTTGTTAAAAATGGCTGCTCACATGGGCTTGACAGTTTCTCAACAGTTAGGACACTTTGCTCCTCTTGAGGAATAGAGTTTGGTTTTTAGCAACCACCGGGAACTCCAGTTCCAGGGGAACCAAAACCCTCCTCTGACCTCAGGCACCGGGCACACACATGGTGCACTTATGTACAGGCAGGTGAAACACCCATATGCATAAAATTAATAAATCGGGAAAAAAATTTTAAGTAGTTGCCCACAAATCTGCCAAAATGACACTAATAATTTATGATGTTTATCTCTGTGAAGATAGGACCTGAGAAAAAGTCTGGAAAAGCACATGATCACATTTTTTTTCTTTAAGTTAAATATTAGATTTCAGCTTTATGCATTCCATTTGTAAGTTGGCAGGTAACATAGATCTCTGTCAAATGAAAAAAAAAATGGAGTCATGAATGTACCAAAATACTATTTTCATGAATATCCTGAAATCTGTGTTTAAATTCTGTGTCAAATTGAGAAGCAAAGCTACATATTTTGTTTAAAGGGTAATATTTACCAGTGTGTTATGGTGCATAAAATTGTTTGCCTTAATCTGGGCTTGCCATATTTGAAGCTTGATACATTGGTTTTTCCTCAAAGAAACATGTTTAACTCATCAAAGTGAGTGGTTAAATCCACTAAAAATGTTGAGTCCATAAGCTAGATTTTGTTGTCAGGTTCTGGCATAACTGTGTTCTGATAACTACAAGCAACATGATGACATGTTAAGAATCATGGAGTCTTTTGGTTAAGAATCAAAGTCTTTTTTGACCTTGATTTAGTTATCTTATTCCAGAAAAGTAGTCATCTTTCTTTTGTTAAAAAGAGCCTCGACAGTTTTAAGGAATTCTTGCAATTGATGATAATTTAATTTCTTGTCCCTTATGAAATTCACAGTCATGATAACATCTTGTATAATTACCCATTTTTTTTGTTTTTGTTTTATTGTTTTGTTTTTTAAATTTTTGAGACAGGGTTTCTCTGTATAGCCCTGGCTGACCTTGAACTCACTCTGTAGACCAGGCAGCCTTGAGCTCAGATCTGCCTGTCTCTGCTTCCCAAGAGCTGGGATGAAAGGGGTGAGCCACTTCACCTGGCATATGTTGCTCATTTTTTAATGCTTTTGGCCATGCATTTTCTTAATGTACTCTGCAGTGATGCTTTCCTGAATGTGAGTTTGAAGCAGTGATTGCATCATCTAATATTAATTTTATGAGACCTGGTTTTTGCCTACCATCTCCAGAGCACCCCAAGTAATTAGCCAGATAAACTGACAGTGGACAAAGAAAATTACTTTAGCATAACTTTTGCTGCTTTGTATACATTTCTTTAGCTGTGCCTTTTAATGGCACTAAGAAACCATTTCCTTAATGACATCATCATCGATACAATCAGCAAGTGGAGTCATATTTGTGGCTCAAGTGTTGACATCTATCTAAAGAGGAAGAGCATGTATACACTTACTTTGTGTGATGTTGCAATGCAACTTGGCGACTTACAAAGTTCACACTCAAGAACCATGTAATCAATCTCAAACACATCATTAAAAATCTCATAATGTTGTAAGTGTATGATATTTATAGTCATCCTGGAGTCTATACATACAGCTCTGGAGCTGCAGGTTGGACGGCTCTGGTTTAAAATTGGCTATTGATATTTATAGTAGTGCTACTATGAGGCACCTCTTTGACCACCCTGCTGGTATTGAAATGATCAAATGATCTGACTGTGGAAGTAATGCTTTTTTTTTTTTTTCCTAGCTGAGGTTAAAAAATAGATATGTAACATATAATTTGCCATTTCTGATGTGCAGTTCATTAATATAGAACAGGTTCATGTTATTGGGCAGCCAGTTTCCACAACTGTTCATTTTGTGAAACTGGAACTCTTAAATCCATTGACAAGGCCCATTTCACCACATGTGTGTGGTGCCCTTGGAGGCCAGAAGACAGTATTGGATCCCCAGCGCTGGGTTTACAGGCATTTATGAGCCACCATATGGAGACTGGTCACCCGGTCCTGGTCTTCTCCAGGAGCGGCCAGTGCTCCTCTGAGCTATCTTTCCAGCCCTCGGTATTTATCTTGTTTCGCTTTGTTTAGTCTCCTCCGTGTTCATCCATGTTACAGTACCTTTGAGAACCTCTTCCTTTGAGACCAGGTAACATCCCATTGTGCCACTTTCTGATGGCCTGCTCAATGGGTGGAGACCCGGCTGCTCCTACCTCTTGCTTCTTATGGACAGTGCTGAAATAATGAGAAAATGGGCGCAGAAGAAGTAGATCTGGTAGATTTTTACAGTGAGAACAAACGAACAAACAACAGATAATGCTTTTTAAAATTTTAAAATTAGCTTTTGAAGAGTTAGGTTTCATTATGGCATTTTCAAACAAGATTTAAGGTGTGTGTGTGTGTGTGTGTGTGTGTGTGTGTGTGTGTGTGTGTGTGTGTGTGTGTGTGTGTATGTAGGATACATTCGCATACAGTGAATCTACTGAAATTAATGTGGATTATTTGGCAGCAAGAATGCCCAATATATAACTTTGGAGTTATTTTTGTTGGCAGCTGTACCTACTCGGCAACTCTAACTGCATGTGATTTGGTAATTCCTGGAGATAATTTTGGTTTTCATAATGGGGAAGTGAGGGTATGTGCTATTTGACTTCTGCAAGGGAGAGATAGCAGAGTTACTGGGGGGAAATACTCATAATGCACAGCATAGGCATAGCTGTCTATACTGATTTTTCTGGCCTATCATGCTGGTAGTACCCTGGTTGAAAAATTTTAATTTTTTTATTTAAACCACTCTTTCAGTGGGTGTAAAGTACAACTTCAATATTGCATTTTAAATTTTTTACTTTCCTAGAAAACTGCACCGAATTCTGCTAGTTGTAGTAGCCTCTGCTCAGAGTTTACCTTGCTGCCGAGAAGTCAGGAAAATGAATTCTCTGTTGTGATTTGTTGTAGCCTCAGCTCCTGAGTGTCGGCCACCTCAGATTCCCAGTCTGTTGTCAGCAGCACTGTGATCTCCCTCCTGCTCAATGACTGATCCTTCTCAGCTCTGCTGGCTCCCAAGGGCCTAAGGCTCTCTAGTCCTTGGGTTTTGTCTCTGTAGCCTCTGCTCAGGTTTCATGTAGTCCCATAGCTTTAAATATTGTCTACAGTTGACAACTCCCTAAGTTTTCCTTCCTGACATCTCTGGACTCCAGACTCCTGCACCTAGTTGCGTTCTCAGCCTCCACACTCGTTACTGGGCTTTTCTTCTCCCTTGTCCCTGTGCCTACCCATCGAGCCACCCCACCACCCCCATCCCTGTTCTTGGTAATGTCAGCCCACACAGCCCTGCAGATATCCTTGATTTCCCACATCTAATCTGTTAACAAAACCGTGACGTTTAATATGCATTGCTAACTTGACATGATGTAGAATCACCTAGGAGCCCATCTCTGGGCTCATCTGTGAGGGATTGTCTAAATTTGGTTAGGTGACGTGGAGGATTTACTCTGTGGGCAGCACTATTCCATGAGTTAGAATCCCGATTCAATAAAAAAGAGAAAGCTGGTAAAGCCCTGATGTTCACATGGATGCTGTGTGAGCGCTGTCCTATGTTTCTGCTGCCATCCTGTGCTGGCCTGCAATGACAGACCACATCCTCACACGGTGAGCCAAACTGAACTTTCCTTGCTCAGGTATTCTGTCACAGCAAGGAGAACAGTAACAAATATCCAGTCCTAGTAGATCGACCTGAAAAATGCCATGGGTGTAGGTGGGGAGGCAGAGACAGGAGGATCCCTGTGAGCTTGAGGCCAGCCTGGTCTACAGAGTGAGTTCCAGGACAACTAGGACCACACAGGGAAACCCTGTCTCAAGTAAACAAAAGCAAGACCATCCAAAATCAGATTACGTCTCCGCCCTCCACCATACTGGTCCAGATTGCCATTATCTTACCTGATTTATGATGTTTCCTCCTCTTCAGGTTCCTTTGTCCGTTTTGTGTGCTCTCAGTGAGCACCCGGAGTCCTTTTGAGCTGGATCAGATGGTCCCTCCATCTCCTCTGATGGCTCTAGAGGCCTTGCCCTACTCCATATACAGGTGCTTCCTCTTCGGTGTCTTCACAGGCTCTCGTCTACCTGGACTGTCATCCAGGTAGCTCAGCCGCTGTTGTCACATGTGGTCAGGTCACTTTTCAGAAACCATGCTGTTACTTCTTACCTCAGGCTTCTCGCGTTCCTGTTTCACATTTCCCCACAAGCACTTGTTACAGCTATGCTGAAAGTCACCTGAAGGTAGAAGTCTCTCTCATTGGTGCCTGTCCCTGTGCCGCCCACAAGGACACGGGGTCCTCAATAAATGTGTGTTGAGTATGAATAGATACCAACCTTTTCACTGTGTACTCAAATAGCTGTTGGCTGTGCACGTGGCAAGTATTAGTCACAGATGGACAAACAGTCCAGTTTGTACCCTCAGGCACAGTCTGGTGAGATGGACAGACTGAACAATGAAGGAAATACCAGGGGAGTTATTTGTAAGGCACCAAGTTTTGGAAGGGCCGAAAAGAAAATTTCCGCCTCTCACATACAAGAGAATATGATGAGTTTGGCTTTAAGAGACAAGTCATACTTGAATAGGAGGGCTGGCTGCAAGTGCAGCAGGCAGGGAGCAGCCCAAGCTGAGCCTTGGGGACAAAAGCTGAGTGAGCACGTGCAGAAGGGATGGAAGAGCTGGTGGACAGGGCAGGTTTTCAGAGTGAGAGGAAACAAGGCCAATACAATGGGACTGCTCCACTGGGCCCCGGCTGTCAGATATCTAAATGTGAGGCTAGGCTGACTGTCTTTCTTGGTGGTCAGGAAGCCACTGATATTGACTGATGCCGTACTTTGTCCTTGGTGAAGAATGGGGCATGCACAGAGGTAACTGTGGACTGTTGTTTTGTGTACACTGGCTAGCCTGCATAGGAAACTGTTAACATGCTACATACCCCAGAGCAGTAGTGGGAGGGGACACTAGAACAAATTAATGACTTGGGAAGTTACAAGGGCCTTGACAGGCTTGATGGCCTGTTACACATAACTAATTACTAAGGCAAAGAAATGACAGTTGCCCAGGCAGATCCCTAATACAGACAGCTATCATGTAAGGGTGCTTTGCAGTCTTCCATATGTTTCCAATTCAGGCAGACTGAAAAACCAATGCCAGACTACACAGACATTTGGTGTCACTCAAACACTGCAGACTTGGTAACTTGTGACCCGAGGATGGATGACTTTGAAGAAAGAGCTGTCATTATTACACTGTGCTGTGTCCTCAAAGTGTCACGAGAAAGAGAGGCTAGAATTAAAAAAAGAAATGCTGCCCACCATTTTCAGATGTCAAAGATTAGGTTTAATATGAAATCTAGGTAAATAGAGGCATCTGCAGATGTTGGTCTAAAAATAGCACCTTTTGGCTTCATGTCAGGGATTGGCTGCAGCCCGAATACACTGTTTATGGTACATTTCTTGAAAGCCAGAAGATATATATTGTTTACGTTAGTGCTTTTGAGATTCTTGCTACCATCCACTCAGACCTGCCTGTTTCTTTTTCCATGAGCCTCGAGAAACTAGTAAAATTTAGTCCTGGACCTCAGGGACTGGAGATACTAAAAGCTGAACAAAGTAGGAGAGAAACCTAACCAGCTCTTCAAGGCAGGGCTTGCTGACGTAGGGACCAATTGAAAACTTGAGTTCTGTTTGGCTGTTCTTCCCATTGCTCTGTTTTTATGCAAAAAGTAAAAGTGAATTGCTTAGATGGCAAACCAGGATGTGTCGCAGGGACAAAGGAAATTGTTTATCCCTGTCAAGTGTTCCAGTCTGACTCCACACATGTTTTTCCTTTTCTTTATTCTGTTCTCTCAAAAAGCTTTTCTCCTTAACTTCCCTCCTTGGTTACTGAGTACTCACCTTTGTAAAGTTGCTGGATCTGAGACTCAGATAATCAAGATACTGGACAGAGAAGTAGCTTGCTGGGTGGGAAGGAGGAGCACGGTGCTGATGGAAGGTGAGAAGTAGCTGTTGATTGGATGATGGGAAATACAAGATGGTTAGAGAGAAGGGAGCTGGCTTCTCGGGAAAAGAGCTGAGGAAAAGTGGATTCAAGAGCTCACATGGTGACTGTCCCAGTATATGCTTGCTGTTTTGATGGCCCTTCCAGTGAGAAGGGGGTTTTCAATTTTTTAAGAATTATACTTGTTTTAAATCTATGTTGGGCTCAGGGAGCTAAGGGAAGTAAAGGGTGGTAAATAGACACATCACAGCTGCCTATGATTCCAGGTTCAGCAGATCAGTGCCCTCTTCTGGCCTCCAGCAGCACCTACACTCATGTGCACAAATCTGTACTCAGACACACATACACAGAACTAACACATAAAAATCTTAAAAAATATAAAGGCTATATCTGAATGCACCTTGCAGCTTTGGGGGTTGAATTTTTTTTTTTTTTTTTTTTTTTTGTTCTTTAACATTTCACTTTTTATGTAGAACAAATGAGAATGAGCAAAATTGATCTTAATAAGTTAATTTTTCTTGTGCGTATATGTAATTTCTTATGTATGTGTATAGTCCTTCTGTATGTACCTCAGTGTGGATGTGAGAAGTGAGGTTACACAGTTGCAGAGCACTGTTAGTGAAAAGTCATTGTTCAATTTCTTGTAGCAATTCAGTTTTGCTGTATTTGTGCATTCTGGATAAAAAGTGCTGGGAATTCAGTCTGTCATGGGAGATAGCCATCATCTCTAAATGCTGTTATAAACTTAAGCTATAAACAGACATTGAAGGTAAAGTTACTTGTTTTCGAGGATACAAATTACACAGAAACAAGATGCAGTTTTGATTTATGTATTTCCCAGTAACAGCTTCTGTGTTGTTAACAGCGGTGGCAGTGGTGGTGTTTTGAGATACTTCCTCACTCTGTAGCTCAAGATAGCCCAGAATCACAGTTCTCTTGCCTCAGGCTCTTGCGTACTTGACAGCACTGTTAGTTTTGAATATAGGTTTTTTTTACACTGATCTTTAAATCCCCTGACATGATAGAACCAGCAGTTGGTCAGTAGGCTTTAAAAACCATGTATTTTACATTTAGTGTTCTTGGTCTTCTTAAAAGGGTTATTGTCTGGATAGAGCATCGTGTGGTTGCCTGACTAGTTCTGAGCACCTACCATGTGCCAGATGCAAAGTGGAATGCAGTAGGCTGTGCCAGCCTGTGAGCAGAGAGCAAAGAGTGTGTGCTGGGAAACTAAAAAGGGAGAATCAGTTTTGCAATCACTTACCACCCTGTTTTAGGATTATCTGACTTTATGGATAGGGAACTCCATTGTGATTTTGTGTAAATGACCAACATGTCACAAATGGTATCTCCTAAAATTAAAATGAAGAATGAATGTCACAGGTGAGTATCAGTGATGTTAGCAGTAAGTACGAACAGGAATAGGCTGAAGTTTGCTATAAAGGAAAAATTTCTGAGGTTACTCTTGGGTTGGCAGGGTTGAGGGAAGCTTTAGAATCAATGTGGATGCCAGGTATATATGTGTGTGTATGTGTGTGTGTGTTTGTTTTACTGGGGACCGGACTCAGGTGCTGGCATATGCTAAGTATACATTTTACTACCAAGCTATATCTCCAGACCTAGATATCTCTTAAATTAGTGATAGGAAGCTCAGGAAGGGAAAAATACCTTTTTTGCTGGACAGGTGTAGTAGCTTTGGATGCTGGATATAAGGTGATTTATGCAAAGATAATTGATAGTCCCCCTAGAGCTAAAATGCTTGAGTGAGCCAGAGTGGAGCATACAGATGGAGTTCTTTGGATGTGAATTGAAACTGCAGTGGTAAATGAATTCCTCAGAGACTAGCCTAGGCTATTAGATAGGCTTGTGCTCTGGACAGCTTTAGCAATTGGAGGGGGGTGTAAAAAAGGATACCACAGGAATACAAATCAAACATATCACAGTGGAGTCAACACAGCTGATGTGGTTAGAGGGGAATGAGCTAAGGAAGAGGCATTGTAGAAATTAAAGGAGGAAAAAGCATCAGGGTGTGATGTCAAAAGGCACACAATTCATAGACGGCCAAGTCCACTGGTGGCCTTCAGACACAGACTCTGGAGACTTAAAACGAGAGCTGTAGGGGAGACAATAGATTAGTACCAATAACCTGCTTCCTTTAGGCACATCAAGGAGATGAGGGTTAAATGTAGTGTTGAGCTCAGAGCAGAAGGGTCTTTAGTTAGCTGTAGGCAGAAATGAAACACTCCAATGGTCAGAGGTGGAGTGAAGCCAGGGGCAAGGCTGAGTGCTAGAGAGGCCAGCACTAGGAGGCAGTGGGATGACAAGAGGTGACATATTAGCTCTAAAACAGGAATAACACCTTCTCGATATTGGAGAAGCATCTATGACGTATGCTAGAATATAATGTGGATTCCTTTTAGACCAATTATCGGTATTGAGAGATACAAGATTATATTAAGATGCAATCTTGCACCCCTTGGAGGAAGAAGAGGTGTGGGTCACATGTAGCCAGCTGTAGATTAAATGGGCAATGTGCTTTTTCTGCCTAGAGGTGAATGAGGCTGTGATGGTCGGAAAAGGCATGATGTGAATTTAAAGAGCATGTTAGATTTGGACAGAAGTGAAAACTGGGAACATGTTTTCTGGGAATGAGAGTCTGTTTATTCAGACATAATCATTTAGAAAGTAAAGATTCTTGGTGACTGTAGAATTTGACTCTATTTTTTTCTGTCGTAATAGTACTGTATATGACCAGGTCCTGTTGTGAGCATCCTTAGCCACAGTCACTGTGGTCCTTAATGTTTTTACTCTCTTTATATTTGAAGAACTAGAAGTGTTAATTATCTGATCCAACTCTTGGAGTTCATGAGGACTGGCTGATTCTCAAGCCTGTCCACCTAGTTCAGCTCCAGAGCTCTTCTCTGAGGAGATCATGGAAAGACACCAGGCCAAGTTCTAGAGAGTCCTGAATACTTAAGCTGTCAGCTTACAAGGTTTTTCCTCCCTTTATGGAAGAGTCATTGGATTCTTGCAAGAAGCAAAATGAAGTTGTAAGAGTGATTTTCGGGAACTGTTCAGCATCTGCTAACCTAGTGAGTCTCTAGAGAACTCCCTGCCAGCCTGGCCTTTGTAGTTGGGTGATTTCATCATCCCAAGGCCTATGCTCAACCTTCATGTATAGGGGCAAATGTTGCCTGTCATTTTAGAGGTTTTGTTTTTGTTTTGAGGCAGGTTCTTGCTACATAGCCTAGGTTGGCTTTGAAGTTGCCTTTTTCCCCCCTCAGCCTCTAATACTGGGTTTATGGGTGTGTGGCACTATGCCTGACTTTAGTTTTTGAAAGGATAAAACACCTTTATTTGAAATGTAATCTGATAGTTTCTGTTGTAAGCTGTATTAGTTGTGGTAGAAGATTCAAAGAGGTTGATGCTCACATTCCAGTGGACAGACAGGATGGGCATGTGTGGACAATATGTACAAAGAAAAGGCTCTTTTCTGGGGCAGCCAGCCAGCCTGTGTATGGGCTAGCACAGTTCTGGGCCAGTCTGCTCTCAGTAGTATCAGTGGGACTTTCCTGCTTATTGCACTGCCTGAGTAATCCAGCAAATTACTGCTGCTCCATCGTCTGTAGATAAACCTATGGGAGCTGGGGTCTCTGGTGCATATGACTCAAACATACTGTAAGGTTTTTGGAAATAGTAGGCAAATGATAGGACAGCTGTAACCAGGTCCAAACAGCAAGAGAGACAGCATTAAACAACCCATAGCCTACGGTCAAACAAACAGACACAAAGGGCAAAGTATCCCTTGGGGGACAGTGACACAGGCTGAAGCTAGTTACCTTCAGGAGCAGAATCTAAGAAGGTGGTGCAGATATTTAAGAACCGAGCATGAAGCATCTCTTGGGGAAAAGCTGCCACCAAACAGTGATCTTGGATTTGGTGTCCACAGCCTGTTTGCATTTGTGCTGTGGGACTGAGCTAGGGAAGCAGAAGGCAGAGAATGGAGAACGAGTTATGGTTTTCAGGCTAGACTGGGTTAACCTTAGCACACTTGACACAGACGCAGACGCATTGGTCCCAGAAGAATTTGGGAAAGTGTGAGCCTTGATTATTGATTTGGAGAAACCTCCGAGGAAGGAGGAAATCTCAGATCAAGTCAGAACACTGTGGAGTCCAAGCAGGTACCTCTGTGTGTCTCCTTATGTTGTAGGTTATCTTTTCAGAAGTAATTCCATCCGTCTTCTAGTGGCACTCTGTTGGCCTTGGGTCGGTGACTTTCCTTGTTAGGTATTAAGTTTACAAAGTACGGTAGTTGCTCTCCTCACCACACACTGCCACTCCAGGAACTAGTAACCATGAAGCTTTGAACAGACTCTAGGCTTCTTTTGAAATGATGTCTAAGATCTCTAACTGAACCAACTCCCTTTTTAATACTTGAATCCTGCTGGTTCTGAAGTTTTTATGAGCACGGTATTTATCCCACCACTAGATGGCACCAGTGTATCTCTGAACCCTACCACTTCTGGGGGGAATGTTAGCTTGTTTAACACCCCCCATCCCTAACACCCAGGAACTGAGACTCAGAGGTTCAGTATTGTAGCTGAAGCCACAGAGGTACTCAGGACCTCCTGAATCAGCCACCCTCTCACTTTTGTGTGGCTCTGGGAGGGAAAATCTAGCAGACCATGGTCCCAACTGTTCATACTCTTTAAAAATAAGATTATTTAAAACACGTAGGTAATTATTATTTAAGTACAGGCATCATTTCATCCAAAATAAACAGGTTCTGCTTGTGTATTTCTGTATTGGCTCCTACATCCTAGACTCTGGCTTCCATAGGTCATGGCCAGCACTAGCAATGGCCTCCTGCCTTGCCCCAGATATGTGAGCTCTATAGCAGTCTCAACAGAGCCAGCCCCATTCAGCTCTTCCCTCTATCTGAACGTGCCTACCTCACTGTTGGTGCTTCTCCGTTTGTCTGAATAGCCCTGTCAAGACAGCCTTTAGGAAGGGAGCCATGCTAGGTGTGTTCTGAAGGTAAACAAGCAAACAGATGAGCAGATCTCTTGGGTGTTCCACTCCGTGTTATCTGCACTATTTTCCCTTTCTTTGCCTGTCTGTATGGTAGTGTATTGGGAGGCAGTATGGCAAGTGGAAAGGATGTGGGCTTTGGAATAACTAACATGGTTGCATGGCTCCCGTTCAGTCTTTCCTTAATGGGTGACAGTACCTAGCAGGGGGGATAAGCGGTAGGGGAATCCATGAAGTCATAAATGGAAAGCTCATGTGTCAATGCCTGGCATATTTAATAGATGTAATAAGTGGAAATTATTTTGACTAGAGAGGGGGAATAGGAGCAGTTCTAATATAAGAAAGGTTGGATTGAATGTGGCAAAGTCAATGCATACTGTTGTTACCAGGAATTTGGGGGGGTATTGCCAGAGTCACCAAATGATACCGGAGACATTGGGGATGTTTTTAGGCCCATTAATAAAATAATTTAAGAATAGACTCAAATAGAAAATTGAGTATAATTTTATTAGCCTTCAAAAGAAAACTCCTAGGGCAGGCAAGCTGTAAATCTCAGCAGCTGCCTGGAGGAGGAGAGTTAGGAAAGCAGGAAAAAGCATTGTCCTTTGAACTCTGCTGGCGTGGAGGTGGGACACAGTAGGTGGAAGTGAATGTTTAGAGGAAGGAAGCCCAGAGTACTAAAAAGGGCACAGTTAGAGTCCAGCCAGCACCCTAAAAAGACAGAAGGAAAATGAAAAGCTGCACATTTTACTGAGAAGGGGGGGGCATGCCCACAGACCCTCCAGGAGGCTCGGGACTGTTCTAGGAGGCAGGAAGGGAACCCAGTAATGCGCTTCTTTCTTAAAATGGCTTAAGGTGAGCTCAGCTTCCTGGGGTGGCCCTGCCCTCCTGAGGGATGGTCCTGCCTTCCTGGGGTGACTCTGCCCTCCTGAGGGATGGTCCTGCTTTCCTGGGGTGACCCTGCCTTTCTGAGGGATGGTCCTTCCTTCCTTCCTGGGGTGACCCTGCCTTTCTGAGGGATGGTCCTGCCTTCCTGGGGTGACCCTGCCCTCCTGAGGGATGGTCCTGCCTTCCTGGGGTGACCCTGCCCTCCTGAGGGATGGTCCTGCCTTCCTGGGGTGACCCTGCCTTTCTGAGGGATGGTCCTTCCTTCCTGGGGTGACCCTGCCCTCCTGAGGGATGGTCCTGTCTTCCTGGGGTGACCCTGCCTTTCTGAGGGATGGTCCTTCCTTCCTGGGGTGACCCTGCCTTTCTGAGGGATGGCCCTTCTTGGGGTGACCCTGCCCTCCTGAGGGATGGTCCTTCTTGGGGTGATCCTGCCCTCCTGAGGGATGGTCCCTTAGCCAGGTCTTTGGATTTGCTCTTAAGAGAGGAGACAATAGCATGTTTCTCCTTCTAGAGGCAAGAATACAAGTCCTGGATACACATCAGATTTAAAAGACTTAGAAGGCAAAAGGCGGATATAAGATACCTCAAGCATTTTATATACTTAATAATACATTGAGACAATCTCATTTTGTATATAGAGAATAAATATTACCAAAATAAAATTTTAAAAATGTAGACCATGTAATGAAGCTACTCTCTTATCCACCTGACAGCTCTGGGCTAAATAATAGTGATCTTGGAGCTTTTAAAGAATTCAGCTGTATTTTGGGGATTTTTGTGAAAGTTTTTGAGACCTCTGGATTATTACATATAGTATGTATATATGTATGTATGCATGTGTGTGTGTGCATGTGCGTGTGTGCATCTGTGTGTGTATGTGCATGTGCGTGTGTGCATGTGTGTGTTACATGACTCAGCATGCATGTGGGCTCAGCAGACAGCTTGCAGGAGTCCTTTCCTCTTGTTGAGGTTCAGTCTCTTGTCGCTGCTGCTCTGAGCACAGTCTGTATCAGGCTGGGGGGACAAGGTTCTCACTTTCTGAGCCATCTCATCCACAAGTCGTCATTGATAATGGTAGTTTAGGTTAATTATTTCAAAGTAAAGTCAAAGAAACGCCAAGGCTTGTCCAAGTTCTTCATATAGTTGAGACATAAAAGGTAAAAATGATGCAGTGAGTCAGCTGTAAGCAGTGGTGGGAGATCCTGTAGTTTAAACGTAAGAGCTTTGCAGGGTGTCTGAAGGTATTGATAGATGATGCTGGTGGTTAATTGATCTTGGGATTTTCATTCCATGCAAATTATTAAAACAACTGAAAAACATAACCAAAGGTAAAGGACACAAGCACCGTATTAACACATATTAGATTAGGTCATATGTCTAAATTTTCATTAAAAATTTAAGATACTGCATATAAGGCATTGGGTGGTCTTTAAAACTTAACAGTAAATAATAAACCTCACTAGACCAGTGTGGGTTCGGGCTCTGTCTTAAAGCTGTTATTTGCAGCATTTGTTAATCTTTCCATTTGTGTCTTGATTTTACACAGCCTCTTTTTCATATCAACATGTGGGAAGGAGCATTTGACTTTTTGGTGGCTGAGGCCCAGACATTTTGAGACCCTCAAAGGCAGTTTGCAAGGTTCCTAATGTAGTCCCTGAATGTGATGGGACAGTCCTCATTCCAAATGATTTAGGATTATCTTGGAAGGATTTTATAGAACCAATCGGGTTGTGTCAGTGTGTGTCGTGAGCCTGGCACCTGAGATGCTGGGGCAGGAGATGGAGTCTGAGACCAATTTGAGCTGCAGGATGGAACCTGTAATTAACCAGAACCAAAGTCAAGCAATCAGATAAAAATTCAGATTTGTCTTTGTTTCAGAGACTTTAAAGACAAGGCTGGACCCAAGAACTCTTGAAATGCAGTGTGAAGGTTTCAAAGCTGGAAACTTGTTTGGGAGGCGGGACTTGTTTTACATCTTGTCACATGGTTAGGCTTGTATGTGGGTACTTTCAGATTGTGTTCAGGGAATGTGTTTTGGTGTACTGGATTGTTCTTTTCTTTCTATAAATGACCAGGTAAAAACCAAGTGGTGAGCTGTCACCTTGAAGGCCATAGTTCAGGGCAGCAAACTAGTTTCCAGAAAGTATCTTTGCCCCCCCCCCCCCCCCCCCCCGCCACTCCCTCCCACTCCTCTCCTTTACCTAGCCTCTACCAAAATCTGTTGTGCATAAAGGCTGTTGGTTATTTATAGCCTTCTGTGCTTTCTAAGTGAGGTGTTAAATTGCCTGAGGATGTTTGCCTTGGCAGCTTTCTCTCTAATTAGTAGCTAAAAACCTTTATCTGCTTAAAGAGCTTTCAGGCCTCTGTCTTCCCTGTGGTGCTGGTTAGGGAAGAGGGACTTGGAGGTAGCTTCTTCTCTGCCCACCAGGAAGGCGGGGCCAGATGCCTGCCATGTCATTTCCTTTGCCTTTGTTCAGTCTGTAGGAAAGGAGGCTTCCACCTACCGTTGGTTTTGTGACTGAACGGAAAACAAACTGATAAGTGTATTTCTGACTAATGCCATTGAATTTTTACCAATTATATCTCCTTTTGACAGGTTCTGTTGACTTTTAAGGAAACCCTGCGTTGAGAAGAATGCTTTTGTAATTGTCTGTTTTCTAACTCTCAGCCAGATTCTGACCCTCTGTCTTCCAACTTTTTTGCAGATGTGCCTACACAGACACATGCCTGGGGAGGTTCTTGGTTGAACAGTGGTGGTTATCTGAGGGAGTGGAGGATAAAAGCAGAATTCTGTCCTTATGTGTGTGATGCATTGTTCAGTTGTGACTAATATGAATATTGCACATGCTTCCATTGTTATAATAGCTTTGAACATTCATGGTAAATTCTATCTTGGATTTCCCACATTTAAACTCAACACAAGGCAAATAAAATGTAGTTCTGTATTTTGTATAGAAGTATATTCTTTGATAGCATCTTAAGTATGTTCACATTGTACCCTCTAATGTGTGTGTATGTGTGTATAACTTTGACTTTTGGCCTTTGCAGCTTGGTGTCTGGTTTTCTCTCGGCTGTGCCTACTTGGCCTTGGAAGATTACACAGGCTCAGCGAAGGCCTTTCAGCGCTGTGTGACCCTCGAGCCTGATGTGAGTTTGTTTGGCCTCCTTGCCCTGTCTCAGGTCCTTTATGTTCTCCTAAGTGATCTGAATTGTGCTGTACAGCTTGGAATGCCAGTTGCTATTATAGTAGAAACATATATCTGATGAAAGGTGACACTCAAGGTATATGGTTTATCTTTCAAAATGTGTCTGACTAGTACAGCAAATTGTGCTGTGTCTTTATCATTTATTAAAATGCTGCCTGCGTTAATTGCATTACTAGAAGGTAATTGTTTTGATGTGCTGCCTGTCACTTTCTGCTTATTAGCTTTGTGGAAATATTTAGAGTGACCAAGTTAGTACCTTTTTAGAGCATTTTTTTTTCATCCTAAGAAGCCTGGCTGACCATCAGGCGTCAGTCCCCATTCCTCCCTCCCCACCCTCTTCTCTTCTCCAGCACTAGACAGCCACAAACTATAAGGCCCTTATGAATTGTAGATAATACCCTCCTATTCTTTGTGGTTTTACATTTTTTAAAAAGTTTTATTTATTTTATGTGTGCATATACTTTGCCTGCATATGTGTGTATATACCACGTGTGTGCCTGATGCTTGTCTGCAGAAGAGGCCAGAAAAGGGCATAGGTCCCCTGGGCTGGGGTTACAGATGGTTGTGAGCCACTTTGTAGGTGCTGGGAATCAAACGCAAGTCCTCTGCGAGAGCAATACATGTTCTCAACTGGAGAGCAGTCCCTCCAGCCCACTTTCACTTTCTTATTGGTACCCTTTAAGGCATAAAATTAAAAAATTTATTTAAAAATTTTTATTCTATTTTATGTGTTTGGATGTTTTGCCTGCATGCCTACTGCCCATGGAGGCCAGAAGAGGGCATCAGATCCCCTGGAACCGGCATTATAGATAGCAGTGAGCTGCCATGTGGGTGTTGGAGATTGCACCTGGGTCCTCTGCAGGAGCAACAAGCGCTCTTAATGCTACACCATCTCCCCAGCCCATTACTGAGCTTTTGAGAGAGAGAGAGAGAGAGAGAGAGAGAGAGAGAGAGAGAGAGAGAGAGAGAGAGAGAGAGAGAGAGAGAGCATTTGTGTGAGTACCACAGCATCTGTGTGAAGGTTAGGTGACAGTTTGTTGAAGTCAGTTCTCTGCTTTCACCATGTGAATCCAGGGATCGAACTGAGGTCCTCAGGTGAGCATCAAATGCCTTTACCTGCTGAGACATTTCTCTGGCCCTTATTTTTATTGTTATTTGTGTGTGTGGCGGCATGTGTGAAGATCAGTGGACAACTCTGTGGAGTTGGCTCTCTTGTTCCATTAGTTCTGGGGATCCAGCTCAGAACCCCAGGCATATATGCAGCAAGTACTTTTACCTACTGAACCATCTTGTTGACTCAAAATTTTAAAGCTTTGATTTGTTTGGTTTGGAGTTTTGAAGGCCAGTTCTTGTTATTGTCTGTGCTGACCTGGATCTCACAGTGCAGCTCAGACTGTCATAATCCTGCCTTACCCGGTAATGACATCGAGCTCATCTGTTCTTTCTCCTTTGTTTCTAATTCACTGCCCAAGGCCCTGATGACTGAACCCTCACCCCCTTTTTCCCTTTCATTCCTGGAGATTGAATTCAGAGTTTTATGCATGCCGGGCAGGTGCCCTACCACTAAGAGTGATGAGTGTGGTGAGCATCACACTTGGTTCTTTTTCATGATTGTTTGGCTATTTAGAGTTTCTTAATTTTTCATGTTGGATTTTAACATCGACTTCCGCAGGCACAAAATAGATAAGTAAAAGTATCTGAGGTGTATCTGATAAGGGTTTTATTTATTCTGCACCACAGTATTACCACCATGAGTGTGGAAAACCCAAAACCTACTTCCTTTCCTCCTTTTTCTAAGACTCACTGCCAACCAAATGCGCACCCTCCCTTTGTGTGTTGGGGATGTGCGCGGCATGGCGTGCGTGTGGAGTCGTCGTCTTCTGCCTTGTGGGTTGCAGCTCAAGTTCTGAGGCCTGACATCGAGCACCTTGGTCTGCTGAAGCTTCTTGCTCACCCCGCCCGTTTCTTCTTCTTCATCTTCTCTCCTACCTCTTTCTTTTCCTCCATCCCTCGTGATGCAAGGACTCTGTGATGGAACTATGTTATTAGCCACGGTCTCATCACATCAGGGATCAAACCCAAGCCCTGTGCATCTTATCACAATTGTTATTTCATTCTTTACAGTATTACTGTCAGTATTCCACAGAAAATGTCCATGAGCAAAATTAAAGGTCATGACGGCAGATCATGCTTCAGATGTTTGATACCGTCTATAATGGACTCTGCTCCCCAGCTTTCCAAGTCATCATGTTAGTCTTTTCTGTGTGTGCATATAACCTGCTATAGTTGGTTTGATATCTGTGTGTGTGTGTGCATGCACGTGTGGCCTCTGTGTACCTGTGTGCCTGTGCCTGTGCATGCATGAGTGCATGCATGTGTGTGTTGCGGGCATTACATGTATGGATGAATATGTACCTGTGTGTGAATCTGTAGAGGTCATAAATTGGCATCAGGTGTTTCTATCATTTCCATTTTCCTTTTTTGAGGCAGAGTTCTTATGGAGCCTGGAGCTCACTGACTAGGCTGGCTGACCACTAGCTCTAGAGACCTTCTATTTCTGTCTCTCACTGTAGTTGGAATTTTCTGTCCTGCCACAAACCCTCAAATGCCTGCCAGCTGCTTCCCAAATAACTGACTCGGAGGCTTGATATTATAGTAATTGCTGGGCCAGCAGTTCAAGTTTTTACACTTAAATTAACACACAGTTCTTATCTATGTTTAGCCACATGGCTTGGTCCCATTTCTCAGTGCAGCATTCTCATCTTGTGTCCTGTGTCTGGATGGAGACTGTTTCTCTCTGCCTTTTCTCTTCCCAGAATTCTCTTATGCTGGTCACCCCACCTCTACTTCATGCCTGCCTACTGGCCAGTCAGCCTTTATTAAACCAATACTAGTGACAAATCTTTACAGTGTACAAGAGCATTATTCCCCCATTCCAGTGCAGGGTTACAGACACAGATCACAACACCAGGCTTTTCACGAGCATCTGGGCTTCTGAACTCAGGTCCTCTTGCATGTACAGTGAGCATGTTGCCGTGGATTCATCTTTGCTGCCCTGCAGTTAGCTTATATGAATGTCTAAATTGCTACAGTAATTTGGATAGAAGGAAAATGAGGAGTATATTGAAAGCTTTTGCTTAAAGGAGCCCTGATTTTTCAATCCATCTTTCATCTCAAATGCATAGCAAATTGTATATTTCAAACAGTAACAAAATGTCACCTTCCTTCATTTTCTTTTTCGTCCAAAAGTGCAATATAACTTCAAGACTGCCCAAAAGTCTCAAATGAACAGTTTGGGCACGTTTGAAAAACAAGATGTCAAAAACTCCATCTCTGCCAGAACCTCCCTCCTGTCCCATGCCGTGTCGTGTCCCTTAGTAGCTATGCTAACATTTTTCTCCTGTATGCTACTCCATACTTTCAGATTACTTCAGATCAATTACTTACACATTAGGAACTCATTCCTTCATATTTTTTTCATGTGGGATATATTTCACATTTTGAGTGCTGTTAGTTGTAATAGCACATGCCTTTTTTAATGCTTTGTAGCATCTATGGTACATGCCTCATCCTGTTGAAGGATCTTTGTGTCATTTTTACTGCAGTTGAGTGGATAACCCTGACATGAACATTTTATACAAATCTTTCCGTGGACATAGTTTGTAATTTCTTTAAGGGGCAAGCCTGAATTGAGATTTCTTGATCCTGTTATAAATACTGCTGGTTTAAATTTTATTTGTAGCATACTAGCAGAACATAGAGATGTAATTGTTTTGTATATAATTAAATTTTTTATCTTCTGGACACATTTCCCCTCATATGTATAATGTCTCTATTATATCTGTCTCTATAGTCGCTCTTTTGACCCTTTTTATTATTATTTTGTTTTTTGAGACAGAGTTTTTCTGTGTAGCCCTTGCTGTTTTGGAACTCTCTCTGTAGACCAGGCTGACCTTGAACTCACAGAGATTCACCTACCTCTGGCTCCTGAGTGCTGGGATTAAAGACATTCAGTACCACCACCTGTCTTGACCTTGTTTTTAAAAAGTAGTATTGATGTGACTCTTTTCTTTGTGTATGTTTTCTTGGAGACTTTAATATTTTCTTGAGTTTATGGACTTAAGTAAATTTCACTAAATTTGAGGATCTTTGGCTATTGTTTTTTCTGCCATTTATCCTTCTGGTTCTGTGGTGATGAAGATTGAATTTGGGGCCTCACATGCTACACACACTCTGGGTTGTCCAGCCTCTCTCCTTTTTTTTCTTTCTGACACTCTAATTGCATTTCATATGCTTACGGTGTCTGGCACAGTGACCCCTTCATACTTCCCGTTGCTCTGCCTTAGGTGGGAGAAGCCCCCTTTCAGCAGGCCTACAGAGCATCCCTTGAACTAACTGGATGAAAGACAGTCCAGCTGAAGCATTTTCCTTTGGTTCTTTGAATGCGTTTTAATAACCATCATCCCGTCTTTTTATGCTATCCCAACAGCTCTTGCTTTTTCATTTTTATCAATCTTTGATTATGGTGAAATGTTCCCACCTCTGCACCTTTACCAATTAATTTGGCCCTCCCTCTCTCCCTTCCTCTTCCTTCTGGCTGTCAGCCATCCTTATTTCTCCCCTTTGTTCTTACTATGTACTACTTACTTTGTATCTTACTACATAGTTCATACTGACCTTGAACTCAGTAGTGTAGGTAGTCCAGGCTAACCTCAGACTTCCTGTCCTTAGCTTCTGCCTCCTGAGTGCCCCACACCTGGCTCTGACCTCTTTTGTTGTGGTTGTTAAGTCTCTGCATGTCCTTATTTTTTCATCTGAAGACTGAATTTTATTTTGGCATCCAGTTGATTTACTTGTGGATTATCTTGAATGAAGCTTTGCTAGAATAGAGTCAAGGCTGTCGTTTTCTAGGTTATAATAGTCCTGTTAGGAGTAAGCTTTCTTGGACTGAGGTGAGTGTCATGGTAAGACAGTGAGAACTCTACTCCTGCTTGGTCAGAACTCGAAACTCCTGGCATTGTGTGACCCCCAGAATCTTCATTCAGCATGAAACATTTTGGCAGTTTTTTTTTTTTTTCTTCTGTTTTGTTTTTTGTTTTTTTCTTTCCGCCCTCAGAAAGCCTGGTGGAGTAATAAAGCTTATTGCCCAGCCTAGAACTCGGGCATGCCTACGGAACTTTCTACAACTCGCTCTTTTACCTCTCTTCTGTGGCGTTTTGCTGTAGATTCTATTTGCCTTCCCAGCTGTCTGTCCCTTTCCTTCATCTCATGATTTGCTGTGCAGTGACCAGTGTCTGCCCGTCTGTGTGGGAGCCCAAGTGTGCCATAGACAGTGAGCTGGACTGACTGCTGAGACCCCCTCAGTGCTTCCCCTCTACAGGGTCACTCCTGTGTGGCTTGCTGTGGCCACCCCCACCCCACCCCACCCCCCCACACAGTGCTTATTCTGTCTACTTGTAGATTTTTATGGTGAGAAGGCTAACCAGGTACTAGCTTTGCCACATCTGGAAAGGGCGGTCAGTACTATTTAACTTTAAAATTCTGTGTGCGCCAGTTAAGAGCTATATTTTATTTAAAAAAATAGAACAAAGTAAAATTTATAACATTCTTACTAGAGTCAATATTTATGTAAGCCTTGATTTTACTTGAATAATAATAAATGTAGACATATTAGTTAGATTATATTGTAAATTTTCCAACTATTTTATATGTCAGAATTTGAAAATAAAAATTTAACTGAACTGAATCAATGTTGTGATACCTATGTCATTGGTTGATTAGGTTTGTTTTTTTAATTTATTTTGTAAGTCATAAAAGTAAAGTTTAATTTAGCTTTGTGTTTTTTCTTTCACATACATTATTGGAAATTGTGTTGGTTTTTTTTTCTTTTCTTTTAAGAGTGCATATCAGACTAGGAAAGTGGGTTGTGTTTTGGTTTTAGTAAGGATTTCACCTAAGAACAAACTCTAACTGGAATATTCATTATTTCAGAATGCTGAGGCTTGGAACAACTTATCCACTTCATATATTCGGTTAAAACAAAAGTAAGTACGTAAGTTAAATAAAGAACGTGGCTTCCCCCTAAAATTAGTAACAACTGAACATTTACATTCTGTGTCCAGCTCTGTCTCTTTTTTTCTGCCTTTGAATATAAATAAGAATAACTTAATGAATCTAATAGTATAGTTATTTCTTGAAAACATTTAATGGATAATGAACACAAATTGTAAATAATAAAATAAATTAATATCTCAAAGTTATTATTCGCCACCAGAGCCTTTCACCCTAAATTTCATTACATGATAAAAACAAACTCAGCTGGTAGCTTTCTTCTTAATTGCTTGTCTTAGACATTTTTATGAAATATAAACTTGACCTTATTCTTCTGGAGATGTAGATTTAAGAAATAAATCAATCTTCAGTGTTATTTTAAAAGCTGATTAGAAACACGAGCCATATGTGATGAGCATCAAGTACTAATGCAAAGGGAGCTGTGGTCAGAAGGCATTGTCCACTCGCCTGATGTGTGTCAGGAACTTCTGTCGTCCTGTGAAGATCTCAGATGAGAAGGTCTGTGCGCCTGGTTCAAAGACGCTTGTCTTGTACTGCAGCTAGGTTTGGAGGATCGGGGACACCTTTCAGGCAAAGGAAGTGATGTGGCCAACTGTGGAGTGACATAATTGAGTGACTTGTTTTAGGAGGTAGAAGTAAAGTATAGCCCAGCTGGAGAGTGATGTGAGGTCTCTAGTGAAGGAGAGTGGGAAGGTAGGTCACACTCAACCCACTGTGTCTTCTCACCCTGACTAACATGTCGGCGGCCATCCTGCTGGGAATAGCCTGAGATTTTGGTGGGAAAGCAACCAAGAGAACCTTTGGAGAATGTGTATCAGGAGGCAGTTGTGAGGCAGAAGTAGACAGGGAGCTTGAAGCTGAGAAACCAGTTAAACAGTCCAGACCCGAGACAACTAGAGTGGAAAAAGGGCAGAACCGAACACTGCAGCCCAACGGCTGTTGACTGTGAACCGTGTAGGAAATGGAAGAGACGGGAGTTGCTGCTGCCAGAGCTTTAATGCGCTGAAGAAAGGGGGTGTTTCCAGTTTCACTTAGCCCTATTTTCAGCCTTGGTTCTGTTGTGGAGTCACAAGATATTTCTGAGTGTATCAAGACCATTTTACACCGACATCATGAAATGCTTCCTCTGCTCTTGGCTAACAGTCTACAAAAATAGAGTTCAGTGTGTTCTACCAGTCTCTTAAAAACACTACTATGTTCTTGATGAAAACAAACTCCAGTGCTTACCGGATGCTATTGCTCTAGGGCAATGGATGTCTTGGTTGTAGTGGGGTCTTGTTTAGTTTTTCTAAGAGTCTAGATAATTGTGTATGTCGTGGGGCTTTTTTTTTTTTTTTTTAAGATTCATTTACTTTTACTCTGCATGTGTGTATGTGTACCATGTACATGCCTGGTGTTCACAAAGGCCAGAAGAAGGCATTGGGACCTCTGGAACTGGAGGTGCTGTGTGAATCCTGGGAACAGCAAGTGCTCTTAACTTCTGAGTTATGTCTCCGTGAGGTTCTCAGTACTCCACCATGTCTTGAATCATTCGTAAATGGTTCTCAAGTATGGTTTGACTCCTTAGTAGTTTTTGTTGCTCTGCTGTCCTGTGAATAAATGTCCTGTGTGGTCCTCATCCTTTCTAACGCTGCAACCTTTTCCAGCTCCTCATGCTGTGCTGACCTCCAAACCACAGGTTACCTTCATTGCTGTTTCATAAGCGCAATTTTGCTTTATGAATCAGAATGTAAATATCTGTGTTTTCTGATGGCCTTAGGCCACCCCTCTGAAAAGGGCATTTGACCCCCAAGGGGTTGTGATGCACAGGTTTAAAACCACTGCTTTTGACATAACTAATATTTGACTCATGAATTTATTTCAGAGGCAAATAATTAATCTTTTCCTCAAAACAGTATTTATGCAATAAAATGACCTTATCTAATCTGTTGTGACTACTATAGTGCTCATGCCACCTTTTACCATCTGATTTCCCCCAGGTATCAGGGTCTTTGGGAACATTTCCCATTGTGTATAGTTCAGCATTTCCACCATAGTGTTCTGGATCAGTGGCTTCCAAGATGAAGCTTCTTATAAAACAGCTATACTTACCAAGAAAGAGACCCAGACAGTTCATATCTATGCTTCCTGTGTGTACATGTGCATGTAGAGGATGGATGGCTGTTATCTTTACAAACAGCCATCCCCTTCCTTTGAAACAGAGCTCTCACTGGCCCAGAGCTTCAGATAGGCTAAAGTGACTGGTCCTCTGAACCCCACCACCCCAGCTGAGATGACAAGTGGACATCTCCATAGGTTATTTGTATGTGGGTTTGGGGGGTTCAAAGTTAGATTCCTGTCCTTGTAAGATGAGTGCTTTATAAACAAAACCAGCTTCCCACTTCAGCCCTAATGTAAAGTTTTGGGCTGAGGAGCCTGTGATTGGGCATACAAATATCCTTGTGGCATTGATGGGCATCTGTTGAGTTGCCCTCCAGGAAGGTGACTTGGTCCCCACCTCTTTGTTGTGGGAGAACTGAAGGGTCTCAACCCACCAGTTGAAAACAGTTGAAATCATATGGGGACAGTGGTAAGGGGTAGTATAAATCAGAGGGGACCTGGAGAGATGGCTCAGTGGTTAAGGGCACTGGCTGCTCTTCCAGAGGACTGGGTTCAGTTCTCAGTACCCACATGGCAGCTCACAGCTGTCTGTAACTCCAGTTCCAGAAGATTTAAAGCCTTTATACAGACAAAACATACATAAAATAAAAATAAATATATATATTTTTAAAAAAGAAAGAAAAGGGGTGGGGAGAGCCCATAGAAACAGTTTGCTTGATTTTTGAAAAAGTATTTCTTTTTAAATCCCTTTTATTTTTGCGAAAAAAGGGATTCTTTAGTAGGTCTGTAAATTAGGATCAATCAGTAGTACCTTGTCTTTGCATATTTAAATATGTTTGATTTTGCATTTCCTCTGAGTGGCAAGTTCGGCTGGTTATGAAGCTTTAAGCTGACTGTTCAGTGTTCCTCAGCGATTTAGAAGCAGTGCAAACTTGATTGCTTCTGCCCTCTTGTTGCTGATGAAATACCCACGGTTTCCTAGTTGTTATCTTTGTGTAAGTATTAGGGATTCTTCAGGTTGCTTTTTTGATTAAAGAATTTGGATCTTTGCTTGGCTCTGAAAAATGTTGAGCTTTCTTTGATCGAGAGCATCCACCGTCTGCTTGCCTTCTTTACTCTGGGATTTCTGTCAGATTTGTATCTCCGTCTGACCTGCTTCTTTCTAGCTTCTCACTCTTCACGTGTGTTTTAATCTAAATGTTGGCCAGCTCCTCAGTGTTCCTTTCTAGCTCATCACTTTGGTTTAGACACATTGAGCTGTGTTTATCTTAATGTTTCTTCCAACTCTGAAATTGCTAATTGTTTCTGTTCACATTTCCTTGGGCTTGTTTTGTTTATATCTAGTTTTCTTTTTTTGTCTCCTTTTGTAAATCACTGCTTTGTCTGCGTCACTTTTTGAAACAAATACATTCAAAGACTTTATAGATTACTTCTTTTAGCACACAAAAAATAAGGTTTCGTTATGTAACTTTTCCAACATATTTTTTCTCCCTCTGCTTTGCCCTTCCCCCTCTGTCTATCCAAGTATCCTTTATGCTTTTATGTTGCAAGCATCCTTTTGCACACTCCCACCTATGCCTCCTTGTCACCTGCCCCTTCCAGACAGAGCTTCTCGGTGTAGCCCTGGCTGCCCTGGAGTTCTTTCTGTAGACCAGACTGGCCTTGAACTCACAGAGATCTGCCTGCCTCTGCCTCCTGAGTACGGGAATTAAAGGTGTGCATCACCACTGCCAGGCTTAACACGCCTTGTTCTGGTCTCACAGTCTCCTATTTTTGATAAACTACTTAACTGTAGCCTAGAGTCTGGAGTAATGGCTCAGTGGTTAAGTGTATTCAATTCCTAGTGCCCACTTGGCAGCTCACAACCATCTGAAACTCTAGTTCTAGGATCGGTTCTCCTTTGGCCTCCATAGGCATCAGGCATGTTTATGGTGCACAGACATACATGTAGGCAGAACACCTGTACACACAAAATAATAGAAACAGCAACAAAATAAGTATTTTTAAAAATTAACCTTAACTTTCGTAAGTTTATATCCTGTGGTAGTTTTGAAATTGATACCTTGTTACAATGTTCTTATTAGCAGTAAATAATTTCAGGAAGACATATTTTCATAGAGTGCTGTGTGCCCCTTGTATCATTATTGAGCTATATACAGAGAACCTTGGTGACGTGCTATTTGGACATTTGACTCCCAAGTGATGCATTGATACAAGCGATTGAAGAGTGGCCACTCACAGTCACATTCATATGCACTTAGCCATGGCTTGTCCTCACTGACCTTTGAATCCTGACCTCTCACAGAGTCAAGGCTTTTAGAACCTTACAAGAAGCTCTCAAGTGTAACTACGAGCACTGGCAAATCTGGGAAAACTATATTCTTACCAGCACCGACGTCGGGGAGTTCGCAGAAGCCATTAAGGCTTACCACCGGCTCCTGGACCTACGGGACAAATACAAAGATGTTCAGGTAGCAGATTCACGTCTTGTTACTGCTTCTTCTATTCTGTGATAAAGTTGCTTTCTTTAATGTAAAACACATGTAATATATGTAACCTGCATTTACTTACAGGTCCTGGCATTTTGATGGTAAATGGATTGGGTGCAGTCACACACAGTGCTGCAGCTAGTCATGCAAGTCTGACCTGGGGTTTCCGTGTTCACTATTGGTGTGCAGAGATGAAATAGATGTTCTTGGCATCACTTGCTGCTTGTGGTAGCTCCGTGCCTTTGGTCTGCAGTAGTGAGAGGAATTCTGTATGTACTCATGTAGCACCTACAGATAAGGCCTAGTGTTTTGTTTGCAGTGCTGAGGAGAGAGTCTTTTGGGTTAGATGAAGTTATTCTTGAAGAAAATATTACAGATTTGCAGCCACTGTGTTTGCTGTTTAGAAGCATGAAATAAACAAGACCTTTGGGGTTGAGTTATAATAGAAGAAAGTGTACAAAGAGAAAATACTCAGGAGTTTATAGGTTATGGAGTCAGAGGGCTAGAAACCAGCACTGTATTCTTTAGCTCTTGTAATGGTCAACATATGCTGCTTAAAATGATGGATTAGAAATTATAATACAAAACAAACACAGAAGTCACATCTAATATCTAATTATACCTTGCAAATCTCATGGCATAGCACCCCAGTTCTAAGCACAGTTTATCACGCTCTGTCTTAATGCCCCTGTGTTTGTACATGTCTTGAAAACATAACTGTGTAGCTGTCCAAGTTAACTTCAAGTTATTGGTTCCATGAAATTCACTAGGAAAATCTGTAGCTTCAAGTAGATGTACTTGGAGGAGAGATGCTGGCTTTCTCTTCTCGTCCTCTTTCCTCCAGCATCTTTTCATTGAAAATACTGTCCATTATAGAAAGAAAGGATGGATCATAGTTCAGAGTATAGAGATTACTTTAATGCAAGCTATGGTGAGAGTGTGGCTCAGTGATAGGGCACTTACCCCTCCCCCCACACACACTTGGCTCCTTGGCACAGGGTGCAGATGATGCTCTGGACAGATCTCAATGTATTACAGCCCACTCTTCTGTACTTATATTTTGTATATTTCAACTGTGGCTTAAGTTTTTAAAAACTTCAGAGAAAGTGTAAGTCATTTGAATTGACATTCTTTCCCATTTTACAATTGAGCTTAGTTTTCTTGTGTGTTTACAAAAAAGACACATGAGACAGCACTGCCCATTTACATGTCACTGCTTGCTGAGTTCCACTGTGCTTTACATCACTGTTATAGTTTGGTGGGAAATGTCTCCCATAGGCTTATATTTTAAATTCTTTGTCTACAGCTTTCAACACTTTTTGAAGGAAGTGAGCACAGGCTTGTGGGAATGGGTTACAAAGATTGGGTCATAAAAGGTTACATCAGCCTCTGGTGCCAGTCTGCTCTCTCTACCTCCTGGTCGGTGACATGTGAGGTATCTCAGCCACACATTCTTTGCTCCATGAATGCCATGCCTCCCCACTGTTCTCTGATGAACTGCAATCCTCTGATATGTGAACCAACATAAATCTGACGTTTCTGTCAGGCACTCGGCCATAGTGACCACAAAGGTAACTAATACAATCAGAGCACAAAGGGACCTTGTTGGGTTTGCGCATCTGTGAAGACAGTTAATTTCTTGAGGCAGGGTCTTTTTCACTGAACCTGGAGCTTACTGATTTGGCTAGTCTGATTGGCTAACAAGCCCTGGGATCCTCCTGTCTCTGCCTATGGACACTGGGTTTACAGGTTGGTACTGTTGTGTCTGGCTTTTTACATGGGTGCTAGAGATTGAACTCATGTCCTCATGATTTTAATAATGATGAGCTATCTCCCCAGCCCCTTAGAGGACTAGATAAAATTCACATATTAAGTGGTAACACGGGTGGGGGTGGGGAGAAGGATCTTGGTGTGGGGTCCTTGGGGCTAGGCTGGGTAGATTATGTACCAGTGCATAAGGAGTGAGACACAATCCTACTTCCTGTTAAGACTTACATGGACAGTCTCCAGTGGTATTCTGCTTGTCAGTCACATTGGCTGCTTGGCCAAGCCATCTCCTCTTTAACTGCCCTAATTGGCTGTGTTAGGTCAGTCTGATACCATTTTTTCTGCTGTCATTTGCCTCTAATTTATCTCTCATTTACTCTTTCTGGTGTGAGTGGGATTGCACTTCTAAGTTGGTCCCTTAGCCCTTAGTACCATGCATACCCACCAAGGGCTACTGCCATTGGCTCACTTGGTCATCCTTTTATGCTTGACAGCAAGGGGCTAGTTCTATAAAGAAAGCCGATCTAGAGCCTCCCTGTAAGAGAGTAGGAGCTGGGCTCATGTGCTCCATGGTATGTAACTACAAAACGGGAGGGGGGGGGGGGTCTTCTGTTCTCTCTGCCAGTCTTCCCTGCTTTCTAAGGAGCACAGGGGACAAGTCGGATGAGCCATGGTAAAGTGACAGCTCACATTTCCTGAGAGTTTGCTGCATGTTTGCATGCATTAGCTCATTTATCACCTCAATTGTGTGGGATGGATTTGTGCTATCATAGTATCTGACTCTGGAAAGAGAGACTATCTGTCCGTGTCCACTCCCTGTCACTCTTTATTTTAAAGGAACAATGGTTCAAATAAAATAGCCATTGAAAGATTATTTTGAAAAGGTGTTTCTTTTAGATTATAAGGGCGTGAAGTCACAAAGGTAGTACTGATTTTTATTGACTTTGGTATATCAATTATGCTAAAACTGAGAGACAACTTATTTCATAAAAAGGCAAGAAGACATGGAACGATTGTTTAGAAACAGGTTCTGTCTGGATGATCCTGTCTCTTGCAAGTGTAATGCTGAATGGGATTTGTGGGGATTCAATAAAAGTTTCAGAAGTTTTGGAGATATCAGAGGGAAACTTCCCACGGTCTATGTGGGGGGGTTAGTAAAAGCTCCAGAAGTCCCAGAGCTCTAACCACAGTCAGTCTAGGAAAATCAGAGTGGTGATTCAAACCTTTAATCCCAGCACAGGGAGTATCCTGGGAGTGGTGACCTACACCCTTAATCCCAACTGAGTCGACTTCAGACTATAGAAGGAATTCCAGGCTCCCAAGCAGGTGTGGTGGGGCCACGCCTTAATTACCGAAAGAGTACTTAAGACAGGATAGAAACACAGAGGGAAGCCATTCCAAGGGAATCGAGGCTGAGGAAGCTGGAAGACAGCTGGGTAAGATCTGACTGTGGTGTTTATTCCCTCTAGTATCTCCAACTTCTTCAGAGATCTATCCCTGAGTCTCATTCATTTGTGCAACAGGGATTAGTAGTGTTTGAATTTCATTTTTCCTAACCCATCACCAGTTCTGGAGCCTCCCTCTCCTCAGAGTTGATGCTGCCATGTTTGTCTGTGAGTGTATGGACAAGAGGAAAGGGGGTCTCGGTGGAGAGTTCCACCAAAAACACTCAGAGTAATTATTTGATCTTAAAGATAAAACTCTGAGTTGTTTAGCTAACAAATAAAGGAACAGTAAAAGGACCTGAGAAACACATTTAAGAAATATATTTTAGCAGTTTTCAGAAAAAGAAAAAAATCTAAGCATAATTTTCCCAGCACAAATTGACATGCTTTAACTCTCATCCTGTGGTGCTGAGGATTGGACCAGGCAAGTGTCTGACCACTGAGCCACCGCTCCAGCCGTAGCTTTCATCCTCAGTGGACTCTTGAAGTCATACTTACACATTCTCACCCATTTCTATTTCTTTCTTTTTTGTTTTTCTTTTTTGGGGTGGGAGTTGGGTCTCTCTGCATAGCTCTGGCTGTCCTGGAACTCACTATGTAGACAAGGTTGGCCTTGAACTACCTGCCTCTGCTAGTATGAGTGCTGAGATTAAAGTCATATGTCACTAAGCTCAGGTTTATGTAAAGTTTTCAACCACAGCTAAATTATGCTTGTTTCCATTTACAATCTTATAATTCTGTATGTGTCTTAGCACATTCATTGTCTTATGGGAACTTTTGTGAAAATTTGGTTGTTTATGAGATAAAATTATTAAATTTTATTTATGTTCATGGCCAGTTAGCATTTTAAATTCTTATTTTTCCTCATTATTCCTTTATTCTCATTATTCCATTATTCTCTAAATCAGAGTATGATATAAACTTTCTCTCATACAGAGACACTTTAAGCGTGAATATTTATTTTAATGTGTGTGAGTATTTTGCCTACATATATGTGAACCACATGCATGCAGTGTCCATGGAAGCCAGAAATATGCCCGGGGACTGGAGTTACAGACAGTTGTAAGCTGCTGTGTGGATACTGCAATTAAACCTGGGTTCTCTGGTTAACCACTGAGCTGAAGTATGAATATTTTAATACCTTTATAATTAGTTTCATTAAAAGTTGAATGTTTTTTGGAGCAGTCAAGGGTCCTTTGGATTCTTGAGACTGCTATCCTGTAGTCCCACTGTATGCACTGGAGACCAAGCAGTCGTTCTGTGAAATGTTGTATGTGAAGCACATTGAGCAGCATCATAAGCTCTCCAGGTGTCTGCTGTTAGAGCTGTTAGTTTGAGATGCACATTTGGACTTACTGAGGTGGACTTACTGAGAATATCATTTCTAGGTAATCAGTGACTTGCCCAGGTCAGATGATTCTCATTAGTACCGCAGAGAAAGAACCCTCAGACATTCAGTTGTAGAAATAACATGGGAAGATCATGGATCTGTTTGTTTCTTGGGGAAGCTCTGTAACTGGCTCTAATAGCAATGTCACAGAATTCTGATGGCACTGTTAGCTTCTGCAGCCACGGGTAGGATCACTTTCTAGTGGCTACATTGTCCTTGGTGCAGAGTTCTGGTTACTAGCAATAGGCTTTGGCATATCCAGCTTTGTAGTATATTTATTGTCTGTCAACACACATTACAGCAGTCAGTCAGCCTGTACCATGGCAATTGGTAGATGGCCTGGAATGTTTTTATCTTGGGTAAAACTTAATTTGACTCGATATATTTGGTAGCAGTTGTCTTTCAGAAAAATCTCTGATATTCTTTTGTTTGACACTGTTGACCCCATTCTATTTTAATTTGCTTTGAAATTCCTTTTATCTATTTCTTCCTTGTGCTTTTGATGGTTCTAACCCTTTTACTTTTTTATAGATATGGATTATAGTGATTTAATTTTCCCCATAATGAGTATATAAAATGTATAAATTTATATTTTCTATAATACAGACAATGGTATAAACTAGATACAAATTACCCTTTTTTTGTAGTATTTGTAAAGGGAATAAGTGGATGGATCTATTGCTTTACAAATTTGTTATTGTTTTCCATAGCTTTAGTTTTGAGTGAGTATAGATTGGTGAATAGTGAAGTGCATTCTGGTAAAACTGAGAAGTAGCATTTTGTAAGGACACTACCTAATATGTTTTTCTAACATTTGTACTTTAGAGCATCTGTATTCATGTACACTCACCCACTTACTGGTAGTAAAACCTGATGTTTGTTTTTGTAATTAGCTCTTGTTCAGTTTCCAGGTACCTCCTCTAGTCGGGGCACAAATCCCTGTGTGGATACTTCTTTCCTTTAACAAATTCTAAGTGATCTGTTATTTCTTCCTGGTTTCTTGTTTTTAGACTTATTTTTGATAAGTTGATATCTTAGTGTTTCTATTCCTGTGAAGAGACACCATGACAACTCTTATAAAGGAAAACTTTGGGGGAGTGCTGTTTCCAGATGGGTTTCTCCTTGTAACCGGCTCTGACTGTCCTGGAACTTGGTTGACCTTGAACTCATAGTAATCTGTTGGTCTCTGCCTGCTGAAAGCTGGAGATGGAAGACATGTGCCCCACAGCTGGCTTACAGTCCAGAGGGTTAGTCCATGCAGGCAGACATGGTACTGGAGAAGTAGCTGAGAGTCCTACATCCCAATCCATAGTCTTCAGAATGAGAGAGACTGGGACCGGCTTTGGCTTCTGAAATGTCAAAGCCTGCCCCCAGTGACATGTCTTTCAGCAAGGCCACACTAATAGTGCCATCCCCTATGAGCCTGTGGGGGCCATTTTCATTAAAAACACTACAGTTGGCAACCATTTAAAAAAGGAACTTAAGTTTTATATATTAAAGTCTATTCTGTTTGGGGGATTAATACATATTGAGTGCTTAATATATTCTTGCTACTTAATATTGATTATCTTCGTAGAACACACAGTATTTGAAGTGCACACTAAGGATTCTCAAGGTGCATACTATTGCAGTGAGACCCAGAAAGTGTATATAGTTAGTGGTATTGAAGACAGAATCACATATAAGTGTGCCTTGATGTCTGTGGAAGATTTATGTGAAGCATTTCCTCATCAGATTGATGTTTATGTGCACTATTTTGAACAAAATTTTCTTAATTGAAATGGAGGCTACCTGTGATAAAATATGCAGTTTTTTAGCTTCATGCATTTTGACTATTACACATCTAATATAACCATGACTCCCACTTTGTCACCGCAGAGTCCTCTTAAGCCCTTTCTAGTAGTTGAGCCACCACCCTCTCTCCAAGTAATGACCTTCAGATCTCTGCCACCACAGTTCACTGTTGCTTTTTCTCAAGTATCACATAAATATCATCTATACTTGGATACTGGTATTCTTTGAGTAGATTTCTGTTTGATATTTTCTTTGGAATCATGAAAAGGTGCTATTGATGGGCAGTAGGGCAGCTTGCCAACCAAATTAAAGTCTTAGAATAAATGATGATTGAGTATTACCTGAGAGAAAAGAGAGAGGAAACAGATCCACTTTGTATAATTACAGCTTTGGAAAAGAGATGCTATCTCCAGTCTACTGCCCCGGAATCTTAGGCTCAGCAGGGTAAGCTAATAAAGTTGATGTGTTCTAGCTGACAGGCAGTAGAAAGCAGGAAAGCCAGGGTGTGGCCTGTTTAACTTAAGAGCCGTGTGTGTTGTGTGTGTGTGTGTGTCTGTCTGTCTGTGTATACATATGTGAGTGAGTGTGTGTGTCTGTCTGTGTGTCTGTGTATACATATTGAAAGTGTGTGTGTCTGTCTGTCTGTGTATACATATGTGAGTGAGTGTGTGTGTCTGTCTGTGTATACATATGTGAGTGAGTGTGTGTGTCTGTCTGTCCGTGTGTCTGTGTATACATATTGAAAGTGTGTGTGTCTGTCTGTCTGTCTGTGTATACATATGTGAGTGAGTGTGTGTGTCTGTCTGTGTGTCTGTGTATACATATTGAAAGTGTGTGTGTGTGTGTTTGCATTCACACATACCCTTGTGCCTATAAAAGCCAGAGGTCCGTGTTGATTGTCTTCTTCAGTGGCTCATCGCCTTGTTTTTTGAGACAAGGTCTCTCACTGAACTGGAAAATATACTTGGCAAAAATAGGTAGCCAGAAAATCCCAGAGATCTTCCTGTCTCTGCCTCTACAAGTGCTAGGATTTCAGGTGCACACTAGCACTCCTGGTACATGGACTGGGCTGTGGATTTGAACTGAGGGCCTCATGCTTTTCCATCAAGCAGCTGACTAACTGAGCCATCTTCCTAGCACTATCTTTAGAGTTTTTTGTTGTTATTGAGAAGGAACACAAAGGAAAATGCTAAGATGGCTATCTTCTCCTCCTAACTGGTGTTTGGGGACACCAAGCCTTAAGTTATTGATCCAGGAAACAGCATCTTATTCGGAGAGCTTAAGTGCAGAGCAAAGTTAGCCAAAGAAGGGAGGTGGGAAATCTCTTCATTTTTGGCCTGAAGCCTCCTGGAAGGTTTTGTAACAGGACCCGAGGTGGTCCTATTCCTTCATGCTACAAAGACCTCCAGGATTCAGAGGCTAAGCTCTGTGCAGCAGGCCAAGATTGTGATGGGATTTGGCTGAGGCCCTCAAGGTTAGTGTTAGGGAAGAGAATGGAAGTACTTTCTCTTTTGCCAAGAGTCTCCAACATTTGTGTTAGAATTGCCTCTCTCTTACGTGAGGTCTTCGGCTCTCTTTGGAGATCAGTGTGGTCCCCCAAGCTTGATCTGGCACAGAGGTGAGAAACAGATGTTGTTTTGTTTTTATATCTTCTACAACAAAGAGGCTCAGCAAACCAGAAATCTTATATCTGGCAAAACTGAGTAGCTGGGAATGGTGGTGTGTGCTTGTATTCCAAATATTGAGAAGGCCGAGGCAGAAGGATCACAGTTTGAGGGCAACCCAGGATACTGAACAAAACCTATTTCAGAAAATAAAACGCACAAAGAAATGAGGGACGAATTAGGATGTTCTGGTGCATTTTTAAGAAATCCAAGGGATTTGTTACCCCAAGCCTACCCTGTAGGAGGTTCTGGCAGGAGTGCTCAGTATTTCAATGAAATGAAGAAATACTGGATACTAACTCAGCATGGATGAAGAAATACAGGTCACACTAGACTCAGTGTATAAGCATTATTGGAACAAATTTATAATCCTACTTTGTTTCTATATGCTTTAAAAACTCACATTGTTTAACTTTAATTTGTAATTCTAGTTTGTTTTCTGTATAATTTGATACTGAATGCATTTTAAAAATTTAGTTTATGTATGGGGCACTCAGTACCTAAAGACTTAATGTATTAATATAAACAATGGAAAGAGGCTTCTGCAGAGCTACCAAAGCAAAAGGTTTTCATGTTATTGAGTTTTATATAGATCCATGTAACAATCTGCCAAACTAAGACTTTGCCTTTCATGATTTCCTCACGTGTACATGGATATTTTCTAGAAGAGGCCACATGTTAACTCTCAAATTAATCTCAATAGATTTGGAAGAAATATTTTATTAAGTATCTTCTATGAACATCACAAGATGAAATTAGAAATAGAGATGATAACCAATGGCTAAACCAAGAAATGTACAGAATTGTGGAAAGTAAACAAAATATATCTTTAAATAGCAGTAAGTGCAGTGGTTTGAATAAGAATAGCCCCATGGGTCTTGAAAGGGTTAGAGGGTGTGGCCTTGTTGGAGAAAGTGTGTTCATGGGGGTGGACTTTGAGGCTTCAGAAGCCCAAGCCAGTCCCAGTATCTCTCTTCCCGGTGTCTGTGGATTGGATATAGGGCTCTTCTCTCGGCTACTTCTCCAGCACCATGTCTGCCTGCATGCCACACACAGTGTTCCCTACCATGGTGATAATAGACTAAACCTCTGAAACTGTATGCAAGTCCTAATTAAATGCTTTCTTCTATAAGAGTTGCTGTGGTCATCTCTTCACAGCAGAATACTTACCAAGACAGTAGATTAAAATCAGAAAGTATTTAGAGACAAAAGGAAAATACAATATCAGAGCTTATGAGACTTAGTAGAAGTTTGACATTTAAGGCTAGCTGTATATATTCATTTTAAAAGACAGGAATGTTTTTGAGTCAACAGCTGATCTTTTTGTTTGTTTGCTTTTTGGAGACAGGGTCTCTTTATGCAGCTCTGATTGTCCTGGGTCTTATTGTGTAGGCTACTCTACCCCTGTTTGTGGTTCCTGAGTGATGGGCTGATAGACACCCTAAGAAACTACTAGATGAAAAAAAATCAAATAAACAAATCCAAAGCTAGCAGAACCCGGGAAACAGGAAACTTAGATAAGTGAAATGGAGAATAACAACTACTTTAAAAAATACTAACAACATCGACAACCTTTAGATAGATGATCTAAGAAAGAAAGATTCAAATTAGAAAGGGAAATGGGAGCATTATCACCAATCTTAGAAATAAAATGTGTTGAAGAGAGTACGGTGAACCACTGTTGGCCAACAGGTAAAATGACCTAAACAGATTGGAGGATTCCTGAACAAAATATCTAACTAGATCAGTAGCTAGTTTGGAGACGGAATCAGTAATCAAATGTCTACCAACATTGGGAAGCCTGGACCCCAGAGCCTTCAATACTGAATTCTAAAATGTCTAAAGAACCCTCCCCCTAAAACTCAGTTTTCCTGAGGCCAGTGTAACCTTGATATCAAAGCCAGAAATAGACACAAGGAAAGAAAACTGCAGACCTAAATTTCTTTTGAACAATTATATAAAGAAAATGCTCAACAAAATATTGTAAAGCTGATTTTGTTTATATTATAGGATGTAGAGCACTACCAAGTGAGGCTTATTCCTGAAATTTAAGCATTGATTAGCACCTGCAAATTGGTGTGACATTAATAGAGTGAAGTATTAAGAATGTACATAATCATCTCAGATACTATAAAAAAGGCTTTTAATAAAATCCAAGGCCCTTTCCTAATAAAAGCATCCAACAAACTGGTACCAGAAGGAAACTATATCACTTAACAAAGGTAAATGAGAGAAGCCCACAGTGACTAGTGTTCTCAGGTGAAGGACTGGAAGTTGCTTCCTAAGACCAGAGATGTCTGCTGCCACCATTTAATGCCAGTTGGTGTTGTTGCCAGAGTAATTAGACAAGAAAAGCCAATTATTGAACCCACAGAAAGAGAAGAAGCCGGAGTATATATTGCCCATTACAAGTTCTTATATAGAGAATTTTATAAAGATTACACAAAAGCTGTTAGAACGAATTTAATGCAGCAAAGTAACAGTACAAAGGCTGTCTTAGTTAGGGGTTCTATTGCTCTAACCAAACACCATGACTAACGAGCAAGTTAGAGAGGAAAGGGCTTGTTAGGCTTGCACTTCAGCGTTGCTGTTCATCACTGAAGGACGTCAGGACAGGAACTCAAACAAGACAGGAGCCTGGAGCCAGGAGCTGATGAGTGACCAGGCAGCGGAGCTGCTTACTGGCTTGCCCAGTCTGCTTTCTAGAACTCAGGACCAGCAGCCCAGGGATGGCACCATTTACCATGGGCTGGGCCCTCCCCATTGATCACTAACTGAGAAAAGGCCTTACAGCTGGATCTCATGGAGGCATCTCCTCAGCTGAGGCTTCTTCCTCTGAGGATTCCAGCTTGTGTCAAGTTGACACACACAACCAGCTAGTACGAAATCAGTTATGTCTTATGTACTAACAATTTCCAGTTGTCCTGGTCACTTTCCCGTCAACTTGATAGGAGCTAGTCATTTGGAAGAGGAAACACAATTGAGAAAATTCTAACAGATTGGCCTGTAGGGTAAGCCTACAGTGCTGCTCACGGGCTGTTGGTCCTGGATGTGGTACGTAAACATAAGCAATCCTTGAGGGGTAAACCAATGAGCAGCACTCCTCTGTGGTCTCTGGTTCAGATTTTTCCTTCAGGTTCCTGCCTTAGGTTCTTGTCCTGACTTCTTTTTGTGAAGGACTGATCCAGGCGTGCAGACTGACATAAACCCTCTTCTCCCTGAGCTGTTTGTCATACTGTCTTCTCACAGCAATAGAAACCCTGAGACACCCGTCTAAGAAAGAAATTCTGCAACCAACTCCACTATAATATATTCAAAAAAGCAAAATATTGAATAAATACTTAGCTAAAAAGGACTTGTATGATAAAAACTATACAGTTGAAACGACTCTGAGTTTTGTTGGTCACTTCCAAAGCTGGCTCAGAATCAGGAGCCAACCTTCTGATTCTCCATCAGGAGTATTGACTCTGACATCACCTGTTTGATCTGGTGCCTGTTGGCCTTGCCATCCGCATTGAGCACATGTGAATTGTTGTCTTCCATCTATTCATGGCTGAGTCAGTAGACAACCTTGGTTCTCCTGCATGTGCTCTTGAGAGGGTATTTGAGCCACCTCTGCTGGGAGGTAGGTGATATATACCTTCCTTTTGTGGTTGAGTGTCGACGCCTCTCAGGACTGCCTTCTCTGCTTTCAGAGCTTCTGCACTGGCTTTTGCCCTGGGAGGGCAGGCTTCCTTCACTTTTGGCGCCATCTTGGTGAAAAGTTTAAATGTGATTTTGATTAATTTAGATAATTTTATTTTATTTCTCTGTCCCATATTTATCACAATAAACTACATCATTGTCATTTGAAAAATCTCTTAAGCATCTAGGCTTCAAATCTTTATTTAGATTGTTTAATGATATACCAAATGAACTCCAAATGGACTAAATATATGCCAAATACTTTGTCTCCTAGAAAAATTAGGGATAGAAGAGAATGCTTACTAAAGTTCTTGAAGCCTGAGGCAATAAAGGAAAACTGGAAGGAATTTTTATGACCACATTAAAGAAACATGTGACAAATATTTATAACAAATAAGAAAGGAAAAAGCTAATAATATCTTTATGATATAAAGAGTTAGCATCTGCTATAGGAATGAAGGAGAACTGAATGTAGAATTCACGGACACATTCAAGTAAGTATGAGAATGGAGTACATAAAAGTGGCACATCTTAAAATCTTTGTTGTAAGAATAGAATACTTAATATGTACCAAGTTGTTAACCAGCCACCCATGTTACCTGGGCAGGTTAGTTAACCACTTTGTGCCTCAGTTTCCTAAGATAGGGATGAACTGACAGGAAGGGGTGCTCTGAGAATCAAGTGAGAAGTAGAAGTAATGGCCTGGTGCATGTGAGTGCATTTAAAAGTAGTCATCATTGTCAAAAGGTAAAAGCTGAAAAGGAAAGTTTGGTAGGTATTTTTATGAGCTTGGTGGTGGAGGAAAGATATAATCATGAAATCATACAAGATGAAGATATTTATTTAAAACTTTTGCACATGGGGAAGTACTTCTGATCAGGGAGTGAAGTGTTGGGTCACCAGCCACAGAGGGGATGGGCTGACATTGATTTGTGGCTTCCTGCACTGAAGCCAGGCCTGGCCAGGTGAGTGTCTGGGAAGAGCTTATTTCAATGTTTTTCACGTTGTCTCAGTTCTCCTTAGAGCTGCTGTAACAAATTCTACAAACTTGGTGTCTTACGTAGAAGTTTCTTCTTGCTGTTTGACTCTGGAATCTAGAAATCCAAAATCCGAGTGTTAACTTGTCATGTTTCTAAGAATTCTGGGGGGAAGTCCTTGTAGCTTCTAGTCCTGGACCTTCCTCCTCCTGTGATGCCGAGGCCCAGACTCGCCATGTCTGCATTCCCCTCTCTAGGTGTCTCTGTTTTGTCTCTTATCACGGAAGAAATGAATGAAATGGCCTCCAGTCCCGGCCACTGGGCTGAGAGACAACCGCTATGACCTCATCATCACTAGTTATATCTACAAAGGCCCTATTTTCCCCAAACATTCATATTTTGGGGCCCAGGGTGGGCATGAATTGGTGAGAAACTTTATTTTGCCACAATTTTATACTCCCCTTCATGGAGAAAACAGCTGTAGGCCTGACTGTGAGAGTGTGGTGTGGCTCTCAGAAATCTCCAGAAAAGATCTAACGTGTCACTGGGAGCTGGTTGAGACAGCAGAGGTGATGTGATCCGAGGTGCCTAGAGGGGAGGCCAGTGAACCCTCAACCAGTCAGGCAACACTTTTCTTTAGACACTATTAGGGGTTTGGATGCCTAGGAACAGCAGAGAGATGTTAGGAGTGGGAGGGGCGGGGTCAGTGCTTAGGGCATGTGTCAGGCCCTGAGTGGGAAAATGGGAGCTGATAGAAAGATAATGAATCTTTTCAAAGAGAGACAAATGGGTCCAGCAAGATGGCCCAATGGTGACGTTGCCTGCCAACAAGGCTGAGGTAGAGGAGGAATGACTCCTCATGCATGCTGTGACATATGCATATGCGCTGCACACACACATATACACACACATACACTTACACACAGACACATACACACTCACACACATATACACACACAGACACTCACACACACACATACACACACATACACTTACAGACACATACACTCACACACACATACACACACAGAAACACTCACATATACACATCCACCATGCAAACACACTCACACACATACACACACACACAGACACTCACATATACACTCTCACATGCAAACACACACTCACACACACACACACATGCTGTGGGATTATGCTCTTGTACACTGTAAATATTGTTTTAATAAAACCCCGATTGGCCAGAGGCTAGGAAGACAGGAAGTACAGGTGGGGCAACCGGACAGGGAGAATTCTGGGGAAAGGAAGAACAGAACAGATGTCCTCCAGATGTAGAGGGAGCAAGACGAGAATGCTGTACTGGAAAAAAGGTACCAAGAAACATGGCTAAATGTGGATAAGAATCATGGGTTAGTTTAAGAATGAATTAGCAAGTAATAAGTCTGCGCCATAGTTTGTAATTAATATAAGCCTTTGTGTGATTATTTGGGTCTAAATGGCTGTGGGACCAGCCAGGTGGGACAGAGAAATTTCTGACTACACACATGTCCAGCACACATACACAGGTATTTTAAAATAAATTAAGAGGCATGAATTTGATCATATGTAATATTAAGAGACAGCACTGGCACACCAAATCATGAAGAACAAATTAGAATATCTAAAGAAGGCTTTGGAGATTATGAAATTAAGTACCAAGATAAAAATTGTATATAGGGTACATACATAATTGGGGGAATGCTCCAAACTCATTAAGTCCAGAAGGGGGTCCAGAGCCATGGAGAATTCAGACAAAAGCCCTCTGCAGTGTAGACTGTTAGACTTAGCCTCTGAGAGAAGGGCTTTGGACCTCCTCTTATAATTTCCAAGGAGATTTATCCTTTATTGTATCGTGGTACAGACAGGAACATAACACAGGGCACATTTACCCTTGTCCTAGTGAGCACTGAAAGTTAGCATTGTTTTCCAGGTCTGCGTGAGTAGTTTAACCATGGAAACAGACGCTTGCCTGCTCTGTCGCCAGCCTCTCTCCTGGTGAGCGGCCTTGGGAGCCCATGCCATTTAGTGCTATCTGCTCTATCCTGAAGGGCAGCTGACAGGGTGTGTGCACATCTGCTGATGCCCAGCCAGCTGTCAGCCTCATCGAGTAGCACTGACCACTGGTTTTCACCTGGTTGGGGATTTTTTTTTTTTCCTAACCTCACTAGGTATCTCCTAGCCTCTTTCACACCCCCCCCCCCCCGCCTTTCCTGCTCTGGGAGAGCATCACCAAGTGCTGTCCCTCACTAATTTTCTCCCATGTACGGCTCCCTAGGGTGTCTCATACATCCTTCAGTTCCTCTCTTACCTCCCTGAGTCTGACCTTTAACTCTTCCTCATTAGTTCAGGTCATCTCCTGCTGCGTGCTTTTGGGGGGGGGGGGCGGCAAGCGAGGGTGTCCTGGTTTGCTCTCTGTTGGCTCACACTTTTCTCAAATACCTGCAGTCTGACTGATAATGTGTATTGGTGGGAGGGGCTAACACCCAAGACTAAAATGGAGCTCTTGGTGGCTGGGCCATGGAGGCTGCTTGCCCCTGATCACTTGGTCCTCTTGCACTAGTTGGCTGGTTCCTCAGGAAGCTCCTGATTTGCCAGGCATATGCTTTCCCATGTCCATTATCTGAACAGTCCATTTACCCTAGAATGTGGAACATCTGTGAGGGAAGAGGTGCCAGGCTGCCTGAGCCGTTGCTTCCTGCCTGCGCCCTCCCCGGCAGCTAAGACCCCTGCCCTGATGTGCTCACATGGATCCTGGCTTGTTCTGAGCTCTCACCGTTCTGTTGCATTTGGACCATGCTGATGGTACCTGGCGGGTGGGCCATCTCTGACCTTCACACCTCTCCCCTTCTTTTCTGGATGCTTCTGTTCATTGGAGGTTCTTTCTATTAGTTACCGTCTCTGACCAGCAGCAGCTCTATACTTTTTCAAGTGGTATTGAGACTGGCACTCAGAGGAAATAGCAGCATGTGTTAGTCTATAATGAACAATAAAACTATTTCACATTAGGGGGAAATGAGGTCAGTGTACCTAGAAAAAATGTTAATTTCTTGGAAAGGAAATATGTTTAGTTCACAAACATTTGGGAATGCTTAAGAAAATGGTGAAGTTTAATTTCAATGATATCTTAAAAACAAACAAACAAAAAAAAAAAACAACAACCTTTTATAGAACACGTTTCAGAGGTTTTCATCCAGTGCTGGTAATACAGAGGAAAGTGAATATCTCCACATACTCCTGGTAGGTATCTAACCTAACTGCCCTTTTATATGGTACAATGAGTATCTCCATGTAGTCCTGGTGGGTGTCTAACCAAACTGTGCCCTTTTGGAGTATATCTAACTCACTGGAGTTTAAAAATAATTACCCCTTTGACTCCACAATTTTGTTCGTGCAATAGATACACACACACCCCTCTCAACCTGACAAGACACTTGCTGGGGTGACCTTGAAAACTCCTTGTGCAAGCCTTGTTTGGCTTTTTGTTTTTCAGTTTGTGAAGTGGCAGCAGCAAACCACTTGCTTCCAGGTTATTGGGAGAATTTAGAGAAGTCGAGCCAGAAACTTGGCATACATAATGAGTGCAGAAATGGAGAGGGCTATGAAGGGCTGGTTTTCCATTGAGAAGTAGGGGAGCGAGGGCAGGAGGGCTGGCCGGAGGTGAGTAAGCCAACAAAGGGCTTTGTTCCTGCCCTGTCAGATTTCGTAGAAAGTCAGTGGTGTCTATAGTGGCTGTAGGTTCACACTGCAGTTTCAGAGCACCTGTGTGCACAGTCTGCGGTGTAAATAGAGAACCTGTCCACATTGCTATGCTTGGCACCTCCCACTATACATGGATGCTGACCTCTGCCGCTCTAGACCCAGCTGTTGTTGATTGGTTCTGGAAACTGATGCCTTGCTCTTCCCATCCTTTAGGAATGTGGGCTGAAATTACCCAGGGGACTGGAGCACGTGCATAGGATTTTGTATTTCCAGCAAGTTCCCAGTGCTGGCCACTCATGGGCCACACTGAGTAGCAGGGTTCTAGAGTATTCTCAAGTGGATTCTTTAGATGGTTCTATCTGCCCCATTCAAAGAGTGGAAGATTAAGGATCTCCTTTTGTGACTCCAGGGAAGTTAACTTAATATCTTAATAAAAATATGGCGAAGGGTTCATGTTATGGTCTAACTTGTTGTAATCTATTTAATTCACTGTGGGGTACAATTTGAAAACATGGTATTTTAGAAAGTTGATAAATGCCAGGCTGACTTAGTGGGAGGGAGAAGGGATGCTTTTTGAGGGTTTATAATTCAGCACTGAATAACATCACTATAGTGCAGGTAAAAGTCACGAGTCCTTCACTAAGATAGAAGATGCTAGACATAGGACACATATGGAACATGGAGTCAAATCTGCTACATTTGCAGAAAAGCAAGAGAAAAGAGTAGGCTGACACTGTAAACGAAAGGGTTCACCTTGAGGCTGTAGGAAAAGGAAGGGTGTGGGGCTGGCTCACTTTTAAAGGTGTGCAGGTGAGATGTTAGTGGAACTATCCACTAGGTATTTAGGCAAAATCCTGGGGTTCCAGAGGGAATCCTAGCTGCAGCTTCATGTGTTGAAAGTGTGGGCCAAGTGAGAAAATATGAGCTCCAGATACAAGGCCACAGCAGAAGAGCCCTTCAAGGAGGCTGGCAGGGAACATCTACAGAATGGACAGCTTGACTTTTGTTTCACGCTTAAAACATGTAACAGTGCTATCCAAATAAGGCCCCAGTGTCCAGTGTCTGATGGTAGAGTGGAGTTACTGTTTGATAGCTGCTAGCTCACTGTTTGATTCTGTGTATTCTTAAAGGTCCTTACAATTCTGGTCAGGGCAGTGGTTAACGGTATGAGTGATCGAAGTGGAGACATTGCCTCCAGCCTCAGAGGCAAGCTGCAGGAGTTGTTTGGCAGAGTGACTTCGAGAGTGACCAACGACGGAGAAATCTGGAGACTCTATGCCCAAGTACACGGAAATGGACAGAGCGAAAAGCCGGATGAGAACGCAAAGGTCAGTGTCAGGCTTCTGTCGGCCTCCACAGCTAGAATAATAAGTCTGCTCAAACTCGTGCATGCACATGACGGAGAACAACCTCAGGTGCACCATCAGCCTCTTTGGACACAAGACCTCCTACTGGCTTAGAGTTTACTAAGAGAGCCCCAAAGATGTCCCTGTCTCTGTTTCCCCCAGTGCTGGAACTACAAGCATGTGCTTCTGTGTCGCTTTCTTTCTTTTCTTTTTTTTTTTTAAACACGTGGTTCTGGGGATTGACAAGGCAAGCACTTATTCATTGACGGCCGTCTTTCCAGCCTTCAAATGCAGTATTGAGTACTTTGAATTACGGGCCTGCTGAGACTTGCACATTCATCACTTTACATTCCATGAGTGTGTCTGCTGTGGTCCTTCTGTTTCCTGCAGAAGGTTCTCTGTCCTGCTACCCTTCTGGATCTGCCATACCCAGATGCCCCACATCTTTCATTTGCACCCCTTTCTATAGGCTAGTGGTTAAAGACAGAACATGAGGAGTGTTTAGATCTGAGACAAGACTGGCAGGAGCAGGAAACTGCACCCTGCCCTTCCTTCAAGGCACTTGGTTGCTTATCCCACCCAGTTCTGCCCTTACCCTCTTGTCTTCAAGCCCAGATGAGCCCAAGGTTTCCGAGGTTGTGATCGTCGGTTTGTGGGTTTTTATTAAAGATTACAGCAACTTTACCATTACCGTGGAGTTAGCCATGGTCCAGCTGATCTGTGGGATTCTTATCTGCTCGCTCCTCCTTCTGTTCACATAACTGGCTTCTACCATGGCCTTGTCAGCTCACAGAACACGTATCTCATGCACTCATGCACACTCCCACTGTATGGCCTTCCATTTCTCTTGAATTGTGTGTTCTTGAGCAAAGGAAAACCTTCTTGTCTGTGACTTCTTCATCAAAAAATTTTAAGATAAAACAAAAGAGCATTTTAAATACCTGTGAAGTGGTGCACCTGTTAGTCAGCTCATAATTTTTTCCAAGTTCATGAGTTACTCTTACTGCACCTCTCAGCTTGGTAGCTGGAGGAAATCTGCTCACTAGCCTTCGTGCGTTCCCGGTTCTGGGACAGGTGGCTTTCTATCTAACATGTGCATCATACCCCTGCTTTGATGGTAATCACAGGTGCCTCACAATACAGAGCTGGTTTTTCAGTTTGGAATTAGCTCCATATGACTTCAGGGAAACAATTTAAAATGTATGTTCTACTTGTTTTGAATATTGTTTTTTTTTTTTTTTTCTGTTTTACTAGGCATTCCAGTGTCTCTCGAAGGCATATAAGTGTGACACGCAGTCCAGTTATTGGGAGAAAGATGTTACAGCATTTAAGGAAGTTGTTCAAAGAGCCATTGGACTCGCACATGGTACCAGATATTCAGATTGTATTTTAATACATTCTTCACTGATAAAATAGTATTAGTCAGAAATTGGGTTTCATTACAGGTACTTTCTAATTACTTCAGTATATTGAAATTATTGTATTTAATTCAGAAACATAGAACACCTGTTATGTGGTAAGTTCTAGGTAAATAGGCACATGATAAAGATAACTCAGGATAGAGGCTTAAATGCTGCTTGAGTAGATGACAAAACCCTTAGAGTGTGAAATGAGAAGCCTTTACTCCACGTGGAGTCTTTGTTGATTACATTTTATTAAGGGAATTATTAGCATTTTCTTAACTGACAGAAGTGCCAGAAAGGAATCATCAAAGCATGCAGATCTTGAAATACTTAGCATGCATTATATTTTATACATATATAAAAATACAAAGTATAAGACCTGGGTTTTGGAAATTTAGAGTCTGTAATTTGGAGGGGAGATACTATACCTGATGTTAGTTGTGTTTTTTTCTCTTTTCGGGGGGGGGGGGCACCATCTATCTTCCAGGTAAATTACACCTGGAGGCTTATCTTAATTATAAATGCCTGGTCTTAGCTTGGCTTGTTTCTTTCCAACTTTTCTTAACTTTAAATTACCCTGACTATCTTTACACCTCTGGGCTTTTACCTTTCTCTTACTTCTATAATCTTATTTTTAGTCTTCCTTTATGGTTGGCTGGGTGGCTGGGTGGCTGGGTGGCTATGTGGTTGGGAGGCTGGGTAGCTGGCCCCTGGCGTCCTCCTTTCCTGTTCCCTTGCTCTTTCTTCTTTCCAGATTTCTCCTTCTGTATCTTCTCTCTGCCCGCTAGCCCTGCCTACTTCTCTCTTCTGCCTAACTATTGACCATTCAGCTCTATTAGACTATCTAATTATTGCTGTGTTTTAGACAGAGGAACACAGTTTCACAGAGTTAAACAATGCAACATAAACAAAAGTAACACACCTTAAAATATCCTACAACACTTACCTATAATAAAATGTTTGTTAGATAAATATAGTTCAGGCTTAAACCACTCTTGCGTTATCAAAACGTATCAGCTACAGTCAGTGGTGCATTGTTATATTGATATTTGAGTGTGTGTGCTGTGCCTTGAGAACATAGTCCCGGTGAATTAATAAAGCCCTGGCCTTGAGAATGGAGTCACGAGGACAGTGAGCTTCCTGCCCTGGTAGTGACAGCAGACAGAAGACAACAAGGAGCAGTGGAAGGGCAGAGCTTTGGAACTAGGGCCACTAAAGATCCAGGGCCACCTTTACCACATGTTTGCTGGGTGACGCTGAGTCAGTGACTTTGTGTCTGGGCCTTTAGTTGTAGATAAAACAGGAGAATACCTACCATGCTGTTAGGAAGATTCAGCAAGATCTTTTCAATACTTAACAATATCTTACATGTCGTTTAAATGTAAATCTCTCCCACCCCCACCCTGTTTCTTCTGAAGTAAAGGATCTAGTCCATAAGGAATTCCAAAATAGAAAATTGAGGGATGGGGATAAAGTTTAACTGCCTATAAAGAAGTCACAGAACGTTGAAAAGGTTCAGAATGGACTTAGTAGTTAATAATTCTACTTGTGGTCTTTCACATCTTTGACTGGAAGAATGTAAATGTCCGGTTTCCTGAGCCACCTAGCTATTGGCAGATAAGGTAGAGGGACTGACCTCTGGAAGGTAGAAAATTGGAGGTGATTACAGGATAAGGCTGTTTTGGGGGTGACTGCAATTCCATGGCTGTGTTGGCCTTGTGGTAGAGGACGCCAGAGGGGGTTTGGTCCTTTGCCTTTGAGGACTCTATCTGGGGAGCCTCCACTGATGGGCATATGTGTATAATTAGCAGGATGGGGCTTACTCTGAAGAATCGTATCTTAACTTACCCTCTCTGAACATCTCTTGAGTGGCCAGCACTGTGAGGGTCAGACAGACCAAGATGGTTTCTGTAATCATCAGTGCTGGATTTACACCTGTCCACCATCACTGTGTAAGTCAGAGGACTCTGTAAAACCTGCTGGCAGCTCGGTACAGATTTTAAATTGTTGGCACCTTTTCCGTAGGATAACTCCCGGGGAAGAAAAGTGTATGTTCTCTGGGTTTTCCGTCTCCTTCTTGGATGGGTTATGTGTTGCATTCCAGCATTGCAAGTGGGGTTGAGAGGATGCCTTAAATTTATAACCATAACTCTTAACTTTGTTTTTGTTGCATTGTGCATTATGCTCAGAGAATGAGCGGGGTGACCTTTTCCGGCGTGCCCCGCCCACCTTAAAAAGGGAGTTACAGCACTTTATAAATCTTAGTGCCCATTGAATTGCCGAGGTAAGCCTTGCCATGGGCTTTCGCATGGTAAGGACAAACCCAGCAGTCCTGGAGTATGGGGGCCCTGAGCTGTTTGCAGCATCAGGAGGATGGTCTGCATACACACCCTCTCACCCCATCTCAGTGCCTTTTGGGAATGAGATTAAGGTGGGAACCAGCAGAAAGTGTGTTCTTTTTGTTTTCTTCACATTGAAAAAATAATGATTTTTTAAATTATTGTTATTTTTTTGAATATAGGGTCTCTCTAGTCTTGGGTGGCCTGGATCTTATGAAGACCAGGCAGGCCTTGAACCTAGAAAGATCCTGGGTTCTGCCTCTACTTACTGAGTGCTAGAATTAAATTGATGTGCCACCATGCCTGGCTTAAAAAATGAAAAACTTTTAAAAACTAGAACTACAGGTGTTTCTGGTATAAGCTACTAGGCATTAAGCAAATGGTACCTCTGCTGTGGTTACAGACAGCTCTTCCCTACAGAGAAACAGGCTTAACACTGCTAATTAGTGTGTATCCAACATGAGGCTTACTGGAGTCTAATCATCATTCTGAAATAGAAACATCAAACCCAGTTCTTGCTGGCCACAGATCTATTTTGTCAGACCATAAACGCTTGATTGCTTATAGATTGCAGCTGTGGTCTATGACATAGTTGTAAAATAGGACTGCTTTTGAATTTAGTGAATATAATTTTTTAAATGTATTGTTTTATGTGTATGAATGTTTTTCTGTATATGTATATACACAGTGCCTTCAGAGTTTAGAAGAGGGCATCAGATCTTCTGGAACTGGATTCTAGATGGTTGCAAACCATCACCTGGGTGCTGGGAATCAAACCCATGTCCTCTGGAAGAGCAGCAAGTGCTCTTAACCCCGAGCATTTCTCTTTAGCTTGTGAACATAATTTTAAGACAGAAAGGTAAAAACAATGGAAGGATCCTGGTCACCTGTTAGTGTGGAGGGCACCACTTGTTCTCACAAGGTATTAATGGCTGGCCTTCCTACAGGGAGGAGTGTACAGATCCTAGAGGACTTCTCAGAATGCTGGAGGCAGAGTTTCTAGGGCCCAGTGATTTCCCTCTGAGCCAAAGCCACATGTGGCTCAGGAGCCCAAATGCCTGGCCTTGGTCACAATCCCTAGATGAAGATATGCAGATTGTTGGTGCCACTTCTCCCGGAATGCCATAAAATTGGGGTATAAAATTGCAGCAAGCATTTGAGCTTGACACATCTAGCATGTCACTTTGCTGGGCTAGTGAGATCAGTTACCCTGTGTCCTCCTTAGTGACTTGAGACCCTGGACAGCCACACTGAGACATGCTGTGTCTGTTTTGGTTCTCTGAGTGTGCCTTGCTTTCAGTCTAATTATTCACTAGTGTGTGCATGTGAATGTGTGTATGTGTGTGAGTACATACGTGTGTGGGAATCCTGCCTAATGTAGCTTACTTGAATGCACACATTTTCTTCAAAATCCTCCTTAGCACTGTTCTCCTGTATAGAGAAGGATGAAGGATGGCTGGAATGTAACTCGGGTGCTCAGCCTGCCCAGGCCTGGGTTTGGGTCCTGGGTTCCACCAAGGAGAAAAGTGGAAGGAGTAGTTAGGGAGTGAAGTTGTAAAGTTGACTGTTGCAGATCCTTAGTAAACAGCTGCCTTTGAACCCGCAGATGATCGGTTCTGCATGCTTTCCCTGTGTTTGTCCTGCAGTGGCTGTCAAATGCAGTGAGAGCAAGTCCAGTCCCCAGGAAGCTGTACAGGCACTTTCTTCAGTTCGCCTCAATTTACGCGGTTTGTTATCCAAAGCAAAGGTGAGAATGACCTGTGAGTTCATTAACACTGTTGGGCGGAAGGTCATCAGCCTCGGGTCACTCCTGTTTAACACAGCTTGTTCTCATTAGATCCTAGTAGGTCATTCAAAAAATGGGAGGAATTGCCTCTGCACGTCTCCCTGGAGACACCTTTTGATTGTGGTGGGGGCAGTGTCTCTGGTTCTGTAACAGAAAAAAAAAAAAAAAAAACTTTTGTAGTTTTGAATTGAATCTGAATTACACTTTACAAAGTGAAAATGAGTAGAGCTAACTGTTAAAGCTTGAGGCAGTCTTGGTTTGCACGTCTGTCTTCTGTTGCCTGGCTAGAGACTTCAGGAAATAAGCTGGAGATACCCCCCCCCCCAAAAAAATTAAACAAAGAACTGTCTGATCCATACAATGCACACACACAAACTAAATTTGTAGGAAATTTAAGTGGACTGTCTCCCAGGTCATTCAGGCCATGTCCTCTCAGGACAGAGTGACTCCTCTGTCCTCAACCCATTGTACAGGTTGCTGCCAAGGTTGTCATGAGGGCTCTGAGTGGAGCTAAGAGTCAGATTTGATCCTCAGCAGATTATTCTCTCTTTCTAAGCCTCAGTTTCTCTCTGCCCCTCCTTTGCCTCATGGAGAAGGAGTGCAGGTTCATTGTGACTTACAAGCACTGTGATTCTTATTGGAAATATGCTGTGTGTGTTCAGGTTCTTTGCCTAAATGACATATTTGCTGCTCAGCACACAGCAGCAGTATTTCTGTCAGTCTGTTAGGAAGTGCCGAAATTCAACAATACAAATCTACTCAACATGGATGAAAAATGTATGGAAGACAAATTATATGTCACAGTGAGACACATGCCTGTTATATGCACATATACGAAACCTATCTCTCCTCCCTGCCCATGTATGATCGTAACATCCTGAGGCTAATTTTCTCAGTTACCTGTCCTGACTCACTGGGCATGTACAAAAAATAGAGTTTTAGGGATGAACATCATTCATTTAGACACTATTGTACAGCATTGACAAAAATAGTCAACATTTAAGGCAGTTGCTACAAACAACAAAGGAGTTGGACCCAAGGCCTTGGGCACTCCAGACAAGTGCTCTACCACTGAGCTACAGCTGGAGATCTCTTGAATCTGTAGGTTCAGGCACACTATTTAGATTGTTAATTATTGGGCTTGTACCTTTCTGGAGTCTAAGCAAACACTGCATTGCTACTGCACTGTTCAGTAGCATCAGGCCGACACCACTGTGGTTCCATGTCGATTCTATGTCAGTTCTGTGTTCTGTCTAGATTGCTTGGAAGACATTTTCATCATACTGTTTTTACATTGCAGCAAAATTTTACTGATGTGGCAAGTGGAGAAGTCTTGGAAGAGCTAGCCAGTGAAATAGCAGCTATGGATGCACTGGAGTCAGAGCTGCAAAACCTAAGCAACCAGCTTCGAAACCAGTACTGACCATGCTAAGAGCAGTTTGTGGCACAGGCACTTTGCCTTCTGGATTTCCTCCAATATTTGTATACCTGAAGCACAAGATACTGATTTTTAAAATAAATTTGTTTGCTGGCAAACAGGCTTATTTTGTGATGTTCTCAGATGTTTGCAGTTCTGAAGTTCATTAAAAAGAAAGGTTGTTTGTACTCTCTGTCTAGTTATTGGTAAGTCCAGTGTTTGAGGCACTTCAGCACAAGGATCATCCTCGCTCAGCCTAGCATGAGTGCATCATTCTTTGGAAAAACTTAGTATAAATTGGGGGGGGGGGGTGCGTCAGATTCTACAAGCTTGTGGAATCATTAGCTTGGCTACATTACTGTCCAAAAATGATAAAAGAGTAGACTTGGCAGTGGAAGCATTTACACTTACTGAGATTTTGTGTCTGTGTCACAGGCATAGGCTTGTCTGAGTTGAAAGTGTGAGCGTGGTTTAATTTCCAAATCAAGGAAATGGAAGAAAAGAAGTGATACACCCAAATTACGACTCCACTGTTAGCCATTGGGAACCAGGCTGTTACCTCTCTGTGCTGTACACTGCCAGCCCCAAAGCCGTTGCTTAATTAGCTTAGTGTGTGGGAAGACGGCTGTATGTGGTGCCATATAACAGAAATGCCCAAACGAAGTGCTTTTTAGTAATGTTGCTGGAAACAAATACTGAAGGCAACAGCTGAGCTTAATAATCACAGTGCAAAAGCCAGAGTGGGGGATTCTTAGGTTCCTGGCTTGAGTTGCTCAATTCTGGGTCCTGTGCGCAAATCCCTTGTCTCCTGTATTTTTCCGTGTTCTTGTTTATAAGATGTAAATAACCTTCTACTCCTAGTTTCTTTCTGATTTCAGCCATCTTTGGAATTTAACATTTCATGATCCGTCAGCATGAAGTAGCCTGAACACTTAAAGAGTCTTTAAAAAAAAAAAATTTCATGAGTGGATTTTGCTTATGGCTGCTTATCAATTCCAAACACTCTAGTCTCTTAACCATCTGCTTTGCTTTTCTAGTATCATACCAGCCTTCACAGGAAAGGGGGAATAAAAAGTATGTCCCAAAGTTTCTCCCATAAAAGACAATACTATTAAAAAATTCCAATAAAGTGAGGTGGTAACAGAAGTTATGATTTAGGGTCTATTTAAATCTTTTAGGGAAGTCATGGAGGAGGGAGTGGATGGGTGAGTAGTGGGGCAGATGAGTAGGTAGAAAGTTGATGGTGGGTAGCCACAGGTGGGTGAAGCAAGTTTGTAAATGAAGTCTTTGTCAATCCGATAGGGAACCCCAGTGGGTAGGAAAGAAAGGCCCCGCCCCAAAGGACAAGGGTTTCTGAAATGAAGGGAAAGAATGAAGCTCTCACTTTTTGTTCCTTGAGTCTAAGATAGGATGGCCCCATGGTTGGAGTGGTCTTCTCTATAACTACTGAGTCACAGTCTCTTGTCACGGGGTGTTTTCTCAGAAGAGAGTAGGGAGTAGTGTGGATGGTGGGGTGAGGATCGCTTATCAGCTGCTCTGTACCCATTGCTGGAGACAATGTTCTGTGTTCTGTGTTCATCTATTTTGGCCAAATAGTATCTCCATATGTCTTAATTTTTGTACTTTCAACTTTGGTTTTCTAGTATTAATGCCTTTTTTCAGAATCATTCTTTTGCTTTGTCAACTACAAGAATAGAGATGACATGATTCCAAAGTGTGGACAGCAGCAGCCGTAAGTCACTGAGCTCTTACACCCCAGCTGTCACGTCTCCCTCTCACATCCCAGGTCGGTTTGTGTTATCTCGAGGAGTATCCTCGAGATAACACATAAGCTCTGGAAAGAGAACTAGACAGATCCCAGAGTTTTCTCTGCTGCTTGTTCTGGATCTCCCATAACCAGCTGATTTGTCTTCTCTCTTCAACAGTGGGACACCCTGTCAGTTTGCCTTTCTTCACTCAAAGTTCTCCAAAAGAACTTCTGTGAGGTCTCAGTTGATAATAGCATATGGTTTGTTAGGATTACTAATTAATAAACTCCCTGTCAGTCTTTTCCCCAAATCGCATAGTAGCTGAGTCTGTAAGTACAGAGGCATAAAATGAAGTCGAGTGAATGAGGATCCTTTTCAGTACCCAAAGCCAAACCCTAGGATGCCTAGAAAGCCGAGTCGGAGGCAGGGCTGTGGTCGAGGGGGGGTGTGGAGGGCTCAGAACTACAGAGCCCTGTAGACTGAGCTCTGTTCCTGTCAGGTGATGCCTCATTGTGGTACCGAGATCCCCAAATGTTGAGGGAAGTGATGACTTATGTGCCTAGACCACTCTGCTGCCTGTGCTTTTATGGATGTGCTATTGGTGCCATTCATTCCTAGAAATGTGAAAGAATTGAGGGGCCTGTGGGCAGTCCACCTGTCTACCAGACTTAGTTCAAGGATTAGGATGTAGCCTCGGGGCCAGCTAGCTGGGGCTACAAAGGACCATTTACCCAGTTTCTATGACTAGTTCTGGTTCTAGTTGAGTCTGAGGAAAGGGATGGTTTTCTTTTTCATTCTATTTTTATAGCATCCAGGTCCTTCTAAATTGCTGTTTAGATAGATAAGGCAGCTCTACTTCACTGGGCAGGAGTGAGAAGTAAAATCTACCAAGTAAACAACACACGCTTCCTTTTGCCTGTTCATTCAGCAGGCCCAAAGGGGAGATGGCAGAGCCTTTATTCCAAGGAAGGGCGCCTGGCTGTGGAAATCCAGCTGGATTTCTCACAAAGTGCAGAAGTGCTTATAAATAGATTTCAATCAACACGTAGATTATTCAGACGTGCTCAAATATAGTAGCTATATTCATTAGACTGACATTTCCACTAATCCCAAGACTATACTAATAAAAGCGCAATCCCTGTGGGCTGAAGGTAGCCTCTCACTCAGTCCTTCACAGCCAAGGCCTAATAATAATCAGGGCTGTGTTTGCTCTTCACCAAGTGGACTTAAAAGCAGAGCTTATCTTGAAGTACTTCCTTTGTTTTCAGTTCGCAGTTGTTTAGATGTGTGGGTCGTCATGGAACCCACGTGAAGCCCAGTGTGTGGTTGTGTGGGCATTCTTGTTACTTGGTCATGATTCCCTTTCTCTGCCCCATCTGACAGAGTATTGGTTCCCATGGTTTGTTGTAGTTTTTCCTTTGACCTTAGGATAAACAAGTTCATCCATCCTGTGACTACTTGTGTAGTGTTGTAGGTTGACTCTCTATGGAACCCCCCCACCTTGGCTTTGTTCAACACGAACTGTCCTCCTCCTAGGTTGTTCAGAGCTGGCTGTAATTAATTTGCTTAACACAACACCGAAAAATTTTCCCTTGCCAGTGATGTCAGATCTGCCTTGCTTTTTATTATTCTGACTTATAAACTGCAGTGACCTGTGAGTCACCCTCACCATCTCCTGGCCCTGTGCCCACATTGTGATCTATGAAAAGGGAATCCTGCCAAGGGCTACAAGGCAGAAAACTGATATTATTAAATGGTCTTCTGAATGGTAACTCTCAGCCATTTTTTAATCTTTTGTGATGTTATTGCCAGAAAGGGCGGGGGGAGGTAAATCATGGCAATGTGAAGGAACTAACCCACGCATTGCTAACTTTTTCCAGACTGGGGACTCAAATGAGTATCAGTATCTGTAGACATATAGGATTATTACAGAATGCTGCTTGCACATGGCCATGGGCTTTCTGAAGACTCTGGTTTCCTCCCGGGCCTACGTCCTTCTCCATAGCCTGTTAGTGACCTGTCTTGTAGAGCAGCAATATAATAACATCAGTCAAGAAAGATGCATGTACAAGGCTTTGGAAATGAAAATGCAACAGAAAAACCAGTGCAAGTAAGAAACCATGTGATGATAACCCCTGGCACTGGCTATTCCCCACTTGGGGTCCCTATGACATCTAGTGCTCCTGGGCCCGGCATCAGTGTTCTTCAAGTTTCCTTCTCTAGCAAAGCTTTCCCTGTTTCTGTGCTGAAGGTGAGAATGAGGGAAGGGGCAACAGAGCCTGGTGGGCTCTTATAGGTAAAGGAAGAAGGAAACCATGATAGAGAAGGAGAGGGGGGAGGTGGTAGGAATAGGTGTCCAGAGGTCAGAAGAGAGACTTGAGGAGGAGGGAGGCTACAGGCAGAGTAGACAAGGGGCTTGGATGCTCTCAGTATTGCCTGTGGGACAGTGCCATTGGAAGGGCCTATTAGTGTGTGTGGCTAATGTGTTACTGTTCTTTAAAAGATGAAGTGGGTAATTAACTGCCTGGAATTAACTAGACTGAAACCCCAGCTTTATCACTTCCCAGCTATGACCACATATGAGTCCCTGAACTTCTCGGAGCCTTGACTCCCTCAGCTATGAAATGCACATCACCTTTGCAGGCCAGACAGAATTATCAGATGACTTGTGTGATGTTCTCTGAGCAGTGAGGCAAGTAATTCTCCATGTGATCAAGAGAAAGGGGCATTGTTAATGATCTGTAGTTCTCAGGGGCTGTGAGTTCCCGAATGGGGACAGCCAGCAGAGTGGCTGTGGCTCCAGTTTCTGTAATCCCTAGTTGAGGGGAGGGGGGGGGTCATAACCCTGCATTTTGAGAAACAGTGGTGCAGAATATCTTTGTTGTCTGTGTGCCTTCAACACTGCTTATTGAAATCATCAGTCTCCCTGAAGTCTGGTGTCAGGGCTGTTAAAGCAGTCTCAGTAATTCTACAGCTGCTTCGCCAGAGACAGCCTTGTGCCTCAGCAGTGTTCCCCCCAACACACACACCGCCCCCTTCCCTTTTCCTCCCTCTCCTCTTATCCCTTCCCACTCTTTCTGGACCCCTAACAAGCCCCCTCCCCATTTATATCTTTGTTTGTTTTAATGTCCCACTGAGTTTAATTAGGGTTACTTGCAAGTACACAGGTATGAGGTTATTTACTGGTTATTAACAGTAGCTGGCTGTACCACTGAAGAAAATGACTCCCTGTTGCCCAGCAGCCATTAACTGTCAGTAGCTGCCTGGAGAAGGTGGGGCCTCTGAGTCCCTCCAATACACCATGTTGGAATGATGACAGAGACAATTGTTTAAAAGATTGGACTGTACTCAATTTAGAAGTTGTTTAAAGACTAGTCAAAGGACCAGGTGTGGTGACACATTCCTGTAACCCCAGTTTTTGGGAGGCTGAAGCAGGGGGATTAGATGTTTGAGGTCAACCTGGGCTACTTGGGGGAGACTTTTATCTCCAGAAAGAGGATATATGTATGTATGTGTCTGACAATGATAAGCTAATAAAAATAAAACAACCCAACTAACAAATTGAGCATTATACTAAAAGAAATAGTCAAATAAAAATACAAAACAAGTGCTTAAACTCAATCATCAGTCATGGAAAATTAAAATCAGGGATGATCATGGACTCTATCAATGCCTAATAGTTAAATGGTGGTGCCTACTATGTGCTCCTGGGGAGGGGAAGTAACCACTTGATATAAACACTCTAGGAAACAAATATCTGCCAACCATTTGAAGATACTCATACCCCATATGCCACAATTTTATTCTTGGTGCACATAAGCATTCACTATGTTTCTGTGAGAACCATAGCTCTCATGGAGGTTTGTGTACAGCCGCGTTGTCTGTCACAGTTCTGGGCAGAAGCAGTTCACATCTACCACCCGCAGAATTGGTGGACTAGCCATACAATATGAAAACGAATTCCCTACAGCCACAGCAGCATCAGTGGGTTTCTCAGACATGTTGAGCAAAGGAAGGTAGACATGGGGAAAAAGTATGCCTGCAGTGTGATTCTTGTGGACATAACTAAAGCTCAAAAAGCAGTGGAATTAAGCTGCATTGTTCACTGATGGCTCGCTTGGTGTTAAATCAGTAAAGGAGAGGTGGTGATTACCACAGTATGAAGCTGGTGGCTTTTGTGGGTTCAAGTGGGTGATGGGTAAAGGACTATGAGAGTCTCAGAGTCACCTTCATTAACTCGGGTGGTGCTTAATGTGGTTTTTTTGCTGTGGTTCATTGAGCTGAATATTTCTGTTCTGTGCTTTTTCCAAATGTGTGCTATATTCACAGTGAAAAACTCCAAACATGAACAGCAGTGCAACCACACTTAGTGTGGTCTCTCTCTCTCTCTCTCTCTCTCTCTCTCTCTCTCTCTCTCTCTCTCTCTCTCTCTCTCAAGTAACTTTCCTTGTAACTTAAAAAGTTACTTTAGAGAAAGGGTATTGCACCTTCTTTAAAAGGTATAACATTTTACAATTCTAAGATGGTTACTCCAAGACAACATCTGTATCATTAGACACTGTACTCTAAATTCTATACTTCTTTAGTGTATTTCAGTTTAGAGCCTACGCCTTTCCATATTGGTGTCTGGGGAGATAGTGGGGAGCTAGTCTGAATGAGGCTGGGCTTTACTCATAGATGGAGCATGCTCATCTTAGTGACCAAAGCCAGCTTCTCACATTTCTTGAAAAGTGTGGCATTGATACGTTTAATATCCTGTGGCATTTCCACCGGGCTCTGTGTGATGGAAAAAGTCGGCGATAATATTTGAAGGTCAAATTGACTAGCAAGGCCATGAGACACTCCACTCCACAGCTCCGGCTGTGTGGTAATTTCTGTGAGCTGTCTGAGAAGTACTAACATTCATCTCTAACACCGGTTACAGGAACAGAACTTAGTTGTGCCTGGATGGTTCTTGAACAATGACAAAAAAGTGAAATGTCACCCATGGCCTTGTAGGGGTAATAAGGCAAAGTCTCATGCATTACACAAAGAAAAAGAAGAACCCTAAGAATTGAGACTTTTCTGGAAGAGTTCCAAGACTGTATATGGCAAAGAAATGTCTCGGGCAACCCTCAAATAAGCGGGTGACCTGTAGATCAAAGGCACTGTTTTATGAGCTGTCATGTACCTCAGCCTGCTGCCCTTTGTCCTGATGCCCCTCCTCCATCTGTCCAGACTCTTTTCCTCCAAGAATCCCAAATCAGTCCTGACAGATTTGGTTTCCCATCTTCAGGAATGTAGCTGGTACATTCTTTACATGAAGGAAGCACTCCAGGGAACAGTATGAACCTGACGCAGTTAAGAGTATCTATTTCAGCCGCACAGTGTCCAGAGCCTGAGCAGGGCTGGGCTTAGTTCTGTGGAGAGCTATGCATGCAGCTGCAGGGTAGGGGTGGGGAGGGTGGGGAGTTCACTGTGAGGAAGAGGGTTGCTTTCCTTCCTCTGGATTGCTCTTACAAGAGAGCCCCATCTTTCTAAGGTAGCACTCACTGACGGCTTTTCATTCCCGACAGTAGAATTTCGTGGAGTAAACCTCATCTCAAGATCTACCGGTTCACTTGGCCGTAATTCTTTTAAAATTTCTCATCACTTCACTGTGGCCTTGGAAGTTTGTGAAGTGCTGATGTGACAGGCACGTCCTGATGGCACTAGGTGACCCCTGCCTCCTGCAATCCTGTGAAGTCCCTTTACTTGAGGACATTGGTTTTACCATAGAATACAGGCAGTGCTGAAAGAATGTTTCTCCCCTGACAAAGTGATGGAAGACTCAGCATCTGTCTTCCTTGAAGTCTTCCTTCTGCCTTTGATAAGGCCTGTTGGAGAGGCATGTAGGGCCAAGCCGCCTTCAAAGCCCTAAGGAAGCAAGGAACTGAAGTCTTATGATGCATTGGCTGAACCCTGCCAACAAACACTCAAGTTTAGAAACAAATCCACTCCCAGTTGAGAGTCTTTCCTTGGCTTCTACCTTGATGGCAGCTCTGTGAGATACCCTCCCCCTGGCCTCAAACACTGATGTAATAAGTGTACATTGTTTAAGTGATAGATAGCCAATAGTGGATTTTGTCACCTTTGCCCCCCATAATATACTCCTTAATAATCATTAGCAACTACAGGAGTATATTTTGCAGTTTCAGTTATGGTAGCCTGAGGTCAAGCTCAGCGGGCTTTCAATGTGTGGCCTAGTGCATTGCAATCCGTCATCTTTTGAGTTACTGGGAAACTGATATCATTAAGAATCTTCGGTGGTGTAGAACACAGCTCTGGCTATAGCACCTTTCTTTATCCACTATCTCTCCTGCCTCCCTGGGAAAGTGTGAAGGTTGCCTGTCAAAATGGCAGCCCTTGTGTCAGCCCTAACAACAACAGCAGTTTAAGAGAAAGGAAGGAAGGGACGCTGTGGGTGGAGAGGGCCTGCATCTTCCTCCTTAGGCTCTGCCGGAATCAGTCTGCACACAAAGGCCACTGCAACCTGAAGCAAGTGTATCTCCAAGAACATCTGCAACTGTCTGTTGTTCATTGTGGCCAAAGATTATTGTTTCAAAATATCTGATGTAACGCCTCATTTTTGTCCCCCAAAACTTCTTGGCCCCGCCTCCTTGAATACGCCCATTGTGTTACTCTCATGCAGTGCTTAGCTCTCCTCAAGTAAAGGGCAGTATTTTTTGATAGCCTCCCTGGTTGTATTTCTTCATTTTTTAAGTTGACATGACCTTCACAATGCTCTTGTCTGCAATGGAAAACTCACGTCTGAATTCAAGATCACCTTGAGGGGTATTTATTCTGTTATCCTGAGTGGTTTCCTACCCTGTCTCTGGTTCTGCCTTTTCTGGCCAGTCAAGTGGGAGTGGCATCTCTCTGAGGATAGAGACATGTGGCCCTCCCTACATCTAGGCAGCCTTGAGCTAGTCACTCAAGAATTTGTAGTGTTCACTTGGTGAAGCTCATGATGTATGGTATGCTATCATGGTTTTAACAAGGCCTACAAAGGCCAAAGGAGTGTGAGACCCAAGAGATAGTCTTTCTTACCTTGAAGGGGACTATGACTAAAGCTTCTAAGAACCCATGCCCCTAAAGAAATAGGGACAGCCCAGCTTCTGACCTTCCATAGTGCTGTGATGAGGCAGGAGGTTCGGAACTGGCCCAGTGACATGTCCAGAGGCCTTGCCTGCATAGAGTTCATGCAAATAGATGATGCGTGTTTCTGGCTTTTGTTCCCAGATATGTTTGTCATACTATATAGTGTGACATGATGTTGATAATGATATTCATACTTATTCCCATTGTTTAGTTGTAGGCAACTCCAGAATAATTTGACCCAGTGATGCCTTTAAAGGATACTGGCAAAGGACATGGATCCTACTGGGAGGAACCAAGTCACCATTCTTATACTAAGAGCCGCATTGGATGACAAGTAGGACAGAGCTCCAGTCCTCATGGAACATTTTGTTCAAAATCCTATAGTAGAAATGTAAAGATCTCAGATGTTAGAGACTCACTAGCCTTTGGAAGATCCATTGTCACTTAATGGACATCTCCTGTCTGTCCAGCCCTGTGCTAGTATCTCGGGCACAAAACTCAATTATAAAATGCCCTTGCTCTAAAGAATGTTTAGGTATAACATTACTCCAAACACCAGAAGATTATATCAATCCAATGTCATGAGTGCTGAGACCCCATTACCCACTGTCTACAAGCCATTCACAGACCCTGTTACCTAGTATCTTCTTAGACATACATAGCTACTAAAGATGAGATAGGTTACTCAGGAGTCTAGGTGCAAAAATCCACAGGGGTGTGTGTTTGTGTATATGTGTGGTGTGTGTGGTGTATGTGTGTGGTATGTGTGTGGTGTGCATGTGTGTGTGGTGTGTGTATATGTGTGAGTGTGTGTGGTATATGTGTGGTGTGCATGTGTGTGTATGTGTGTGGTGTGCATGTGTGTGGTGTATGTGTGTGTGCTGTGTGTATGTGTGTGTGTGGTGTTCATGTGTGTAGTGTATGTGTGTGTGTGTATGTGTGTGTGTGTGTGTGTGTGTGTGTGTGTGCTGTGTGTATGTGTGTGTGTTTACTCAGGATCATTCCACTGTGTACATGTGGAGGTCAGAGGATAGCCTTAGGTATCATTTCTCATTTACTGCTGTGTAGACCAGGCCAGCTGACACATGGACTTCTAGAGATTCTCCTGTCTCTGCTTCTGATGGCAGTGTAGGAGCACTGGGGTTGCAGGTATACCTCTGTGCTTGGCTTTTACATGGGTTCTTGTCTTCATTAGGGTTTCAATTGCTGTAACAAAATACTATGACCCAAAAGCAAGTTGGGGAGGAAAGGGTTTGTTTGGGTTGTACTTCTGTATCATGTTCCATCATCAAAGGAAATCTGGACAGGAACTCAAGCAGGGGACGAACCTAGAGCAGGAGCTGATGCAGAGGCCATGGAGGAGTGTTACTTACTGGCTTGCTCAGCCTGCTTTCTTACAGAACCCAGAACCACCAGCCTAGGAATGGCACCACCCACAATGGGCTGGTTCCCCCTCCATCTATCACTAATTAAGAAAGTGCCCTACAGGCTTGCTTATAGCCATCTTATGGAGGCAGTTTCTCAATTGAGGCTCCCTCCTCTCAGATGACTCCCGTCTTACATCAAGTTGACATAAAGCATAGATCTAAAGATTCAAACTCAGGTAGGTCCTCATACGTACATGGCAAGTGCCCTACCCGTTGGGCCATCTCCACAGCCCATCTCTCTTGGTTTTTCATTAACTTCAGAGCAATATGATCATTGGTCATCAAGTTCATCAGAGAATAGGAAGAAAAACCGGGACAAGTGTTTATGTGCTTTGGTTTTTGAATCCTTATCCTAAGATTCCTTTTGGGGTCTGTATGAAGCTAGGCTAGTAGCTACATCTGGGGCCAGTGTCTGCAGCTGAAGGGGGTCAGAGTGTGCTGTGGTTCTAAGGCTCTCAAACTGCCTCCTTTGTAAGGTGAGGTAAGCACGCCCTTTCTGGGGCTGTATGCAGATGGGTGTTAGGTCCTGAGCTACTCAGGGGCATGGGAAGTACCAATACCATTCCCCCCACCTTGTTTACGGTGAAGAAAGCACACTCAGAAATTCTGAGTCTGTAAGAACTGTTAATTTCTAGCTCACATTCAGCCCCAGGACAATTTACTACAGAGTTTCAAGGTTGATTTTAGAATATGGCATGATGAGGCATGCCCATAATCCCAGCACTTAGGACTCTAACGAAGGAGGATCTTGGTTTCCGAGTCAGCTGTGTTCTCTAGTGAGAGTCTGTCTCATGGGGAAAAACTCAAAAAGCTAGCTTTTTTTTTTTTTTTCTAGTGGTCCTGCCTGAATGTAACACTTTCTTCATCTGTATGAATGTGCTTGAGAACACCAGTTCATTGTATCTACACTTAAAAGAGTTCTCTGGGGTCTTCCATTTTCCTCAGGTTACTCTGAGAAAGATAAGGGTATTTATATTGGCATGTGCACAGCCAAAAGAGAACATGGGTATGGATGGAACATATAGTCAGTCCTAGATAGAGATGTGAATATTTTTGGCTAACAAATTGATTTTCCTTTGCTATTATAATCAGGCCAAGGAAGCCCCAATTACTTCAGGACTTTCCTGGAGCAATTAATTCACCTGGACAGCCTTCCTCTCCTCCCTTCCTGTGAGTCCCTTCACAGGAACTTGTTCTTCATTATCCAGAGGTCATTAAGCCAGGGAGAGCCTGTTCCGGAAGTGCGCTGAGTTAGGGGCACACAAAGACACGGGGGCTGAAGGAAATGGAGAGCACGCCCATGTGCCCTGCTCCCTCTGATCCTCTTCTGAGGGATGCTCTGTTCTAGGCAGAGTTTTGAAATGTCCACAGAGTAAGAAGGGCAAAGGAAAAGAGAGAGTCCACAGGGCAGTGATGGACAAAGTCCTCACAGGTGGAATTTGCTTTAAAAACTGAAAAGCACAGCAGACCCAGAAGGTGTGGGTGGCACGGAGGACATGGGAACATTTAGAGAGGTCACTAAGGTCATGATTTCTAATACTGCTTGTCAGTTGGTATACTTGGAAGGAGGCAACCCAGCTGAAGAATTGCCTCCATCAGATTGGTGTGTAGGACTGTCTGAGGGCATTTTCATGATTGTTAGTTGCATGGGAGGGTCCATCTCACTGTGGGCCTGGGCTGCATAAGAAGTTGGTGAATACAAGTGTAGGATCAAGCCAATACATGGATTTTCTCTGGTCTCTGCTTCTGCTCGCCTCCATGTTCCTGCCCTGACTTTCTTCATTGGTGAACTGTGACCTTGAAGCAATAAACTAAAATTACCTTTCTCCCAACCTCTTCCTCCCCTTTGGTTAATGGTGCTGATAAGCACTGTGTAAACAGAATAAAAGCAAATAGCAACAGAAAAGCAAATTGAGAACTAATGGAGAGACGTGTGAGGAGAAAGCCAGCTTACCTGACAGTGGGTGAGTGGGCCATCCCTGTGAGTCAGTGCCTTTGTATATTATTTTTGCTTCCGATAAGGAATCTCTCTCCATCCATGCATCCAGAGAGCATCAGATAAGGGACTGTGCTCTGAGACTGAGCTTCGGTAAAAATCTACTCACTGCTCCTGTGGAGTTTACAGCCTTCACTGTGTATGAGAGCCATGCCACCCTCAGCAAGAGGAGGTGACCTGAAGGACAAGTGGTGTGCTGGAGCAGGCTTCCCATCAGAGCCAAATGGAACTTCCAGCCCGACTTTGGAGTGCTTCAGAACCCACCACGTGAGAATATCTGCAGTATGGCAGCTGAAGAGCTGAGATTTGTGGCAATTTACACTCTAGACAGCTCCACAGCAGCCAGAACACCGCTGTGCATTTATGTGTATGAATACTCATTTAATTTCATCTTCCCAATAAAATTTAATTAAGTAAACAACATTTGATTAGTGCTCTGAGTATTCACAAATGCTGTCTTGCTCTCAAGTACCCCACAAGAATGTGTGGCAGTCGTTAACCTGTAACAACAGCTTTGTGAGGACACACTGCCAGGAACTGGAAGGCCTGACACTGAGCCTAGGCTTGCCTCCCCTCTGCTTTTCCTACCATGGTGGACAGGGCCTTGGCAGTCAGATATCAGGTACTTGTGGTGTCCATCATACAGGTCAGAGGGGCCAAATCGGACTCCATTCTTGGATGGCTGATAGATAACAGGAAGTTCCTCTCAAGGCTGGGAGATAAATGACCCTCATATTCTGCTTATTTTTGTACACTGACTTCTCAGGCTAAGTTCAGGGCCCAAATAGGCAGGCTCAACAGAGGCCTTCGATCTGGAGGATCTATTTTTTAAGGGGCTCAGGAAATGTGTTCCATGCAAAGAGAGGAATAAGAACTTTCAAAAGCTACTCCATTAAGGTGTTAGGCAAGACCATGGGGACTTCCAAATGTCACGTGTGTTGGCGGAGAGAGCAGTGGGTGTGTTTCAGGAGTATGAGGAATTTATGTTACATGGAAAAATCTCAGTACTAAGGAGCTGTGTCTAAAATGTCTTGAGCAGACTCATAACTATGGCCTCCTTTGAGAAGGAAAGAGAAGATTCTCAGTCACTGGCTGTCTCTTTCCACACCTCTGGTATTTGTTGGGATAAATAGCTAAACGAAAAGTTGGCTGTGTCATGCAAAAATCACCATGGAAGACCTGAGGTAGAAGTTTCCTTTATGTTTGGAATTTAGGCGTCTCAGGCTGTTCCATGTACATGAACAATCCATTTTGTGTCCCCAGAGTCATGTGATTGTTGGGAGGTGGGACCTGTTGGGAGGGTTTTATTCTTATTTGGAAGGGGGTTAGTTATCGCAAGGGCAACTTCATTTAGGGCGAATTAAGCCCCCCCTTCCCCCATATAAATGCTCTCTTATCCTTCTGTCATGGAAAGGTCAAAAGCCCTTTCCAGATGCTGCCTCCTTCATCTTGGAGACAAATACCCACTCAGATGGCCATACTCAGAACTTCAGTTTCTGTCATACTGATTCCCATCTGGAAATTTCCACACAGGATGTTAAATGGTACTTCCTTTACTTTCCGAACAATTATGTATTGGTTTGCCTTTTTTTTTTTCTTCCCGTAATGAAATGTCTTTTCCTCGCTTACACCCACACTCCCATTAATCTCCCATCCCCAGGATCTCCCCCAACACAGTGGCCCTACTCTGCTTTTTTGGTACTGATATTTCTGATTAAGCAAATCTAAAGGTTAGGTGAGAACATATTTGTCTTTGTCTTCCTGGGTCTGGGTTACCTCACTCAGTGTACTTACAGTTCCATCCATTTACCTGCGTATTTCATGATTTTGGTGGTTTTTTTTTTTAACAGCTGACCAAAATTCTATTGTTTATAGATACCACTCAGATGATGGGCATCCTTGCTGGTTTCATGTCCCTAGCTATTATGAAGAGAGCATCAGAACATGGATGAGCAGCTATGGCTGGAGTGCAGTGATGGAGTCCTCTGGTGTGTGCCTGTGAGTGGTCTAGCTGGGTCATGTGGTGGGTTTAGTGCTAGGATCTTGGCTTTGAGAGCCTTCCTGCCGGATTGCTATGGTGGCTGTACCAGTTTACACCCTCACCAGGAATGAAGGGCGGTTCCCCGTTCTCCATATCCTCTGTATGTACTGTTATTTTCCATTTCAGCCATTCTGCCTGGGATGAGATAACATCTCAAGGCAGTTTTAGTTTGCATATTCCTCCCAGTAAAGATGTCGAACAGTGTTTGAACTATTCCTTGCTATTTGTGTTTCTCCTTTGGAGAACTCTCTGTTTGGTTCTGGAGCCCCATTTTTAAATTATTTGTTTTCTTCATGTTTAGTGTTGGACTTTAGGGTGGAGGCTCAGTGAGCACTCTTCAGGATGCAGGCTTAGTAAACACTTTCTGACTAGGACTCAAGTCTGGCAGAAAATAGGACCAGCAATGAACAAGTGAGAACACACGAGAACTCTTAATTGACTGAAGAGGTAGGTTTCCCAGGAATGGCCTTGCCAGCTGTATGTTGGGTAGAGAATTAATGTCCAAACTGACCGCTCTTCAAGCTGTACCCCACACTCTCCCATGCTCCCTACTATCCTCAGAGCTTGACTTTAGAATCAGCTTTGTCTTTTGTGATGAGAAAGCTATGATTCTAGCTGTTTGTTGTGGTGATATATTTAATAAAATCATCCGGGAATATCAGAGGACAGAACCATCTCAGTGCACGCCATTAGTCCCAGCACTTGAGAGGCAGAGGCAGGAGGATCTCTGTGGGTTCCAGCCTGGTCTACAAAGCAAGTTCCAGAACAGCCAAGACTGTTACACAGAAAACCCTGTCTCAAAAAAGGGGGCAGGGCTGTAGTGATGGCTCTATCCTCTGATATTCCAGGCTAATTTTATTAAATATAAAATATATCACCACAGTGAGTGTAGAACTAGAGTGTTGATTCTTGAAATGGGATCATCTTACCCTGTCACCCCCAGAATGCTGTGTCCCAGGTGAGCTGACTGATACTCCAGTTGGGGAGCTCACTTGGGGACCTCTGATGAGATAAACCCCGAGAAGGACTCACAGTGTAAGCAGAAGAGGAAGGCAACTTTGTGAACACAGAGGCAGTGGCAGAATGTACAGGCAGGAACAGGTAGTTCATTGAGCAGAGCTCTTGGGAAATGCAATGCAGTGGGGGTACCAGACAATCCATCACCACTGGGAATTTGTTAGGGTGTACAGCCTCTGGACTCTACCCTGACTTGGCTAACAAGGGGCCAGGAACTCCTGTGTCTATGCAGCCAGCCCTGTTTTAAATGCCAGCTCTTATATATCTCTACCCACCAACTGGGACAAGGTCAAAGGTACATACACGGGCTGGAGTGTAGTATCATACAGTGACCAAAAGACATAAGTTTCAGTGAATGCAGGGTATAATTTCCTCTTCCCTTCCCTCCCAAACCACCACAAGTAACCTAAGAGGGATTCACACCAGGAATCATGAACCTCTAGGTACTGGGCTTTCTCTCCGTGTCTTCCTGGTTTTGTTATATCCCGATTGAAATTCTCGACTGCAGATCTTTCCATGTATAGTGAGAGAGCATGGAAAAAAATGTATGGATTACAGACTGCTGGTTAATGACTTTCTAAGTGTAATGACATTTCCCCTAAAGTGCTTCCAAATATAGATGACATGCATACTAGGGCTCTGGGGCTTGGTGGCAGCAATACTGCTGCAGGTGGGTTCATAACGAGTAAGGGGAGGAATTGCCAATCCCCAGGATGCCCCACCCTGACTCGTGCCCTACTGTGGGAATGGCAGCCTCACAGTTGCACCTACCCATCAATTCTTTAGATACACAGAAAGATTCAAGAAGGAACGCAAACCCATTACTTAGAATTACTTTAAAAGAGACTGTCAAAACCCTTAGAATAAATTGCATTTCTCCTGGATCTTCTGGACAAGGCTGTGGTAGAAAACATCACCAGTCATACCGCTCTGTGACTGAAAGGAGTTTAGCCTTAGGTTTGTTAGCAGCTGTTAAATGCACACCTCCAAATGCACACCTCTGGCATTTGCCATCAACCACAAGACCTATTGGGCCAAAGGAAGAAATAGAAACTAGTCTCCATTGCCTTCATGGGTGTGATTAAGGCCTGTGATCACCAGGTTGCCTTGTAAAGCTGAAGGCTGCTTCCAGGCCTCCCTGCCAAACCATGTCAGCTTCTTAACAGGTGTGAGGCCCCATCTCAGTGGGCAAAGGAAACTGACTGGGGTGCAGGAGATCGGAGGCCTTAGGAAACTTGCATTTCTTTATTTTCAAATTTTATTTCATTTTTATTCATGTATATGCATATATGTCTTTGTAAGTGTATACTACCAGTGTGTTGTTCACAGAAACCTGAAGAGGGTGTCAGCTTCCTGAGAGCTGGAAGCAGTTGTAAACTGTCAGATGTGGGTGCTGGGAACTGAACTTGGGTCCTTTGGAAGAGCAGCAAGTGTTCCTAACTGCTGAGCCATCTCTCCACTCTCAAATTTCTATCTCTTTAATTTTTCTCTTGATCCATGCTTCCTGAACCAAGCAAAGGGGGGGCCCAGATTTGGCACAGAAAGAAAACTCTACAGCATACCAGAAATGCCCAATCACATGGAAACTATGAACTACTTACTGCCTTTTGGACCATAGCTGCCTAACCAGGTAAATTCCAGTTCTTGCTAGATTGAGGGATTCCTTCAGGAGTCCAAACTTATGATCTTAAAAATCTCCAGAGGTCCCAGAGGAACCCACGGCCTTAGGATCTTCTGGATGATTGGGTCTCTGTCAGCGGAGAGACATGGGAACTGTACCATGGCAGTGATCTCTTACGTTGTCTCTCACTTTATGCACTCATCTTTTGAAAGACTACTAAGGCACTCTGGGTGTTTTGACTTAGAAAGTCCTAGAAGAGTGGCGGGAAAGATCTTGATGTTATTTTAAATTCAAACTTGATATTTAGACGTGTTAGTGGCCTGGAACTCAATTGTTGAGAAACAGCTTTCCATTCCTCTAGGTCAAGGCCCTACTCACATATCATTTTGAGGTTTGGATTCTACATTTGGGAGAATGTTAATAGTATGACAAGAAGAAGATAAAATTATTTGAACAGAAAGGGTAGAAATTAGGCCCAGGCAGAATGTGTTATGATTCTGAAGCTTGAGAAGAAAGCAATCCACACAACAATGACATCTGTGTGTGTGGGGGGGGGGGTCGAATTTTGAGTATATGAGGGTTATTGATCTATATTCCCTTATCTTCCATTTAGGGGCCTTTCTTACCAGCCCCCCTTGAAGACATGTCCCCAGCAGTATTAACATCGGATTCAAACCATAGGGAAGACCCTTCGAGTTCAGTCGTGGGTGAGAGCTGGAGGGTTGGATTTGGTTCCCATTGTCCATACAGGGCTCTTCACATGTCGGTTGGTGGTGCATCTGAGTGTCCCTGGTGATGGAACATCAGGGTTTTATTCCAGAGCATCTTTAAAGACATGCTGGCTGAAGGAAGAATGAAGGAAAATGAAATACTTGTACTCTAGGTTGACTGGCTATGAGCAAGACTGCTTGGAGCATCTTAAGATTGCCATTGCTCTCTTTGTTTAAGGATGTGCTGTAGAGACTGAGCCCTGCACCATATCCTCTAATTGGCATACCTATTTGTGTATATAGATTATATTAAAACTCTGAGGACAGAAATGTACCCGTGGCTAGATTTCGGTCAAGAGATCAAAGCTTACATAGACAACTTCAAGGGGTCAAGGGTATAGGAGGTCTGGGAATACCTGGAGACAGAGGGTGGTACACTGTGAGCACTTTCTCAACTTCTTCCTTCCCATTCACCTTGGTTTCAGGATTGTTTTTTTCAACATCTCAGAAAGTGAAGCTACCAAGAAACCAGGTGTTTTACCTCACTCTTTATTATTAACCAGGAGCCACATCTCTTTCCTTAGTTTTCAGCCAAAACATTCCAGAAAGGGGCTGGGTCAAGGCTGTGCCTCTAAAGGCAGGTGGCCTGGCCCCTCTCTGGAGCTGTGTGGCTGGAGCAGGGGAATCTGGTTCCAGAAAGGACTGATAAGCATGCTGTTCCTGTCCAGCATGGCACCTCATGGAACATGCAGGGTAAGAGAACAATGGGGGAAAACCCCCGTGGGATTGGAGGTGCTGTAGGACTGGGAAGGGTGAGGAAAGGGGGTCACCTCATAGCCTAAGTAAGCTAATTGAAAGGACATTTAGTTCTGCTCTTGGACTGACATGCCCTGGGCCATACATTTCTTGCCAACTTCCTCTTAACCTTAACTAATAACTTTTCCTCTTCAAATTCTGTCTGAGCAAGTTGGCAAAGTGTAGCAACACTATGTGTTTATTTGTGCTTGGCATAGCCAGAAAGAGTCCTATGGATGCCCTGCTCCCCACCCTCCCCGAGTCTTCTTGTTTATAAAGATTTATTCAACATGAACCATCTCTTAATAGGCTAGCTGTGGCAATATCCACCGGTAAGATCTGTGTCTTGGTGAGTTCTGTCTTCCAACTGTGGATTCTAGCTGTGAGCATAAGGAAGACATCTGCTATTCACCATCTCAGTAGGGAGCACAGACCTGACAAGGAGGTGGTGGCCATGGGACATGCATGGAGATGATCACAGTGAGTGACAAGGCTTGAACACAGCACTTAGCCTTCTTATCTGCCCCTGTTGTTTTTGATGCTACAAGCCCCAAGCTCAGTCCCTTCCTGAGCACTGCCTTAGCTGCGGGCCCTCTCTAACTTAAAGCTGTGCTTCCTTCCAGAGTGGCCTGGTGGAGTGGTTCAGGGTCAAATAAAAGGCCCCAGGATCTCACCTCAGTTGAGGATAATTCTAGAGCTCTGGCCAAGTTCAGTGGCTTCTGCTGGCTGTTCAGCCTGACCCTGTGTCTCCATCACTAGTGGAGAGAGCACTCTGGAGAGCTCCCATCAAATCTTCTACCTCAGCACCTACTGGGTAGGGTAGGACTTTTCCCCGTCTGGGCTAAAGCCAGCATATGTATTAGACAAAGTGTCAATAAACCAGGTTCCATGTAGTTTAGTCCTAGAGTTAAGCTACAATAATGTAAAATAGTCTCTTCAACCAGAAATCAAATTATTCTGTTAGGATCAAGATTTGTTATTACAAATTTATAGAAAAGCCACATGGGATCTGTTTGAAGAAAATGTAGTTCATCTGCATGTACATATAGCTAGTGGGGAGGGTTTAGTGTTTTTTGTTTTGCTCTTTGCTTTGATTTACTCTTTACCTTCGGGACCCCACCACCCAGCTCCCCAATAATCACACAGAGACTTATTCTTTCTTTTGAATGCCCGGCCTTTGCTTGGCTTATTTCTAGCCAGCCTTTTAAACTTAAATTATCCCATCTACCTTTTGTCTTGGGCTTTTACCTTTCTCTATTCTATGTGCCTTTCTTTACTTCTTACTCCATGAGTTGCTGTGTAGCTCGGTGACTGGACCCTGGTGTCGTCTTCTCCTTTTCTCTCTTTTCAACCCCCCCCCCATTTCTCCTTCTGCATGTCCTCTTTGCCTGCCAGCCCCACCTATCCTTCCTCCTGCCTTGCTATTTACCCATTCAGCTCTTTATTGGCCCATCAGGTGTTGTAGGCAGGTAAAGGAACACAGCTTCACAGAGCCAAACAAATGCAACATGAAAGAATGTAACACAGCTTTGCATCATTAAGGAAATGTTCCACAGCATAAACGAATGTAACAGATATTAAAATAATACTTCACAACAGTTCAGAGACCTGTACAGTTTAGGGACCTGGGTGATTCAGCATGAGCTTGGATGCATACCTGGATCCAGGGGATAAGAGCATTATCAGAGGCTCCTCCCACACCCAATGGGGAGATAGGACCTGTTTTTACCCACCTGGTTCATTAGTTTAATGAAATTACTTCTCTGGTATCTCCAAACTCTTAAAAGTGCCATAATCACTGCCATGTGACACAGCTTCCTATTGTGTGACACGCCACCCTGATGTTTGACCTATAAATCTCTAAATGTCCCTTCTAATGCCTCCAGAAAACCCAGGGCTAGTAAGATGTTTATGGTTAATACACAGTTACAGAGCCTTGGAAATCTCAAGACCTGCAGTATAGCAAGGCGGAGACCTAGGAGGAACAGAGCTGAGAGTCCAAACTGTGTCCCATATCCTGAGAACCAAGAGTGTCAATCAAGTCCAATCCAGTCCAAAGTCATCAGGTGCAAGACCCAAGAAGAGCTGATGTTTCTGCTCAACCCAAAGTCCAGAGAAGAGTGTCTCAGCGCCAGTGTCAGGCAGAAGCAGCTGCCTCTCAGAGTTTTCTATTAATTAAATCAATGCATAGACTAGAAGGACTGGGAGGGAGCCAGTGGGAAAATAGAATTATATTATAAGCCAACTAGACTCAGCATATCTCTGTAGGGCCTCCACCTAGCAAAAGCAAAACACATTCTTCTCGTGGTACCCACGGGATAAATCATATAGTAGCCATAAAATAAGCCTCAATTAAGTTAAAAAGAACTGGACAGTATTCTCTCTAGTCACAATGAATGGCTTTAGGAACAAAGCATTTAGAAAAACGAGAAACATTTGGAAATTGAACAACGTACTTCTAATGACCAAGGGGTCAATATGAACCAAAAAAGAAACGAGGAAACACTTTGAGATAAGCCAAAATGAAGATCCCACATAACAAAACTCACGGGATGCAGTTAGGGAAACAAAAGGTATAAACACCTATACTAAAGAAAGATCTCATATTTGTAAAGTTCCATCTGAAGGCACTGTTAAAGACATAGACTAAAGCAAAGCAAAAGTAAGAGGAAATTAAACAGTTATGCCAGGAATCAAGAGCTCAGAGAGATGGCTCACTGACTGGGATGAGTACTGCTTCTCCAGAGGACTTGAGTTGGGATCCTGGCAATCATGTGAGGTACCGCCTGGAACACCAGGTCAGAGGAGAGTCAACCCTCCCGCCCCGCCCAGATTCTTCAGACACCTGTGTTCACATGCAGATACCCACATACACTATAATTAACAATAAAGATTCTATGTAGAAAATCAACATTAGCCAGAAATGGATTCTTAGAAAGAAAAAGCCTAACAAAACAGATAAAGTGTCTAGCTAAAATGACTAAAAAAGAGAACACAATTAATAAAACCAGGACTTAAACAGAAAATATTTTCATCAATTTTACATAAATAAAAAAGGAAATTTATGAACAGCTACGTGCTAATAAATTCTATAACTTGAATGACAAATTCCTATAAAGAAGAGACTGTGGCCATAAAGAAACTGAATAAAAATAATTTTTTCATGCTTAGATGGCTTCACAGATTCTTACGAGTCATGGGCCACCCCATGTGACTACATAAAAATAAGGACAGTAGAGGCTCATTGGGAGTTGTTTTGGAGACCTGTACCGAAGTCAACCTGTGAGAGGGCAGAGGAAGGTGAAAGGCAGGTAGTAAGAGGCGTGACTGCCAGCAATGGACAATGGTATGTGTGTGAAAATGTCATAATAAGCCCACTGTTTTGAATGCTAATGAAGGCAAAAGTGAGGGGAAAAAAAAATCTAGAGACAATAAACAGAGTTTCGGGCACAAAGCCAGCTACTCCCTGAAAGCCGCTGGAGGATTTCTGTGTTTGGGCTTTGTGTCTTGATAAATACAGAGGGCTTTTGAAGAAGTAACATGCTGAGTGTGAATTAGTCGTTTATGTCTTTATAAAAGCCATGACCCGAGAGATATGGTCTTGAATGATGTGACAGAGGAAGGAGACACTTCAGAGCTGAAACTCGGGGATGAATGGGCTAGGTTGGGTGTAGGACCAGGTTTAGAAACTTAATTCACCCACTTTTGTAGTGTCCAGAGAATCAGGCTTGCTTCATGAATAGTTGTAGCCAAGTCTCCGGAGGGGACATTTAATCTCAGTGTCAGCCTAAAGGCATGGGGCTGTGATGACTGAGTTCGGAACAGGTGTCAGAAGGAAAGGAGTATATTGGGGGTAGCAGAGTCTTCCAAGAGCCCACAAATCATGGATGGTCTCTGTAATGAAGTCTGCTGACAGCCTCATAATGAACACTCAAGCCACATTCACAGAAGATCCCGTCCATATCCATAAATGTTATGCTTCTCAGAGCAGAGAGGATGGCTCAGATGCCAAGAACACTTGATGCTCTCGCAGAGAACCCCAGTTCAGTTCCCACTTGGAGTGCCTAAGAGTCTTTGGAAATGCTGTGTAAACACTGACATTATAGTTGCTTTGACCTCAGTAACTTAAAGCTACTACCAAGAGCAGAGTCAGGGTCCATTGCAACTGGCCAGTCTGATAGTATTTCTCTTTCAAGTCAGAAGGCAAAAGAGCCTATAAATATCGATGTGGGGATTTTGGCATGAATGACCTGCACCATCATTATGTTGGGAATGAAAACCATAAACAGAAAGCATTGCTTTCTTTGTATGTGAACATCTCTCAACCTAGTCCCACATTTCAAGTGTTAGCTGGACCTAGCTGTAGCCTTGAGGTGAAATGTTTCATAGAATCCAGTTGCTTGCTCACCTCTATTTTTCTGTACGTACTCATTTGACTAAATCTATTAGCAAAGGTTGGTGCTGATTTAAGAAAATGGAAGGCATTCATCTCTGGCAAAGATTCCCAATTTGTGATGTTGGTGGTTGCCATGCTGAGGTTTCCAACTTAATTGGGAATGATTGAGCGTAATCTCACTGTGGCTGTTAATTTAGTTGATTGGAATGTTGTTAATTTATTTGGAAACAACCTTAGACTAATTAGCCAGTTCCTCCACATGCTCACCTTGTTTTCAAGTTGGATCTGCTAGGTGGCTCCCTCCTCCAAGCATAAACTCCACGAGGCACCAGGCTCCAGCTCTACATTGGGCATCTAGACTTTAAACTGGACCCTCAAAACTGCTAGTGTTTATAATCAAAATCAGTCTAGTTAGTGCCTGAACACCAAGACTGAGTTTTGTTTTTCTAGCTGCATTTCCAATGACAAAATGTTGAAGGCATTTGTCTTCTGTGGGACTATGCTCTATCTAATACACGGTAAATATTTGTCATTGTAAATGTTTAATAAAACACTGGTCGGAAGCCAGGCAGACAGGAAGTATAGGCAGTGCAACCAGACAAGGAGAATTCTGGGAAGAAGAGCAGAGATACCAGCCAGACTCAGATACCAGCCAGACTCAGAAGAAGCAAGAAGAGAATGTTGTTGCACTGAGCAAAGGTACCAAGCCACATGGCTAAACATAGATAAGAACTATGGGTTGATTTAAGTGTAAGAGTCAGCAAGTAATAAGCTTAAGCCATAGGCCAAACAGTTTATAATTAATGCAAGCCTTTGTATATTTGGGACTAAATGGCTGTGGGGCCAGCCGGGTGAGATGGAGAAACTTCAGACTACATTTGTCTCCTGGGTGTTCCTAGCAGACTTGCTAAGGGGAGAAGATCACAGCATTGTTGCAAAAAGAAATCAGCCCCCTCAAAATTGTCCTCAACCTATCATACCACTTGGGCGTTTTATTAAAACTAGTGATTTTCAAGATTGCTATTTTTCTGACTGCTAATTCTTATGAGTTGGCTGTGGTTTTCCCAAGTTTTTACAGCTTAGCAGGGCTGTTTGGGCACCTCTACATTCCAAGATATTACAGGGACAGATAAGGGGCCATCTCAGTCCTGTCCCATCTTAGTTTAGGGTTAATTTCACTCACACTTCCATATTGCTGTTCATCACTGAAGCCAGGACAGGAACCTGGAGGCAGGAGCTGATGCAGAGGCCATGGAGGGGTGCTGCTAACTGGCTTGCTCCTCATGGCTTGCTCAAGCCTGCTTTCTTACAGAATCCAGAACTGCCAACCCCAAGGCTGGCCCCACCCACAATGGACTGATGCTTCTCCCCTGTTGGATACTAATTAAGAAAATGCCCTACAGGTTTGCCCACAGCCCAGACATGGAGGCATTTTCTCAACTGAGGCTTCCCTCCTTCTCTCTGATTATAACGTGTCAATTTGACATCTAGCCACCTCATGTCCCAAGGCAAGAACAGCCATTAGCTTCAGTGTCCCAAACCTGAGCTCCAGTGATCTGAGTTCTAGCAGGTTGTGGTTGCTCCTTTATACCTTGCACTTCAAGCTTCATGTCCCCATACAAAGGTTTCCCCTACAGGGCAGTGATAAAATAGGTATGTGGTGATGTGTTACATATTTAATAAAAACCAGTCTGAAATCTCAGAGAAGAGATCTACCATAGTCAATCCAGGAGGATCAGAGAATGGTAAGTCTCGCCTTTAATCCCAGCACAGGAAAGACCAGGAGTGGTGACCTAGGCCTTTAATCCCAGCAGATCTGAGTTTGAGGTCAGCTTGATTTACAGAGGGAGTTCCAGGCTTCCAGGCAGGCAGTGGTGGTGCCAGGCCTTTAATACCATAACTCCAGAGACAGAGATCTTTCTGTGTTTCTGTGAGTTCAATGATAACTACCAAATAGTAATAGCCCATGCCTTTAATCTTAACCTGGATATAAAACAACTGGGCGAAGAAGGTATTTAAGGCAGGCATAGGAAGACAGTTGGGGCAGTGGAAGTCACACAAGGAGCTAGGTTGAGGAAGCTGGAAGACAGCTGGGTGAGATCTGACTGAGGTGTTTCCTCTCTTTGATATCTCAGCCTTTCCCAATATCTGGCTCTGAGTTTCCTTTAATATAACCAGAATTCATGCTACAATAAGGTTTGATTTTAAGTTGCAAATCAGTTTAGCTTCAGTGAGAGAACATATTTCAGCTTGGGTTACCCCATTCTGTTGTCAGTTTATGTGATTGGTGTTTTTACTTGACCACAAACAAACTCCCGCCCCATGCTCATCAAGGTGGCTCTTATCAGCGCTCAGATGTGGGCAGAGGACTGATCTTGGAGTCTGCCTGGGAAATGGGATCTTGAGTCAGCTCCATCACTGCAGAGGTGCAACTGAGTTGCATATGACCAGCAGTAACAAGAGCGGGACATTGGCCTTCTCGCTCCAGTGCACCTACTCTGGTTTTTCTGGGGCATCTTTTCCTGGGATCCTCAGGTCATGCTGTTTGTTTGCATGATTTAGCTCTGGCCTTCCTGGTCTTACTCCTGATGTCAGCTGCACCTGAACCTGAAGAGCTGGAGAAGGACTGAAGACCATCTGGGACAGATGGACTCTGCATACTTCACATCCAGTGTGACCCAGTCTGAGTCTCACCAGACTTTTTACCACCTTCAGGTCCTGGAGCAGGATGGCAGCCTCATAGTTTCATGAGATTTTTTTTTCCAGAGTTATGTGGCTTTGCACAGCATGGCTGATAGGCTTTGGTCAGCTAACAGCCTCTCAGCAGGGTGGAGCTGGGACAGTAAGTGGCCTCCCTTCCAAGCCTCCTGCAGCCATTTTATTTCATTCTCAGGGACATTGACGTCCAACAAGTCCAAGCCTCCGGCTCAGAAGGCCCAGCATGTTGGTGTCTGTCTGAGTTCACACCAGACAGTGGAGGCCTGGCATTAGCCCTGGAGTCAGAGACACACATCCTGCCTCTCTTAATCTTATAATGAGTTCCTACTGGTTGGGGAGGTCCCTTGGGGGTCACTTTAAAGCCAGTACCAGTTATTGTAATAATTATCAGGCTAGCGTAACACGTGTAGGTTCAAACAGCCAGAAATCAAATCCCACCGAATTGTTACGGGGTCTGCTGAGGCATGCTCTGATCTTTGTCTTTTCCTTGTGAGATCTTAGGCAGGTCGTGCCCTCAGGATAGCCTGAGTTCCTCAGCCATAACGCACAGACAGTGCTACAGTGTGAAGTGAGCTGTGGAATGTAAAGGGAAGGCCCCACACTGTGTGTGGCAATCAGGAGGCACCTAATAAATGCTAGCCATCACCATGCAATGATACTTATTTAATCATTAAGGAATTGGGGGATTTTATTGGAAGCAAAGTAAACATGTCTGCTTCTGAGTCTCCCATCCCTCTGGGAAGCCAGACCAAGTTCATAAATGCCGAATACCATATCCACCTGGTGGCCGCATCCCCAGATCTCTCATCAAGAACCTGGGAGGAAATGAAAAGGCTTGTAATTAACAAACCAAGGCTCTCCACAGGGTGGGATGGGGTGGGTTAGTGGGGTGGGGGAGATCAGGATTGGGTAAGCACACACTTGGGGGTGTGATGTGGGCAACTCAAAAACAAAGCGGGACTTTGTCCTGGTGGCTTGGCTTGGCTTTTTGTCATAATATTTAATTAATTTTGAAATTTCAAGTAAAACGTTAAAGTGTGAAATGTTTGTATTTAATAGCAAAGCGAGCCCCTGTTGAAGAGGTTGAGAAAGCATCTATGTTCTTTAAAATGCAGCCAAGCTCACAGGAACATGACAGGTAGAGGGAGCCATCTGCCCAGCCCCTGTTCACCCATGCTGTCAACATCCAGACATCCTCAGAGTGGCAGTGAGTACATGGGGTCTTCAGTGTCTGTGGAATTGGAAAAAGCTGGCCCTTGCACCAGGTGCCGTGTTTCAGAATTAGTCTGTTTCTTTTATGATGTTAATGAATGAACCTTGAACAAATGTTCACTGACAGCAACAGAAGCATGATGCCCTTCCCTCCTTGGGTTTGGACTGCTATTACAGTAGTCTCGTAGGACACGAGATGAGTCCCTAATCCATCCTGAGAAGTCCACTTGCCATTCTGGCTAAAGAAAAGTCCTCGGTGAATCTCTTTAAAATGTTCTACTCTATTGACTAAATAAAATTTGAGGAGTTAATAAAAGTGGGAAAAAAACCCATCCTATAGAAACACAATGCACACATGCCTGGCTTATTGAATGGTTACAGGCTGAATCTGAAAAATTATGGCGCAGAACATTACCACCTTTTTGCAGGGTCCCTGTGCTCCATACTTGTACTTCAACAACCCCAGGGGCCTGAGCACAAACCAGGCTTTCTCAGAGCTGAATTGTACTTGCTTTTGAACTTTATATATGTAGCATTAGAGACGGAGGTGTCAGTTGGATGGGATGGAGGTGTGTCTAGCCTGGTAAAGCACACCTCTGGATATGTCTGTGTGAACACTTCCAGAGAGGATTGATGAGGGGTGAAGGCTATCCCTGAAGGCAGATAGAACCATCCGATGAGCTAGGACCCTGGATGGAATAAAGGGTGGGATGGGGCGGGGAGCCGGCTAACCTAGAACATTTTTCCTGGCCACCTTGATGTGAATTTCTTTGTTCTGATCTTCTGTACCCTATTCCCACCATGAGGATTGGAACCTTTGAGATCACAAGTCAAAATCAATCTTTCCTCCTCAGGTTGCTTGTCAGGAGCATTTTTGTGAGAAAATGTACCAATGAAAAGTACCAATATAGATATACTGTGTTACCCTGGATGCATTGTGTGAGGGAGACTGATGGCTGCTTGGGAGCATTGTTATAGTCCCTTCAGAGACGCTGCTGTGTGGCATCTACCAGATCATCTTTCATGACTGGACCCATTGCTGTCAGAGATGGGTATGTAGTTCCTGACAGAGTTGGTCCCAAAGATTGTGTCTTGAGGTTTCTATTGCTTTGAAGAGACACCATGACCATGGAGACTCTTATAAAGGAAAATATTTGATTGGGACTGGCTTACAGGTTTAGTCCACTATCATTGAGATGGAGAAGCATGGCAGCATGCAGGCAGACATGTTGCTAGAGAAGTTCAGCATCCAGATCAGCAGGTAGCAGGAACACAATGCCGCAGTAGGCCCGGCTTAAGCATCTGAGACCTCAAAGACTGACCCCAGTGACACACTTTCTCCAGCAAGGCTACCCTTCCTAATAGTGCTATTCCTTATGGGCCTACGGGAACCATTTTCTTTCAAACCACCACGAATGATTATATGACCTAAGCTAGTCAGTTGCGATTTCCCAGTGGGAGGTGGTTTTCTCCCTCATGGGCAGCAATGCTTCATAGCAGACTTCTGAGGCAGGCTGCCTGTTGAACCTTTGCCCTCTCACTGATTGATTGTGAGATATGGCATGGGCTATTTAATTTTCCCATGTCTCTCTCGGTGTGTGTAAGTGAAAATTGTTCCATTGGGTTATTTCAGAGACTAAAGGGGTACCTGGAACCATAACCGGAACAATTCCACTAGTATACTTTTATTCCCAGACTCTGAGATATGAAGATGCCAGGCTAGGCTGAGGTACCTGCCTACAAGATGAACACTGAGGTTGCTTTAGCATGTTGCTCTGTCCATCATTCGTCTGAATCTTTGTCAGTCCCCCATCTAGCCTGCCAGCTTCGTTCTCATTCCCATAGAAAACATCCATTCCTCTTTCACGGAAAAGAATGAATTGATGTCCCGTAAAGCAGCCATCCCACACTTTCTTAGGCAGACTCACCCCCATTCCTCCAACCTGAAGCACTGCCCCTGAGCAGTTCTTTGGAAGTATATGTGTGGTATCATTGTAGTGTAACTATTTCCTCTGAGATTGAACCATTCCACCCTGCATGGAAGCTCCTTAATCAAGAAGGTAAACAACTCAAGAGCCCCAGGAAGTCCCTGAAACTGACCAGATTCACTAGCCCATTCTTGCCATAGTAAGCAGAGCCAAGATTCAAATAAGATGCCCAGAAGAACAAAAGCTGTAAAGATTGTGAGAACAGACAGGCAGCCCAGCTGAGGTTTAGACCAATTGAGACATCTGGAAAGGACACTCTCCAGCCTGTTGGGCTGCCTGCAAGCTGTACTGTGGGCTCTTGTGAGTTGTCACTTGTGCTATAGTGGGCTATGATGATTGCAGCTGCCTGTGAGTCATTTCTGTTCCTCAAAGTAACCTCTCACCCATATTCCTACATGTAACCCCAACAAAACTCATTGGTTTGCCAAGCTGGCTTGACTCTAGCCAGCCCGAGTGTGGTGAGCATGGCTCTGGAAGGCCTTGCCCTCTCTTTCATAACCTCTGCTCTGCTAAAAACCATTACTTTACATTCCTAAAACTAGCTGCCAAGGTCTATTCCCTTATTTGGCCACTTCCTCCCCCTGAGGCCGACTACTAAGGTCCGGCTATCAAAGTATTGAAGTCCAGCAATCAAAATCCCCCTTTGGCTCACCTAATTAACATGACCAATTAAAATTAAACACCTCATACTAACACAGGGGTTCTCTTTGTACTTTTATAAACAGACATTTTTCTATGTGCCTTCTATGTCTCCTCTCTACCCAGAAGCTATCCTTTGTCCTTCTGGGGCAAATATCCCTGCCCCTCTCCCCTGTTCCCTCCCCCTCTTCCTCATCCATTATCTTCTGTGTTTGTCTCTAATTTCTGTTCTCTGTCCCTCTGGGGCAAATAAATATCCTTTGTGCTGAGAATTTAGCTTTGGGGTCCTAAGCTGATGCATTTACTTTCAGGCAGTATCTGTACTTTGGTCTGTTATGGGCTTCCTATCTGAGGTGAGTAGATGTGTATGTTATGTCTCCCCAGGAAAAGTTTTATTACACAACAGTTATCTGTAACCCAGGGCAACCTCCTACGATGCCATTTGCCTTGTCTGTTCATTGACATTTGAATTTAGGCACAAAAGTCAGTTCTGGTGAGTGAAGTGATGACCATTTTAGGAAGAACTTGACAGTGAGGGTGGCCTGAGCTTTACTGGTGACTCAGTTGAGGGGAGGAGGAGGGAAGGAAGGGGGAGAGGAAGAAGGGAGGAAGGAAAGAAGAAAATAAGGAAAAAGAATAAGTGAAGATTGTTTCTACTTAGTTGCTGAAGTGAAATTGTTAATTGTTGATCTGTGAATGCAAGCATGCGCATTTATAAATTTTTATGTGTGATGAAATAAGAAGTATATACAAGCTTGTCTTTGATTTGCTAAATGCTGTAATTTGGGTCTCAGTGCACCACAGGCCCATGTATTAAAGGGTGAGATGTTGGGAAGTTGTAAAACTCGGAGAAGTAGGGCCTGATGGGAGTTCTTCTGATTGTCCTCAGAGGGTACAGTGGGACCCCACCCCCTCCAGTCCTCTTCCCATACCCACTGTGAGGTAAATGGATTCGTTCCACCATGTGCTCCCACCATGGCACACCCCCCTCCTTCCCCACTAGAAGCCCCAAAGCTATGTGTCCACCTGAACACGGGCCAGAGCCTCCAAGCCACATGTGACAAAGTAAACCTTTGCTTTTTATAAGTTGATTTGTCTCGGTTATTTGTTAAACTAATAGAAAGCAAACATGTTGAGGTAGGCTGCCCGTCTCAAAGAGAAGCCCCTTTGTGAACTAGCTATAAGCTGAATTTTCTCCTCACAGGGTACACTTTATAGTTGATGAAAAAGTGACCATCAGACTCTAGTGAGTCAGACTTGGGTGTTTGGAAGATACTTTCTCAAAGACGAACAAAAACAACCTGTTACTACAAAGAATGTGATAGCAATTACTTGCTGTAAATATATAACGGAAGTTTTCAAGTCCTGAGTAGAATAATATACTGGAAAACATAAATGCATCCTGCCATTTTGCTAAGTGGAGATATTAGCGCAGGTAAAGGAGCCAGGATCTTATGTCCCAATTTTCTATGTAATTAAACTAATAATTGTTCATGAGGAACACCGTGATATCTAACGAGTACATACCCTGCAGAAATATTAAATTGAGGTAATTACCCTACACTCTTACCTACTAATCATTCTTTTATGGTGAGAACATTGGGATCCATTTGCATTTTTGAAACCTACAGTATATTATTAATAACTCGGTCATTGGTATAATAGCTCATGGGAATGTACTCTTCCTGACTGAGACTTTGTACGTTTTACCAAGATTTTCCCTTTTCCCCTCTCCAACTCACGCCCTGGCCTCTGCTAACCACTTTCCTGTTCCGTTGTCATGAGAGCAACTTATTTTAGATTCCACATGGAAGCGAGATCACACAGTGTGCATCTCTCTGAATCTGGCTGATTTTACTTACAATTTTCTCCAGATTCACCCATGTATCACAAACAACAGACCTTCATCATTTTTAAAGGCTATGTAGTATTCAAATGTGTGTAAACACCACCACATTATTCATTTTTTCTTTTGTGGGTAAATTAGATTGCTTCCATATCCTGGTGTTGGGATGAGCATTGAAATAAATGGAGTGTGCAGGGATCTCTTTAGGATCAATTTCAATGCCTTTGGATACATACCCAGTAGTGAGTTTGACGGGGAACATGTAATTTTATTTTGGGGGGTGGGGTTTAGAGAAACTTTCATAGTGTTTTCTAAAGTGACTATTCTGACCAGTGTTTATGATTTCTTCCACTCCACATTTGTACATACTCATCTTTTTAAATAATATTTATTCCTTATGTTTTTGTTTAGGAAAAAAAAGACACTTATTATCTTATAGTTCTATAGGCAATGGTCCAGATCAGAGGTATTGACTGCACCCTGCTTCCTCTAAAGTCTATAGAGGCAAATCCGTCTTCCCCTTTCCTGGCTTTGGATGGTATTTTAGCATCTGAAATAATAGGTTTAGTACATATTCTATTTTGTTCATATTATCCCCTCTTTGACCTCCTTTGCCCCACCCTCTCCCATTGGTCTATACTCCAAATGGTTTTCTTATTTTCTGATGTCATATGTAATTGAGATTATGCATAACAGAAAAAAATAAGCAATACTGGTCTTGCTGACTGAATGATTTTCCTTAGTGATGGTTCCCAGCTCCATCCACTTTCTTGCAAATGGCATAATTTCATGCCTCTTTACAACCCAGTGTGTGTAGTCCACATTTTCCTTGCTCATGAATCTCCTGATGAATCTCTAGGATATTTCTATGTCTGGGACCAGTACAGAAACAGACAGGTGTGCAGCTCTATCTGTGGCTCTCTGGCTGAGAGTCCTTTGGATATACACTAGGTATGGAATGGCTTGGTCTGTTTTTAGTGTTTGGGGAACCTCTATCCTGGTTTCAGTGGTGGCCAAAGTAGTTTATTATCCAACCCAATAGGGATTCACTTTCCTGCATATCCACATATTTTTAATGTTTTTAAAATTAGCATATTTTAAGTGATTGGTTTCATTTACAGATGCTCACATACATATCTCACTTTACATTATTTTATTGGCTCTTCCTGTGGCCCTTCCCTTCTCTATAATTTGTTTTCTTGATGATAGGCATTGTTTGGCTAAAGACAGAATCTTAGTGTAGTTTTAATTTATATTTCTTTTACAGCTAAGAAAGTAGAACACTCTCTTCCCATATATTTATTGGTAAGTTCTATTTCTTTTTTTGAAAACTATTTGTTCAGTTAATTTTCTTTAGTTTTTAGATGATTAGAATTTTTAATGCTTATTTATTTTTAGTTTTAATAGATTTGAAGCCAGGTATTAAAAGCCACACTTTTAATCCGAGTATTCAAAAGTACAGGCAGGGGAGTAAGGATATGGCCATCCTTGGCCACATAGTAAGTTGGAGGTCATCCTCAGCTACACGAAACCTTGTTTCCAAAAAGCTGCTTTTTTAGTCTAGATCAAAATGTGGCTGGTATATTTTTTTCTGAGTCCATAGATGCCTCTCCACTGGCATGATTATTTTCTTTGTGGTATAGACACTGTGTTCACTGTTCAACATTATGTGAAGCCATTTGCCAAGTTTTCAAATTCTTGAGCAGTTGGTACCCCTTTAAGAAACTCCTTAACTATACCTACGTCTTGGAGTTATCACCTCTGTTTTCATCTAGCTGTCTCTAAGTTTTAGCCTTTATATATATATATATATATATATATATATATATATATATATGTGTGTGTGTGTGTGTGTGTGTGTGTGTTACAGGATAGGTGCTTAGCCTCACTTCCACTCTTTGGAGGAAGTAGCCTTTCATCTAACTTACCTTGTGGAACCTTTATTGAAACTACGTGACTCTAGGCATAGACATTTATTTCTAGGCCTGTTATTCTCTTTTTGGCTCGTGTCTATTTTTCTGTGACAGTATCATGCTGTCTTCCATCACTACGGCTCTGTTGTATAATTTCAGGTCAGAGATTGTGATACCCTTAGCACTGTTTTCTGTTTGATATTGGTTTGGCTATTTGGAATTTTATTGTGATTCCTTATGAGTTTGAGGATTTTTTTTCCAGTTATGTGAAGAATTTTACAGGAATATTGATAAGGATTATATTGAATCTCATGATAATATAGCTATTTTCACATTATTAATTCGACCGGTCCATGAACACGAGTGAGCTTCCTATTGTCTAGTGTCTTCTTTAATATTTTTCAGGGTGTTAACACTTTCATTTCCCATTGGTTATTTTAATGTGTCATTGAATTTGGTTTGCAAATATCTTGTTGAGAAGTTTTGCTTCGATGTTCACCAAGGAAATTGGTTTACAGGTTCTTATTTTGTTGTATTCTTACCTTATCGGGGTAATACTGGTTTCATAGACTGGATTTGGGAGTGTTTCCTCCCTTTGATTTCATGGAGTAACTTGAAGAACGTTGGCATTAGCTCCCCATGAAAGGCCTCACGCAATTCAGCAGCGAGTCCATCTAGCCTTGGGCTTCATTGTCCTCGCTGTGGAGACTCTTATTCCCGCTTTAGTCACAATTGTTCATTACAGAAGTTTGTAAGTTGTTTGTATCATCTTAGCTTATTTTTTATAGGTTGTGTGTGTCTAGGAGTTTATTTTCTCCTTTTCTTCTGGTTGTCCACCTATTTGGAATCTGGTGTATCTGGTATATCTCCGCTGGTGTGTCTCTGGCATCTCTGTTCTTCCTCTTCCCAGAGTTTTCTTAGTCTGGTAGCCCCGCCCACACTTCCTGTCTGCCTTCTGAACCAGTAGGAGGGGAAATGTACTAGAACATAATCCCACTACAGGGTTTGCTTTGACTCACATTTGGAAGATATGGCCGATCATAATGTGGAAGTCATAGCAGCAGAGTTTGAAGCAACTGGTCAAATTGTATCCACAAAGGAGAAGCAAAGAATAATGAATTCCTAGACTCAGCTCACTTTCTCCATTTTACACACAGTCCAGTATCCCAGCCCAGGGAATGACACCTCCACAGTGAGCAGGTCTTCTCATTTCACTTCAGACATTCCCTCAGAGACATGACCAGAGAGCATCATCACTGTATGCAATCCGCAAGCGTGTTTAATATCTCAAGAAACCTTTCAGCATGCTAGGGCCAGCCATGCCACACAAAGGATAAATGGTGGCAATCCTGAGAGGAGCTTGCAGGCTTCTTTTAAGTGTAGCCAAGGGGGAGGTCCTAGAGCAGTTAGGTCATTTTAGATACGATTGGCTTAAGCAAGTAGCAATCATATTAGTACATTTTAATTGGCCATGGCCAGTCAGGGACTGATCAAGTACAGTTTTTCCATTTTGGGGCAGGCCTAGACAAGTCTCCGGCTTTGTCTTTGAGCTGCTGTGAGGTTGTGTGCACTGACTATGGAGGCTGGCTAACTCAGTGGCCTCTATCCCTCTTGTCCCTGTGGTCAGGTGCACCAGTGATTAAATGTCCTTGTTTGTGGCTCTTTCAGAAACTGCTTGTTCAGTCTCAGGAAACTATATTTGGGCCTGATCTCTGAGAGAAGACTAAGCAGCCTGTTATGACCTCTGCTTGGTCCTCTCACAATGCACGGCAGTCTGCACTAATCACCACACACGGTAAAAAGGAAAAAATGGAGAAATTCAAGAGAAAGAAAAAGACCCATGGCGTAGGCTGTCCCGAGCTGTTGGGAGCTCACAGGCTCTGAAATGACAGCTGATGAACCTTCATGGAATGGATCTGGACCCTGTGATTGGAGATGACAGTCAAAAGGCATGGGCTTTGGGCCAGAGTCTATCCTGGGTGCACGAACTAGCTTCTTGGAGCCCATGCCTTGTGGGGCTCCTTTCTCAGCCTTGATACATGGAGGAGGGACTCGGTCCACCTCAACTAGATATGCCAGACAGAGTTGACCCACCTTGAGATTCCTTGCCCTCTCTGGGGAGTAACAGGGGTATGTGTAAGGGGGTGGGGGCACTGGGGAGGACTGGGAGAAGTGGTGGTAAGGGGAGCAGTGGTAAATACGGATAAAAAAAAACGAAAGTTTTAAGAAAAGGAAAAGACATAGTATCACTGGGAAAAAAACTTCCTTCTAAATCCTCTAAAACTGGAATCAACTGGGTGAGACTGGGGTAGGCACAGAGTCAGTGGAATGTGGATTCTCTTTCCTAGTATGCTGTTGCTCAAGTTGGGGCGGCCAGTGTTCTATCCAGAGAATGTCTCCCAAGTGCCTGAGGAGTAGGGAAAGGGGCGGAGCATTGATATCTGTATGGAATGAATACTCTTGGTGCCTTCAGAAGCTGTTCAGCATCAAACAGTCCACAGGAGCTGGGAGGGGAAGGAACCAGGCACTCTGGGACATCAGAGCTCTCGGTCCAGCTGGCAGTGGAATTTGAGGTAGATAAATGACTCCAGAGGTTAGGCTATCAACCTCCACAGCTCTCAGGTGATAGGCTAAGTTTCTATTCACCAAGGGCATCACTACCACCGCTGTACCTTTATTTCCTGATCTGAGACTCCCGCAGGCTGAACTTTTAAGCATGTTGGCATCCTGTCCTTCCTGTCTCTTTGACCAGCCTATTTCTCTCTCTCCCACCCTCTGGGACTATGGTGGGTTGACTCCTGGCTCCCTAACATGTGATTCATTCTTATTACCAGGCTGCCAGGGTGGCTTTCCTAGAAACTGGTTTCTTGACAATATGATGCCTGGGTCACAACTCTCTTTAAGACATGGTGAGAGACAGGGATTTCTATTTCACTCCTGACCCTTCATGCCTGTAAGAGTTAATGCCTCACCAACAAAGACTCTCACCCTGGGCTTAGAGGGCTATGGACTTGTTCTATGAAACTGACTGCCAGTCTCTTCACATCAGGGCTACCTGCCTTTCTGATTGGATGAGGATTCTGCTTCCCTTCTGCCCCACTGGGAACCATGTGGCATCACCCTTCTGTTCATCTACACGTCTATCTGTCCTACCTTATGGTTCTGCCATTTGTCCTTTCTTTGAAATGTCTTCTAGTCATCATTATTCTGACTCTCCTCATTGGCTGTTCCACATGAAGGCAGTTGCCAATTAGCTATCTTATTCTAGAAACCAAATGATATAATTCTAACAGATTTGCGGTAGCATGTGGTGGTTTAAATTTGCATTTTCCCATGATTGGAGGAGTTGAACATTTGTTTTAATATCTATTTGCCATTTGTAGATCTTCATCTTCTAATGAAGGATTGTATTTTTGTGTGTGTGTGTGCTCTAACAAAATACCTGATGCAAGCAGTTTAAGGAAGAAAAGGTTAGTTTGAGGGAATGTAGCCCATCCTCACAAGGACTTCACAGCAGCAAGAGAATCAAGATAGCCAATTATAGAGAGCCATGGATGCTGGTGCTCTGATGGACTCTTCATGCCATTTATTCAGTCTTTCCATCTATGAATTAGTGATACCCACATTGAACATGGTTCTTCCCCATCTCCTCATTTAATCTCCTTGGAAATCCCCTTAAACACATACCTAGAAGTGTGTCTCCTAGGTAATTCCAAATCCCACCAGTTGACAATTAGGACCAAGTGTCACTAATCCTTTGCTCTTTTGAATTAGGTTATTTTTCCCCTTGATTGCGTACTTGATTTCCTGATGTATTATGTGTATTATCCTTATCAAAGATATGGATTGCCCCCCCCCCATCAGTGAGTTATCTTTTAATTCTCTTCTCTCTCCTGCTCAAAAGCTTTTTAGTTGAGTACAATCATATTATTTATTTTTGCTTTTATTGCTTTTTCTTTGGGGGTTTATCCATGCAGCCTTTGCCCAGGGAGGCCTCAGTTGTCACACACAGCTCCCCTCCTCCAAGCGCCGCCCTGTTACCAGTGCCATACCTTTCACCCATTGCCTTCCAGCTCCTGTTCTGCACTTTATCTACAATTCACTTGCTGTTCACTGATGGACAGATGGATTCACCCAGGGAGGAGGAACTGGGCTCATTTCCAGGACAGCTGCATCTGGGCCGCAGGCTTGGGGAGGTAACACCTGCCATCTGGTTGATCCCTTAGCTTAGAGATCCCAGTGGGACTTATATTCTGATACTGGGAGGTTGAAGCCATCCCAGGAGGGGACAACCAGGTCCTGGGAGCTTGCAGGGAAGAATGATGCACAGGTTCACATCAGGGCCCCTCTCCAGAGTCACACCCTTGCGGGGAAGCAATGGAAGAGAGGGGAATAAGAACAACATTTACTTCACATTTTTAGAGGGTGAAGAGGGTCAGGGTTATTTCCAGAATTTTTTAAAAAGTTTATTTTATTTTTAATTATGTGTAAGAGTCTGGTGTGGGTATGTATGGGGATATTTTCAAATATAATAAAAACATTCCGAGATATTGGAGGGATCTACCCACAGTCAGTCTAGGAGGATCAGACAGTGGTAACTCACACCCTTAATCCCAGCACAAGGAGTATCCCAGGAGTGGTGACCTATGCCCTTAATCCAATCTGAGTTCTGGTCATCTTAGTTTACAGAAGGAGTTCCAGGCTCCCAGGCAGGCAGTGGCAGTGCCTCGCCTTAACTAAGCAAAGAAAGTATTTAAGGCAGACATAGAAAGACAGAGCACGCAGAAGAAGGCAGGAGGAAGGAGGCTGAGGTAGCTGGAAGACAGCTGGGTGAGATCTGACTGTGGTGTTTACTCTCTGATATCTCTGCCTTTCCCAGAGATCTGGTCCTGAGTTTTCTTAATTCATGCAACAGGTATGGGCACATGTGTGCCAAGAGGCCAGAGGGGCTGGGTTCCCCTGGAGCTGGAGTCACAGGTGGTTGTCACTGCTTGATGTGTGTGCTGGGGATTGAACTGGGTCTTCTGTAATAGCAGTATGCACCTTTAGCCAATGCTCCATCTCTCAGTAACATTTTAAACTAATTATAAATATTAGAAATTTAGTTCTTACAGTTCAGGAGTCTAGGGAGTCTAAACTTAAGACATTTGGTAAGAGATTTTTGTTTTGTGCTTTGTTCAAGAACACTTTTGTTGATGTCTCGACAGTTTTGCACATGTATAGATTACATCTTGATCATATCTACCCCAATTCTCCACCTCACTCTCCCCACCATCCCCCTCCCCATTAATGTCATCTTTGTGAGGAACCTACCAAGTCCAGTCAGTGCTACCACAGACCCATGGGTGTGGGGCTGCCCAGCAGAACAGGGAGAGCCCCCCCCCCAGTGGCCACACTGGAAGGCAATGTGACCCCTCTACAAACAGCCATCAACTGCCAATAGTGCCTTAGCCAAGGACAGAGCCTCACAAGCCCCTCCCCATCCATATCCAGCATGCCCATATTTGAAGCTATAGTTATTACAGCCTTTAGCTTGACATAATCTTTCATCTTTAATTTGTAGAGAAAAAAAAGCTTCAATACTTAGAAAATGATGGGAAAATTTGTTTTAGGTTCTTATTATGAGTTAATATATTCTTTAGGTGACTTAGTCAGTGTTCTGTTGCTGTGAAGAGACACCATGGCCATGGCAACTCTTATAAAAGGAAGATTTCACCAAGTTCATAGGTTTAGTCCATTATTGTCATGGTGGGGAGCATGGTGGCGTACAGGCAGATGTGGTGCTGGAGAGGTGGAGAGGTCTACATCTGGACACACAGGCAACAGGAAGAGAGAGAGAGAGCACTGGGCTTGACTTGAGCTTCTGAAAGCTGCTCCCAATGAACATTCCTCCAACAAGGTCACAGCTACTCCCTAAACACTCATATAGATGAGCCTATGGGGGCCGTTCTTACTCAAACCACCACATTTGGCAAGGAAAAACGTTTTCAATTCTCTCTCTTATTTTGTTTTTCTTGAGACAGAATCTTACTATGTAGCCTTAGCTGATCTGAAACTCAAAGAGATCTAGGTGTGTCTGTCCCTCAAATGCTCAGACTAAAGTTGTATGCCATCAAGTCTGGCCCTTCAATTCCCTTTTGAAAATTATTTTTATTGATATAGCATGAATTATATTATTTTGAAATATAATTTTATTTCAAAAGCTATGAGTAAATTTTCCTGTCCATGTTCCCAATTTCCTCCAATAGCACTTATCAATTGGATGATTTTACACTTTATCAAAACCAGGAAAATGAAATTTATCTAATATTAACTAAACCACAGACCTCAATTTATTACTACAAATAGATTCCCTTGTCCTATAGATGAATTATGGCCATCTTTAAAATCAAATGTTTATTTAATGAAAGTTACAGCTCATAAAAATACCTATAATCAGGGTCACCAGTGCCCTGCATATGGTAAACTGTGATTTCAAGATCTAGGAGCTGAAGAAGCCTTTTGATGAAATTTGGCTCTCTTGCTGTGTGATTTTAGGCAAGAATAAAACCTCTCTGAGTTTCAAATATATCTACAGAATGCAATGACTGATCCTATGTAAGAATATTGTAAGTATTAGATGCAAAGCATATTGGAGTGCCTGGTATATCACAGATAAAAGTTCTGCCCATGATCAGTGTCTTGACTCAGGTTGCCTTGGAAATACAGTCTGGGTTAGAGTTACACACAATGGCAGTTTGTTTGGGGAATGCTCGTGGGATCAGCAACACCTGAGAGTTGGGAGAGATTCAGGACTGGACTGGCAGAGGAGTTTGAACTGTGACACAGTTGTAACATGACATTCCTCCAGAGAGTTGGGATTGTTCCAAAGACCCTATACCCCACAGAAACCTGAATGTGGCTTGTTCTCAGGAAAGGGCACAATCTCATCCAGAACATAGCATAAAGACAGACTCAACTGTGAGCCTTAGCAGCTAATGCTCCAACAGCTGGGCGACCAGGGCCTCTGTATTGAAGGGGAATCTGGGCAGGACATCACAGCATCGACCCTACCCACTATTATTATTATGGCTTTGAGGAAGGGGGACATCAAAAGGGGAGGCAATTAATCATGAGTTTTTATCTTCCCCACATGTTAGCCGCATTAAACCACAGCATATGGGAAAGGCCTGATATTCCAAAAGGGATTTTTTTTGGAATCAAGGGGGAAATCTATTTACATCTTCAGGAAAATCTAATTGAAGGGACAGGATAAAAAAAAAAAAAACCTAAACAAAGGGCCCTGCTTTTTCTTATAGCTGCTAGAGAATCCCCCAAGTTCCCTTTGCCAACTTTACAAAACAACCCATCTTGTATGTTCCCACAACAGATGAAGATTCCCTTGAAGTGAGTTGCTCTGTCAGACTTTGAATGAATTTCAAGAAAAGTCTTTCTTGGACTGCCAAAATGGGTTGGTATAAGCCACAGAAAGTAGTTGTTTGTCTAGTAATAGCTGTAAGTCTCCTGGAAGTTTTTGGAGCCAAGCCCATTTGAGATGGCAAAGAAGGGGTATTGACCGTTCAACCTACAAGTGTTTACTCATGCCTCTCTGTGCACAGCCACCCACCTAAGCACCAGAATATGACTTCATACATGCCAGAGGCCCCTGCAGACTGATTCAGACCCTAGAGGCTCTGTATGTGATTCTGCATATTTGATTTATAAGTATCACTGCTTCATGTCCTTCTTCAAAAGGGAAAGATAAGTGTGTTGTCCTGGTTACATTTTATATTGCTGTGATTATATATATATGTATGCAAAAAGCAACCTGGGGCATGAAAGTTTCCTTTTAGCTCACAGTTCCTGTAGGACAGTCACAGAACAGCAGATTGAGACAGCTGCTCACATCCATTCATAGTCAAGAGGATAAATACATGCATGCTCAGGACAACACCCCCTCCCCAGCCTAGAGAATGGTGTCATCCACAGTAGTCTAGGTCTTCTCATATCAGTGAGCTTAATTAAGACAGCACCCCTACCCCTCACAGAGACATGCCCACCCAACCTAGACAATCCCTTGTTAGACCTCAGGCAACTCAAGGTTGTGTCAAACATACTTAAGAGCTAATTGTCATGTGCACTGTGGTTAACTTTGGGGATAAAATGTTTTCCTGATGTATTAGTCTCTTTGGAGAAAGTTTTCTTGGCCATTTATCTAAGCAACCATTGGTCTTTGTTTGTAAATATAGACACAGCCCATAGCGCATAACAGAAATGGTAACATCAAATGTTCTCATAAGATGAGACTTTTCTGCCAGGAAGCTTATTAGACACAGTCGGTCTTTCTGAAATGTCTATGCTGCATATTAATTTGGCTGCAGCATCCTCAACAACACATAATGCCATATCTATGACAAAGGTACAAGCTCTTGTGTTCCTCACACTTGGGAAGCTTCCAACCCAAGCTTGCAGGTCACTGTCTGTCCCCTCCCTTCCTCTTCCTTCTCTGTCTTTCCCCAGCTCTCTGCCTCAGAGCTACCCCTGCTGGGCTGAGGAAAGTAATGGACATCACCCTGGAGACTTAGATTGAGCCTGTCACTTCTTTCCTCCTCACTCCCAAGAAAGTCTGGGGAGCAAGCACCATATCCAGTTTCCCTTGCTGTCCCTGCGGGACTGTGGACAGGCATAGTGAGTGAGCCAGGAGTTGCTGGAGCAGAAATGGGCCTTTCTGTTACCTCTAATGAAAGGTCTCAGAAATTGATGCTATGGACTAATCATCTGTGACAAAGCAGTACAAATTAGTCATGTTTAGAGGCAGCAGGGTTCTGATGGTTACATCAGAGATCTGGGCTCATTCCTAGAAACATTATTGAGCAATTTGTCTTTTAAACAAGAATCTTTACTGAATTTGCCTAGTGGATGAGTGAAAATGTGCTGGTCTCGGAGTCGTGCAAGGTCTGAGTCTGGAGGCTTTTAAAACCAGGTGACATTAGAAGCATGGCTGCATCACCAGAAAGCAGTGTTTTCCTCAGAGACACTGGTTGACAAGCAACGTTGCCTCTTTAACCACAGTCTTGTGGTCTGATGAACTGTGTTGGCAGGATTGTGCTCACAAAAAATGCTCAGGTCAGATAGTTCCTAGCTTCATGATGGGTTATATCCTGTTAGACCCTCTAGAGATTGAAAATAATGTAAATGAAAATGAGGTGAACACATATAACCTACATCAGAGCACCCTAGATCAACACACAGTGCTTAGCAATATTTGAGGGCTTGTCTGACTAAGAGCTGTACTCATTGAGCTGTCCAGCATCTCAGAAAGGATGGGACTCACTAGGCTGGAATGATGGTTCAACCTCATTGGCAGTTGACTTGATTTGGAAATGCCTGGTAGTCACACCTCTGAGAGCATCTGTGAGTATTTCCAGAGAAGTTACACTGAGGAGGAGAGACCCACTCTCAATGTGGGGGCACCATCCACCCTGTGGATGGGGGTTACAGACTGAAGGTGAATAGCAGCACCCATTGCTCATTGCTTCTTTACTGTGCACACAGTGTAAGCAGCTGCCTCGTGTGGACTGCCATGGTGGACTGTCTTCCTTCCAACCATGAACCAAACTAAACCTTCCTCCCTCACATTGCTTCTTGCAAGGTATTTGGTGACAGATGTGAAAAGCAATCTACCTGGAAATCGATGAAGCTGTATCCTGTGGTTGCTGCTGAACACATACTGGCTTCACGCTGTCATAAAGTTGACCTGTCATAAATTAGGGCTGTCTGAAAATAACGGCTGCTGTGATTATTAAGGGCACCCTATAATATCCAAATCAAGATAAGAAGTGAAGGAAACAATAACAAAATGGTGACTGGTCTAAAAGTTTTGCCTATTGACTCCTATTACAGATATAGAATGATTTAACCAAATTTTCAAAGATAAAGTTATTTTTTAATTATTTTTAAAAAATTTTTTATGTATATGGGTGTTTTCCCTGAATATAGGTCTGTGTATTGTGTGCATTCCTGGTACCCGTGGAGGTTACAAGAGGGTATCAGATCCTCTAGAACTGGAGTTACAGATGGTTGTGAGCCACCATGTAGGTGCTGAAAATTGAACCCAGGTTTTTTAGAATAGTAACCAGTGCTCTTAATCACTGAGCCATCTCTCTAGCCCCCTGCCCCCTTTTGAGTAGAGTTTCACTATGTAGCCCTAGCTCGCTTGGACCTCTGTATGTAAAGCATGCTGGCCTCACACTTATAGAGATACTCTTGCTTTACCTCCCTGGTGCTGGGATCAAAGAAACCTTAGCAAAACAATATTCAGGAATGTACACCATGCCTGGTAAAGATAAAGTTATTTGAAGGAATAAAATATTTGCATATGTTAAAGAATGTTTAGATGTTCCTTTGTAAACATTATACAAATATTTACAAAGTTAGCCAGGATAATTATTTGTGATTCTTAATTGTGTGTTTCACCATACTCCTCAGTAACTTTTTTGCTTATCTGTTTTGATACTTTTCTGCGGAAAGTATTTCTTACTAGATTGATTTAATTTTTTTCCATAAACTGTGTCCGTGGTTTAAAAGTTTGAAATTACTGGTATTTCAATTGACTCTTTCCTATAGACTGTGGTATATTTAATGCGAACCAAAAGCTTTTCTCAGATCTACTATGATACAACTTGAAAATAAATAATCTCCACTTCTAGATCTTTTGTACTGTTCACCAAATTTAGATGCTTCAAAGCTGTAGGCTTTTTCAATTGCATTCTATTCTGGGACAGAATTTAGATATACCCAGACAAAAAGAGGATTACCATCAACATATTCTTGCAGGTTGAGGCAATCCAGATCACAATTATAGAACCTTAAAGTTGAGTCATGTGCTCATTGGAACTCACATTTCCATGCTTTGCCTTTGGAAGATGAAAATCAAGTTTGTTCTTGGACACAGGTTTATGACTTCTACCATCAGCTGCACAGGGCCTAGACCATAAAACTGAGTAGGATACTTGGCCTAAGGATCTATGTCACTATATTTAAATTATTGTTTTGGTTTGGTTGGTTTTGGGTTTGGGTGTGTGTGTGTGTGCACACGCGTGTGTGCGCTGGAGTTCAAATCCAGGGGTGCATGCATGTTGGACAAGCACTCTGAGGATTTCCATGATGAAATTCTTGAGTTTTGAAGCATTTTCCTGCTGTAGTCAGTCCCTTAAATTGTAGAACTCATTTTGTCTGTCAGATGGTTTTCAATAATAATAGTTTAATTAAAGGTTCAAGTTCAAAAGTTGAAAATTTATAATTAAATTTATTTTAACTGATAAGCAGAACTACATATTTATGGGGTACCATATAATGCTTTGATGTCATATATATTATATAATGTTTAAATCAGGTTAAATATATCTACTTAAACTTAATCTTTTTATGGTTAAAAAACATTCATGATCTTACAGATTTTTTTAATTTAAAATATATTTAAAAGTTAATCTTAAAAACATCATCCACTTGATATTTTGTCTAAAGACTTAGAAACAAATTTGAGCAAAATACAACTAAATATAGAACATCATGTTGAAGACACTCAAAATTATTTAATTTGTTGAAATTGTTTATCATAACAGGTTAGATATTTGTGTCAATTGGCAAGCAACAATTGTGTGACTGTGTGTGTCACAATTGTGTGATCATGTGCGTGTGTGTGTGTTTTGTGTGTATGTATGTGTGTCTAAAATCTGACAGCTCGGCTTCCATGCCCCTTGGTGTCCATGACAACCTGTTTGGGCAAAGATGCTTCTTCCATACGTTCTATTTCACTTTAAGAATATTTTTTTCCTTAAATATTTTTGACAGAGTAAGAACATTATTTCCTATCTCCCCGCCAAAGTTTATCACCTCAAAAAATAGTTTCTCTTCAATAATCAAACTTTAAACTGTATTTAAACTGTATTTAAAGTTCAAATCAGATGTTTTATCTTTGACAGAAAGAACTTTCCAAAGTTTTTATTACATGAGTTTGGGGTGGTTTTTTTTTAAATAGTAAAGCAGTGTTTTTATCAACTGACTTCTTATTGGAAACATCCTATAGCCTTGATATAAAGCTTGTGGCTGTAGAGGTCTCAAAGATTATTGTTTTGCTGGAGACTGAAGCCAGGTTCTTACTCATGCCAGGCAAGTGTCAATGACTGAGCTATATCCAAAGCTCTCAGCATTTGGAAACCACATCTTCCTATGTAGCTTTGGTTGGCTTCAAATTCAACATCCTTTTGAGTATTAAGGTTACAGTTGTGTGCCACTACACTGTCCTCAAAAGATTAAAAATCCAATTATCATATTACCTAGCTATTTCTCTGATGGGTAAAACCACCTAAAGGAGACAAACCCAGAACCTCACTGATATTTCTGTACTCTCGTGACCATTAAGTGCTATTCACCATAATCAAGCTATGGAATTCATCTGAAAGCCTATCCATGCGTGAATGGATACAGAAATTTTGATGTATTTGGATAATGGGACACTCAGGGTTGCTTGAAAGTATAGTACCATATTTAACACAGTGAATGAGATGGAGGATATTCTGCTAAGTGAAATAAACCAGACACAGAAAGAAAAAAAAATGGGTATATGATCAGTCTTTTATGCACAATTTAAAAAATCAGCTACATAGAAACAGTAGAAAAATATCTTCTATCAGGTAGTTACTGGCATCAGTAGGGAAGAGTTTTGAGGAATAGGAGACATAGGCAGTGATGTAAAAGGAATTATCTGAGATCATTCATGAATATTTGCATTAATCATAATGTACCGTATGTTGGATATTTTCTAAGAGGGTAGATTTCAGGCATTCTTTGGACAAAGGCCCAAGAAGGCAATCATGTTGGAGGGTTATGTATTTACTTGCCACAAGTAATAATTTTGCTTTTAAGCAAAGCATCTTATGTGTTACCTGTATTAAGAGGTTTCTGGCCTAAACTTTCCGGCCTAACCTCAAGGTTTAGGCCCACATAACCACAGACCGGCAGAGACACACAGATTTACAATAGTTTTAGGCTGATCGGCCTAAGACCCAGGCATATAACTTGCTAACTCTTTACCCTTACTCTAACCCATGACCCTTATCCTGTTCAGCCATGGGACTAGGTTCCTTTTCTCAGAGCAGCATAGTTGCCCTCTGCCTCTTCTGGCTTCTCTCTGGCATTCTGCTCTGTTCTGCCTGTTTCTAGAGTCTTCTTAGTCTGGTAGCCCCACCCATACTCCCTGTTTGCCTTTGGCCAATCAGCGCTTTTAATTAATGGAACAACATAACCTACCTACACTACAGTTACCTACCTAGGATTGTCCTGTAAAAACCTGGGTAGGGTCACCCCAACTACTATTGTTGTCTTGGATATCCTACATCATCTCAAGGAAATGTAATATTGACCCACCCTCATGAACAACTTCTGCATAATGAAGATGAGTATGCACCCGAACATAAAAGAATGATGCTGTTCCTGTCCATCATAATGAAATCATGGGATGCCAAAAGGCAGATACAAAGTCTATGGGCTTTTTCAGAGTTTATCTCCCTTGGGAGCCAAATGCTAAGGACAACCTCCAGTCATGTTTGTATGACTCTGGAGCTGTTTCCAGTTAAAGCACACAGTGTTCTTGACTGGGAGGGGAATTGAATAATTTATCTTCCTTTTGCTTCTTGTGTCCAGGGCCCACATAAATTTAGGCCTACAGCATTGAAACCCTTTTAACAGTGCACCCCAATGAAATATCAGGAAACCACTGCTTTTTGGGAGGTGGGGGGTGGGGAAGGGGGTCTTGCAAGTCCAAGTCATATTGGAGACCAGATGTATACAACTTGTGTAAACTTTATTGTTGGAGGGCTCTGTCACCTGTAAAATGGTTCTCCCAGCATGGGCTGCCAACACATCTGGGTCGCAACAGCTGGGAGTGATTTTTAGTTGGAAAAATAACTTATGTGGAAAGGAGCATAAACTTTCATCATATACTGGCTGGTTGTAAACTTAAGGCCATGTCAGTGAGACACTCTAATGACTTGTTTTTTTATTTGGTTGTAATAAGATATTACTGGGGCACATAAGGCATGCACACCTCCAAGGCGACACTCTTGGTGATCAAATAAAATACATTTTAATCTTCTTAGTTCTCTGAGTCAAATATATATACATATATATATACATATATGTGAATTTGGAGAAAAAGATACTAAATGTGTAACAACACATATATTAGATTTTTGTTAGCCTTGTTAGATTTTTACCATGTGACCCTGTCTACACAGTGTGCCAGCATGGAAAAAAGCAACACAAAACAAAAACCATTTCAAATTCAACAAGTATGACATAACCCAGATGCAAATCTTGTTCTTACTATCAAATAATGGCATGAGGACTTGGGTGAGCAGATGACTGTGGCTAGACATGTCCAGATAGGAGAAGACAAGAACAAGGGTGGTGTCCAGGGGCAGAGTAGAACCATATTTTCAACTTGGCATCACTTAGCATTTTAATCAACAGAGGCTCTGGTCTCTTTCTGGTTGAGAAAACAGAATGTATCAGTGGCCCTAGTCCATAGAATGTAGGGAAAATAGGCAAACGCGTGCTTCGTGTCAATGTTATCTTGTCGACCCTGATGCTGCCCAAAAGCCTTGATAAAGGTGTAGTTTTTATAGTTTTTTCTTTTGGACCTATTATTCAACCATTCTTTGAAAAGTTAACAATTTCCAGTTACGAATTACTGTGGCAAAATCATTTGCATTAAGTACATTCATAATACTGTAGCAATCAAGCCACTATATCCAGAACATGACTTCTTAATTTTTAAAGCATCTCCAAGATGCAAATACAGTAATAACAGGAAAAATACATTTTTTTCCCTGAGATTTCTAGTTTTCGTGCTTTCTTTCTGCCTTGGGAGTTAGGTCTTTCCTAGGAATGGTTCTTGTCAGATTTATCTGTATCTGTACATATTACGTTTTACCTTTTTTTGAACCTTGCTTTTATTCTAGGGTGGTTGTAAAGTAGAGTAAAGCTTCATAAATCTATAAATACCCTAAAATGAAATTTCACCAGGGCTATCGTCTGGTATGGGAGCTGTAGGTGCTTTATGGTATTCAGATTTACAGGAAAGGGGTTCAAACTTCCCCATAATTAGATGCAACTGTGTCGGTTAATTATCAGGGAACACAGGAATTTGGTTTCTGAGCTTCTATATTTCAAATTGTATAGGGTTATTATATAAAATAAAGGCCCAGAATATGTGTGCATTAAAACCGGTCAGCAAAACACAGACCTAAGTAACATGAGAATTTTTCCCTCCATGAAACTGTAGTTCCTACTTTGGTACTTAGAGAACACTTATGTCTATCTCTTTAATATCCCGTGGGAAAATTCTAACAGACTCTCAGCAGCCATTACCCAACTCTGATAGTGCTGAAGCCTCATTCAGGTCCCATTGAGAGTATTGATGCTCTATTACTGGCCCGACCTCACTATGATTGCTAAAGGCTCAGAATGTTTATTTGGAAACAACCCTTGAAAGAGGAAGATGGAAATGAGACCTGCTGGCTTAACTTTATTTTATGAGTCAAATGGAGATATCCATCCTTATGTGGGGTACAGAAATGGAGAATTCCAGCATAAGGTAGATCTTGGTGGCTTTTATATGGGTATAAGTTTTATTCTCTATTCTTTGTTTGGAATTAGTAAGACTTCCTAATCCCTGACTGTCATGTCTGCTCATCTTTGAAAAAGATGTTGCCTCTAATCTACAAAAGGATCTGGGTACTGTTGCTTTAGGGGCAGAGCCACTTCCAGAGAATGAAAATTTCAACACAGACTGAAGATTGTCCCCCACGTTGTCTACTTTGGACACTACAGTGGGTGAATTCAGAAATCAAAGTGTTCAGTTTCTTCAGAGCTGATGCTTTGAGCAAGATAATGGCTCTTGTTTAGTAATTAGCATGCCTTGTTTGTTTTTAGTTCTTTTGAATGTAATCAAGGAAAGGAATGTGGAGATGGAGAGAAGACATTCTCAGAAGGGCCCCAGAAGCACTTTGGCACTCACCAATGCAGCCAGCGGATGAATAAATAAGGCAGTGGGGGTATGTGGTTAAGTGGTCCCGTTTATGTGTTACTCAGTGACACATAGAAGCATGCTTCAGTTCAAAGTACAATTTTCCTTCAAGGGTCTTCACCCAGCATCATATAGCTTGACAAAATGCTTTCAGTCATGCAGGAGTGATTCACATGTGCCAAGTGTCTTTGAGCTGTCGTCTGAGGAGATAAAGCTAAGGAGGAAGAGAGAGCACATGGGGCATCTGACCATAAAGGCTGAGAGTTTCATTGGTTAGCAGAGGAATTTCTTGGCCAGTACCCCTGGGAATAGGCTGGTATATTGCAAACATTCCCAAGCATACATGTCTTTAATAACAGTTTTTGGAATGCTCTCAAGGAGGGCCTTTGAGCAGCAAACAGCCATGGAGTCGAGGCAGGATGCCTTAAGATGCAAGGTGATTTTTATTTCATGTAACAAAGTAGCCACACTCCTTGCTGGCTTCTCTGTTGGCTTCTTCCTCTAGCAATTTTAATATAGCATCCACTCACAGAAGTGTCTGTGATGTGTATAGCCCTAGGTCTGGCTGGAGAAGTGTAAATCCGCCAGGGAGCAGAGTCTTCTCAATGAGGAGTGGCTAGGACTAGTTGCCAAGGAGGACTGTTGTTGGAAAGACCACACCAGGGGTGCTAGAAACAAGAAAGGAATGTGCAGCTGTGACTAGGTCATCCTGGTTTCGAGGAACATGCTTCTCTTTGTCACTTTGTTTGACTTCTGCGATGATGAAAATGTAGTCTACTCCTTGGCTACTTCTTGATAAACCAGAGGGAAAGTCTCTCGTGTGCTCTTAGATGGAAGAGAGAACTTGAGGTACAGAGACCTGTTTTTATGTTAATGTGACGTCATTGCCTTATATCTGCTAATATAACCCTCACTAGGGTAGAAGCTTCATCTTGGCTGCTTCTATACATCTTGGTACCCAGACCAACAAACTCTCACTGAAGAAGTCCTCAGTAAATATCCCCTAGAATGATGAGAAAAGAAAGAGACAGCGCAGTTTCACAGTTAAGGGTGACGTTGGTTCCCATGCCAACTGTCATGATTAGTTGTTGGTTCTTCTGCTCACTTTTCTGTGAGAGAAACTTGCTTCATTGGGGGAAAAATAAAAGACTTGTGAGAAATACATGTGTTGGCCTATATAAAGAGCCTAGACCATTGGTTTTGTCAAGAACATCAGTGGGATTTTGGTATGGATTGCATTAGATTTATTAGATTAATTTTGATAATATAGCCATTTCTACAATGTTAGTTCACGCTAGTTAGGAATGTAGGAGGTCTTTTTAAAACTTCCTTTTTAAATGTATTTTTTGTGTCTTCAACATCATACATCCTGATTTCACCCATCTCCCATCTCCTTCATCCACCTCTGAAACCTTCTTCTGACTAAATAAAACATAATAAAATTTAAGATTAAAAAAGGAAAAAAAGGAAAGAAAAAAATGGGAGAAAGGGGAAATTCCATGATGGAAGCTGCAGTGTGACACAGCGAGTCATGCAGGGAACCTTTCATCCATATAGTTTTTACATGTGGTGTTCATCACAAAGATTCATTGGTTTGGTTCAAGGTCCCTGGTCTCTGCTATGCTATCACTGTACTGTCAAGACTGGGTCCTCACTGGGCTTCTTCCTGGACCCTCCATTGCTGTCATGTATCATGGAGTCTGCAGGACTGACATCACCTCAACTCCTTCATCCCCCATCATGATCCAGCAGCTCACAGATGGGGTGGATGTTGGGGTGGGCCAACACTTAACCCTGGTTCTGGGCCTGGGCACAGATGGTGAGCCTGCCAGCTCTCCAGCATTGCCCTGGCTAGTTCACTTCTAGAAGCATGAGCAAGAGACGGAGCCATTTCTCCTTTCACATCCTCGGGCGGTTCTCCTTAAGGGGTCTTTTTTTTATCATCTAGTGTTTTCTTTGATTTCTTTCAAGTGCCAATGTTTTTACTTTGGGGCTAGGGAGATGACTTAGTGGGTAATGTGTTTACTGCATAGCATAAAGAGATAAATTCAGACACCCCCCACCCCAGCCGACATGATATCAGTACTCCAGTACTCCTATAGGAGATGGGAAATCGAGATGGGAGATTCCCTGATCTGGGGTTGGTCTCTGACCCCAGTAAGCATGCCCACACTTAACACATACACACAAGTCTTTACCTTTATGAATGGGGTTGGCCACTCCTCTTTTAGGAGCCCGGGACTCTGGATAAGTGTCTTCAGACCTTATCAGCTGACACCTGAATCCCATCACACACAAGTGTACACACAAAGATTTTTAAAGATTTGTTATTATAGAGGCTCTTCACGTTTTTGTTAACACTTATTCCTAGATCTTTTTGTTGTTACGGCAGCGCTTATGAATAATATTTTCTCCCTGCTCTTACCCCATATTTTATTCTTCCCCAACCCACAGTCTCATTGTGTAATTCTGTCTAGCCTAGAATTCTCCATGTAGACCAGGCTGGCCTCAAATTCACAGGGATCCGCCTGCCTGTACCTCCCAATGCTGGGATCAAAGGTGGGTTCCAGCAGCTTGGCTCTGGTTCATTCTTGGTGAGGTCATTATTTGTCTGTGGAAAAGCCATGGCCTGGTGCATGTTGATTTGCTATCTGATGCTTTTCTGAAAGTGTGTCTCCATTCTAAACCTCAGGTCCTAAGGTCTTCCAAGAATAAGATCGTGTTGTCTGCAAACAGGCATAATTAGACTCCATCCTCTCCTGTTTATATGTGCTTTCTCTTGCGTTATTACTCCAGCTAAGGCTTTGAGCGCCATATTGAATAAAAAGCAGAGAGTGGACACTCTTTCAGGTTTTAAAGCAAATTATCTCAGTTTTTCCCCATGTGGTGTGCAATGTTGTCTGTAGGTCTGTCAACAGCATACACTTTTCATTACTCTTATTAATTTATTTTATGTGAATTGGTGTTTTGTCTGCACCTGTGTCTGAATGAGGTTGTTTGACTGAACTTACAGACAACTGTGAGCTGTCATGCGGGTCCTGGGGATTGAACCTGGGTCCTTAGGAAAAGCAGCCAGTGCTCTTAACCACTGATCCATCTCTCCAGCCCTGTGTCAATGACAGGTTAGAAGGCCTGCAGTGGTACTTAAAGTAGGAGACATTAGTATGAATTAATGTTTAACTTAATATGGATATTATGCATAGAAATACTCGAGATATGTACAAATGTGTATCTGCCACATATATTTCCTCTATATCTGAAAGGCTCTAGAAGCAATAACTTCTGGTAGGAATGAGCACACCCAGAACCCAGCTCTTGGTTTCTAGTGCGAATCTCCAGTTAAAGGAAGCAAAGGTTCATGAAGGGACGCTGGTTCTAGGGACAGACACTTTACATATGAGAGAATATGACATACCGGAAAGTAGGTAAATACTGAAAACAGAACAAAAAAGATGAGGTGTTCAAAGATGGACAGGGGCTGGCTGTAAAGAGAACCAGCGGCCAACACTGGAATAAGAAATAATAGAAATGGTGTAGTCCTTAATCATAACCCAAGACACAGTTAAGTCCATGTTAATGAAAAAAGAAGTGATTGAATAAACAGCCATGGGGGGGGCGGGGGGAAGATCCCTTTCCCCCAAGATGGCCTATGTATAATGACCTCCAAAGTCCAGAAGGGATAAAAAATGACTTCACAGTAGAGGAGTTTTACAAAGTCTGCCTCAGCAACTGACCAGGCACCAGTACATCATCTATATGGAATGTTCCCTTCATGTGATGTCACGAGAACATTCTTGGTGGCCTTCCTTCCTCAAGGCATTGCCCCAGTCCAGTTATGAGAAACCCAACAAGCTGAAGTGTAAGAACAGTCTATAAATATGTGACAAGTAATCTTCAAAACTGGCAAGGTCACCAAAAACAAGGGAAGCCTGAGAAACTGTCATAGGCAAGAGAAGCCAAAAGATAACATTGGAGGATCAACAGTGTGCGAGAGCAGGGGAGTCCTTGAGGCAAGCTGGGTAGCTTGACCAGCTAAAATGGCAAGCTCTGGGTTCAACAAGATACCTTGTCTCAATAGGCGAGAGCAATTGAGGAAGACACCGGAATCAAAGCTCTAACTTCCACATGTACACACCAACACGCACAGGTTTGCATGCATCTGTACACACACACCCACGCCTACACATGCGAGCAGTCATAGACATGCATGAACATACCATGCACCCATAGACACGCAACAGTAATAGTGATTACTGTGGTCAGTTCATGGAGAGACATAAGAATCCTTCATCTGCTCAGACATTCAGAGCTTTGGATATTCAAAACAAAGATTAATAGAACTGAAAGCAGAGAGAAATAGACAGTCTTAACTGGATTTTCAATATTCATCCCCTAATATCTGATAGAAAAACCTAAAAGAAGGAAAGAAAATTCAAGAGAATTGAAGAAAAGCGAAGATGAAGTTCGGGATGTTCCTCCTCAAAACATCACACAGAACACCTGTTATAAAGCCCCCCCTAAACATCACACAGAACCTGTTGTAAACCTCCCCCTTTAAACAGCACACAGAACCTGTTGTAAAGCCCCCCCCTTAAACAGCACACAGAACCTGTTGTAAAACCCCCCCTTAAACAGCACACAGAACCTGTTGTAAAGCCCCCCCCTAAACATCACACAGAACCTGTTGTAAAGCCCCCCCCTTAAACAGCACACAGAACCTGTTGTAAAGCCCCCCCTTTAAACAGCACACAGAACCTGTTGTAAAGTCCCCCCCCCCCGCCTAAACCGCATGGTCTCTTACACTCGATGTGATTTCTGGCCATGATAACAGGCTAATCCTCTGAAACTGTAAACAAGCCCTTAAGTAAATGCTTCTTTTTATTAGAGCTTCCTGGGTCATGGCGTCTCTTCACAGCAATAGTACAGTGACAAAGACAACAGCCTAGTAGAGGCCAAGCTTCTACCACGTGGGATTTGAGAGGCACTACAGATCTATCCTAAAGCAGCTATGGTGACTATAGGTATTAATAATGTGTTATGTGCTTCAAAATTTCTAGGAGAGTAGATATTGAATGTTCTCATCACAAAGAAATGATAGGTATGCAGGATGCTGGGTACGTTCATTAGCATGATGTAATCACATAACAATGAGCACATAGGTCAAAATATCACATTGTACACCATAAATATACACACATTTTACTTTTTCAATATACTTTGATAAAGCTGGGGGTAACTTAATTTAAACAAACTCATATGGATGGGAAAAATGTAACTTAAAACTGCCAAAAGCCAGGTAGTTTTCCCACTTCATATGCTATTAATCTTATGTTGGCCTTGACTCTTTGGTAAGATGACTGAGGCTGTGGATCGCGTGGGGAGACAAGGGTGCCTTCTGTGATTTGTGCTCGTTTGGGTAGATGGGTGCACACAATTCTTTAGAGACTCTGAAAAGAAAGGTGAGCGATGATTTTGCTGAAACCTGCTATTGCCAGTTGATCACAAGACTCAGTGGCCTGGACCAGGCATCAAAAGCCAAAGGCTTCAACTTGTAAGTAAAGTTAACTTACAAATACCATGTAGTTATCACAAAGACTCTCTGAGATTTGAACAAACGTAGGAGAAATTCTTCAACGTCATATGATGTAAGTGGGGAAATGAGATGCTTAATAAACTTAATTTATTGGTTTGGCTGCCTGAAGTGCTGTGTTGGATATTCTGAGACTGACTGTAACTCAGGAGATAGCCCCTCCACTACAGCTCTGCCGTGATCATGCTTGGAGATGGTGGAAACAGGAATACAGAATCATCTTTTGTTAACGTCAAGCTTTCTCTAGCTTTGAAGACTTAAATCCGGGCTCGGCTACTTACTAGCGATAATATCTTGTAAAAATCACAGTATCCGTATTGATCATTTAATGATCATTTATTATTGAAATGAGAATTTAATATTAAAATTCCATTCTGTATTTTACAGATACACATGTGACAATCTCTTTGTAACCTCCAAGGGCTAATAATTTATTCTTTAAGGAATTGTCTCTAGTGGGCTGTGATCTTTATTCACACTAATTTATTCATTACATATGACATGAGAAACATTCTGACCAGCCTTGGAATAATGATTTTGTGTCAACCTGATTAGGACAGAGGGTGTCCAGATAGCTGGCAAAGCATTACTTGTGGGTATGACTTTGAGTATCCTTATGGAAGAGATTAGCGTTTTATTGAGCAGGCTAAGTGGAGATCATTTATCCATTAATGATTAATCCATTGAGGATGGAACAAAAGGGGAAAGAAAGTTTTCTTGAGCTGAGACATCTATTTTCTCCGTCCCTGGACATCAGAGCTCTTGATTCTCATGACTTTGACTCTGGGACTTAAACTTTAAACAAGAGGGTTGCTGACATTCTGAGGCCAGCTTGGGCTACATAGTGAATAGCAGGCTATCATGGGCTATATAACAGGACTATTTAGGAAAAAAGCAGATAGATAGGTAGGTAGATAGATAGAAAGATAGATAGATAGATAGATAGAAAGATAGAGAGATAGATAGATAGATAGAAAGATAGATAGATAGATAGAAAGATAGATAGATAGATAGAAAGATAGATAGATAGATAGATAGATAGATAGATAGATAGATAGATAGATAGATAGATAGATAGATAGATATTATAGCATAGGCTTTTAACCATTTTTTCCAAAGAGGAATTCCAAACATTTGTGTGGTGAAAGCACATTTGTATCGTCTCCCAAGGGTGCAACATTTACTACCAAAACTCGAGTGTGAAAGATCCTTTTAGATTTGTATTTAACAACTCAGTCCTTTTGCAGTATAAACTCATGGTTTGCATAGCAATGCTACCCTGCTTTGAATTAAAATAATTGTAGGCTGATCCTGGAGTAATATCCAGGAATTTCCATGGTGAGGATAAGGTAGATAGAATGAACTTCCAGCCTCTGTTAGAGGGAGAATTGGGGATTTCTGGTACTACACTAAAATCTACACAGCCAGCTGCTGGTATCTGTAGTACTATGAGTTACAGATTTAATATATCTATGAAAATACTATGTCTTTAAGTGACTACTATAATTGGAAGATGGTGGAAACTGTCAGAAGGGGAGCAGCTAAGACATCCTTTGGAGGAAGGAGTGTTGTTGGGAGCCGCTGGCCCCAGCCCCTCAAGATGGCGCCGATATCCGGTGCTGGCCAACCCGCCTGAGTCAGTAATCAAGGCAAGGGCACATGCCTTTGGTAATCTTCCGAGACTGGTCTCTCCGCCTCTCCCGTGGCGTCATGTGGGGTGATGAGCTGCAGCCTATAGAGAGGTGACACGTCCAAGGTGGAGGTCTTTGGTCTATCTATATAAGGATTGGGCTTTTCCTACCTCGGGCTCTCCATTTTCTGTAAGCTGATGCTCTCCCTCAAGACGCATTAAAGCTTTGCTGCAGAAGGATCCTACGTGTGTTGTGCCTTTTCTTGCGGGTGAGAAGTTGGCACGGGACAGAGTGTCTTCTAGGATTGGAGGCTGGTCTATGTAAAGGGGCAGGATTCTTATCACGTGATGTTTTCAAGGAAGTAGAGCCTCCTTCAGAATGTCGCGAGGGGAACCTGCTTTTGCTGTGAACTTTAAAAGGCTAAACTCTGACTGTCCTCTCTCCGATGAAGAGGAGTCCATAGGCCCAAAGGGATGTGCTCACCATAAATCCACTGTGGTTAGGAAAAACTCAAAACAATATCCAAGACATTGTGACAGTGTCTTGCATATGGGCGGGACCAATGGGTATAATCAATGTCATTACTATGATCAGGTTACATTATAGAAGAGGAATTTTGCAAGTGAAATTGGGTTTTTTTAATCAGTGAAGTATAAATACAGCAGGGTACAGTTAATTCTCTTTAAGCTTATTATGGATAAAATTGACTTAATCTGGTTAAACACCTTCAAAGTTGACTAAGCCCTTCCTGAAATGGGCTTTGATGAAGTCCACTTCATTATTTGTACAGTAACAAGGAGGTTGGTTTTGCCAACAGTCATGTGAGGGTGGAAGTAGTCCCTGAGCTCCACATGAGACTGCAGCCCTGGCTGACACTGTGACGCCATTGAGCAAGACTCTGAGCCGGTGACTCAGCTCCGCCATGCCTGGGTACTCTTGACCCACAGAAACCATGAAGTGATGAATACATTGTCATCTGCTGCATTTGTGATGACTTAAGATGCTGCATTTATCCTCGTCTAGTGATGTGTACACATGGAGTGATGCTCTGTTCTTTCTAAGGCAATTTGACACCGACGAGACCTTTTAATTGTGTTTTGTAACAGTGTGGGTCTGTAGTAGAGAGAAAATTTTGAAAAGTTTTTTTTTTTTCTTTTTCCTTGCCAAGAAGTCCTGTTTTAGTTCATCATCTGTTTTTCTAGTTTATTTGCTCAGATGCAAGCCAGCATTCAGGGCCTGTCCATTCTCTTTCCTTGGGCAGAAGTACTGTTGATGAAGTAATTTAAATTTTCCGGAGAGAGGTCTGGGAACCTGGTTTGTGTGGGCTGGTACATCATGTGAGGTAAGGCCCTCATGCTGCTTGCTTCATGGAGGTGAGGAAGGAATAAAGGCAAAGGAGAAACTAAGTCTTCAGGGGATGGAGGCTCTGGAGAGCTCTTTGAGGTTATCTCTGAATTGCCCACAAAAGGCACAGAAAGCTGAAGGTTCCAAAGTCCCATGTGGCTTTCGGGTCATTGTAAAGGTCTAGTGGTAAAAGTGGGGGGGATATTTTCTCTACTATTATGTTACCTTGACTTATGTTTGTGTTTTAACATAAATTGTTAACCATTACTAAGATTAAAAGAAAGAAAATGAACCCATGAAACCATGCCTACACCAATTCTGACAGTAGAGTCATTTGTACAATACACTGAATTTTTTCTTAGAAAAGTGTAAGTTGGTTCACATATATCTATTGGAAATCAGAAGAAACTTACAAACACGTAGGAAATTTTAAAAAAACAAAACAGTCCCACAGAAACTTCCTATAGTGTTAAAGCTGTATTTTACATTTTACCCTTACTCACAATAGTCTTTCATATTCTATTAGTTATTTGTGTTTTTTTTTAAAATCATATTCACTCCAACTTTTTCTGGGTCCGCCCCACTTCGCTATCCACCAGGCTTTGTTTCTCCCTTTCTCTTCTCCTCCCCCCCTTTTCTACCCCTCCCTCCCATCATGATCAATTTGTGCTGCCCAAATGTTCTTAGATGTAGACTCTTACACTGGACTGGTCAACGTACCATGGGCTACACTCTTACAGAAACACTGTCTGCCCCTCTTCCAGTCCCTAACATCTTATGATAGCGCCGGAGCAAAGGGTGGGATTTCATGGCTAGCTCCCATCTCCATGCGGAGACTTGGCATGGTTTGGGCTTGCACAAGTTTTGTGCCTGCCATCTTCTCTTACACACCTTCAGACCCCTCTTCCTCAATGATCTCTGAGGCTTGGGGTGGGGTGTGCTATGTGGAGGGCTGAGCACAGTCATGCCTGAACATTATAAGCATTCAAACACATACTAAAAGTGATTACTTCAATTCCCTCAGTGGGAATTAAAAATGATGAAATGCAATTACTTTTTATGACAAAACCTCAACTTTCCTCCTCATAACTGACATCTATTATCAGAAGCAAACTCACAGGAAACATTCCTCCAGAAAGCATGCCCTTTTCGAAATGAGATACAGTATACTAAGATTATATCCTGACCAAGTTTTTTCATACAGTAATTTCAATAAAAGAAACAATACAGGAGAATATAACAAAGGTATATGCCTTTCCATAATTTATAAATAACAATCATATCATTCTTTAAAAATTAGGAACAAGAGAAAATTGGTTTAAAATTTAAAACTGTTTTTAAAAATTATTTTTAATTACGTGTATGTGTGTGGATGTCTGTGCATATGAGTGCAGGTCACCTTGAACTCTGACAGAGCCCCTGGAGCTGAAGTTACGGGTGGGTGTGAGCCACATAAGTGAGTGTGGGGATTGAACCCTGGTTTTTCTGCAAGAGCAATATTCATTCTTAACTTCTGAGCCAGCTCTCCAGCTCAAAAGGAATTTCTTAATCCCATAAAGGGCACTTCCATATTCTTAAGAAGCCCCACATTGTGCTGTTCAGTGTCCAGAAGAAGAAAGTGATGATAATACTCTGTGTGATGACCTGCTTTTAAACATTTTAGACATAGGCTGGCTTGGCCTTGGCCACTCTTAGGCTAGCCTTGTGAATGTTAGGGATGATCCCCAGTTCCCTTTATAGGACACTTCCAGATCCTTCCTGTGACCACAAGCCTAGACTCCCGAGCTACTCAAGTGGAAAGCCACAGTGTCTCCTTCCAATGGCACCTCCCTGTCATTAGCATGAAGTTGGTTTTTCTTTTTCTTCCATTGTTATACTATTTTCTTTGCCATTTTTTCCTTTTCCCTTGCCTGACAGAAGGCTATGGTTTGGGGACAGAGGTTTAAAGAGCCAATTTATATTCATCCAACATGGCCCCGGCAGGGGTATCTGGTATGATTCAACTAAAACATGGCTGACAATGGACAAGCCAGGAGGCTCTAAGTCACTAAAAATGGCTGACATCAGATGTCTGGAAACCCCAAAGTAAACATATAATATATTATGTAGCTGGGGAAGAATATTACTTTTCTGTGATTCATACACTGGCCTTCAGGTCAGAGGCCAGAGCCCTGGTCAAAGCCTTTGCTTTCATTAGCCTGCTTGTGTGTTTCTATCTCTAGGTCTGTATACCTATCTTCATGTAGCTTGTGTGTGTGTGTGTCCCCACCTGTGTAGTCAATGTATTCATGTATATCTTTTTAAAAATTTTATGTTTAACCCCAGCACTCAAGAGACAGAGACAGGTGGATCACTGTGACTTTGAGGCTAGCCTAGCAAGTCCCAGGACAGCCGGGCTACATAGAGAAACCCTGTCTTTAAAAAACCAAAACCCAACCAAACAAAAGCCCTGAAGGGCTCTAGTAGACCCCAGCGTGGCAGACATGGTGCTGACAGGTTTTGCCTCAGTCCCTTTACCTCTCCCTTACTAGAAGCCAACAGATTACATTCCTAAAGCTAACCCCCATTCTCTTATTTGGCCACTGACTCATTCCTGAGACAAAATACTAAGGTCCAGCAATCAAAAATTGTTATTTGGCTACACGGCTAATCTGTTCAATCAGATTTACCAACTCACTCTCACAGACTCCCCTCTTTTTCTCCTTAAAAGCCCACTGCTACAAAAACAAAACAAAACCCAGCCAACCAACCAAACAAAAAAACCCTTTGCTTGCTGCTGCTGCTGCTACTGCTTCATATCCGTCTCTGCCTGTCCTGAGGAAGTAAATCTCCTTTGTGCTGAGAATTGGTGTCTGGGTATGTTTTGAGCCTACTCTGAGGGACTTCCCTCTCTTCAAATCCACCCATAACCAACAACAAAACTGCGTATGAGTGTTTTGCCTGCATGTATGTGTGTGCAACGTCTATATTGCTGATGTCCACTGATGCCAGAAAAAAGTGCCGGATTCCCTATGACAGGTGTTACAGACAGTTGTGAGCTGCTATGTGGGTGCCAGGAATTGAGTCTAGGTCCTCTGGAAGACCAGCTGGTGTCTTAACTACTGAACAACGTGTCCTGCTTCAAAAACGTTTATCCTGGTCTCTTGAATTCTCCTCTTCCTCCTGGCCTCCTGTGAATCTCTTCTTTTCTTGATGTCAAAGCTTAGACCTCATAATTTCTCCCCAAAGTGGGTTTGTGAGCGTAATCCCTAGTGCAGCAGTGTTGGGAGGAGACACTAACGGGAGCTAACTAGACCATGAGAATGAAGTGAATGGGTCAATGCCATTGTCAAGAGCGTGAGCCTGTTATAGGCAACTTTGGCTGGTGTCTCTCCCTCACTTACATCCCTTGCTATGGATTATACAGCAAAATGGCCCTCCCTGGGGGCCTGGTCCTTAATTTTAGACTCCCCAGGCTTTAGAACCACCAGCCAACAAATTTTTATGTTATCTAATGTCTGGTATTCTGTTATAGCTGCATAACATGGGACTAAGCGGTCTTCTCTGGATTCACAGTATGCCAGGGAGAACATGGGGGTGCTGTGCCTTTCCCGGCAGCCTTGCAGTAGGAAACTGTCACGTGACTTTCCTTGATAGGGTAGGAAGAAATGTCTGTCACCCTAGATAGGCATGTATGGACTAAGGAAAAACTCCATCCAAATTCAGCTTGGTGACACAAGTTTTTGGAGTTCCCCAAAGAGAACCCCCGCTGTCACATAAACAGACTCTGTTGCAGCACAGACAATTCCCGGAAAGCTGCACCACTGAAGAATCCTCATAGGTGATGTGCAGGCAGGGGCCTGGTAGGTATCTTTCGAAGGGTCATAAGTTTCTTGAGCCATTGAGCAGTGAGCCCCATGAGCCTCCTGCTTCAGCATAGGAACGCTAACAGGACCTGACCTTGTGAAGCTCTGAGGGCCATCGCTGCTGCTCTGACCTTAGACAGATCATGTTGGCTAGAGCAAATAGCTCTACAACAGGGGCATTTGCTATTGGGTATCCACCCGTCAGTGCGGGAGACTTAAGTCACAGCTTCCAAAGGTCTAGGTCCAGTGCGTGGACCCCATGAATGATACCTGATGTGCTGAGTGCAGTCATGATAATGAGATCCTGATGAGACTTCTTTGGATCATTGGGGGTGTGTCCTCAGTGCAATTACAGTTGACTTTCTAAGAGGAAGACAGAGCTTTGGCACAGAAGAAGAGGGATCAGTATTGAAAGAAGAACATCCTTTAAAGATGAAGGAGATGGCCAGGAGCCCAGAAATGCAAAACATAGGACCTTAGACACTGGGAAAACAGGAAGATTGTCCCAGAGCCCCCAGGAGTGTGATACCCCCCTCCCCGCCAAGACCTTGATTTATACCAATGAAACTAGTTTTAGGCTCAGATACAGAACTAGAAGAGAATAAATGTGTTATTTAAATTGTTAATCTTGGAGCCATTTGTTACAGCAGCCACAGAGAACCATATGAGGGGACGACTCTTTTTATCCACATGAAGCCTGAAGTTTCAGTGTGTGTATATGTCCAGCCACTACTAGTTTCTAAGCGTGCTTTCTACAGGCAAGGAAAGGCATCGTGAGCTAAATGATACAAGCAAGAATAAAGGAAAGAATTGCATAGGCCTATGTGGAGAGGCTACATGCCAGCCACTAAGCTGGAATCAGAGGGTGTTTCCTTTAAGTCACTGTGAAAGAATTTTGAAAAAGGCCAGTGTGTCCAGTGTTCCTCCACCGTTGATATTTATGACGTATCGGTCTGTGTTCATAGCTCAACTGATGGACAGTCAGAGGACCCATAGGACTCATTAACAGCCTGAAGTACCCACTTCCTCTAGCTGGGAGAGCATGGAGCTTTGGAAACAAGATAAATATTCAAATTTGAAACTGAGTAGAGGCAAATTCAGGGAGGAATTTGGGACACACATGTTCTTGACCCAACAGTGGGAGCCTAGAATAAGTTACTAATCACTGTAGGAGTGTAAGAAGCACCAAGTTTGAGTTGCTGGGATGCGCCTGCTGGAGGAGTTGGAAGTGCCTGTGGTAGGAGGGTGGGGGAAGGGGCTTTATTTTATTGTTCTCCGTGAAAGTCCTGGAAGTTAGCCCCAGAAGACTGTGGGTGCTGGAGGCAAAGCACAGCAAGAAAATCTCACTTCTGAATCACCTTTCCAGGGATCAGGAGCGGCTTGGGCCTCATGAAACAGCAGCTGCTGAATTTTGCTCACGTGGCTCACATGGAACATGCTCTTAAACGCCTCTGTTTTCCATTGAGGCGAGTATATATTTAAGTCTAGCCTGGAATAGTATAACCAGTAGTCCCTTGGGCAGAGTCTGGGTATCTGGTATCTGTGATGAGCAGGTGGGTTCATTGTGCTCTGAATCTCAATTAGCCATATTGTTCTCCAAACAGCTGCAAAATCATCTCCCTCAACCAGTCTTAACTTCGGGTCTGATTTTAGGTCAGACTATAGACTGTGGGGAGTAAGAACTTGCTACCCTAAATTCACACATCGCCACTAGACTCCAGTGCTGCTTCTTGTGAGCAAAGTGGTCTCCATGGCAAAAAATAAAAAAAAAAAAACCAAAAAAACCCAAAAAACCCTTTCTCTAAATGACCTGCATCATTACCCTTGGTGCCTTATGAGCCCCATGGGATGCTGCTACTGTACTATTCTCCTTGCAACAGGGAACGTCTTTTCCACAACATTCCCTCCCATCCCCTGCATAGCACCTCCTCTTTGGCTCTGCACCAGCATTTCAGTTACTAACCAGTTCTCTGGGTGACTAGATACTTTCAAACATGAGTTATTTACTAACTAGTAGAAAAGGTACTTTGGATGTGTTTTGTACTGATCTATTTTGATGCTCTTTGAACCTAAGGTCTTAGTTTGTCTCCACAGAGTCCTCTGGCATCAAGATAGTCAGCATTCCTATTAGTAAGGGTTCCATTGGCTTTAGTAGGAAATGATAAGACCGAGGCAGGTATGAATAAGGAAAAAAATCGTATTTTAAATTATTGGCAGAATTCTTGGAGATTCTGTTTCCAACCCTGTTCCTATTACCAGACTATGGTGCTTTTAGTCCTTCAAAAACTTTTCCACTCACAACTTCTCCCCACCCACCTGATTTTTATTCAGCACTGGACATACAGGTATATAAAATAGATATACAGCCAAACGCTGATATAAACCATAAATTTATTTTGAAACAATGTTTTGTATACATAGAATCACATGATTTGTTAAAGATGAATGCTAATTTGTTTAGTATTGAAATAGATGTGCTTTTTTTTTTTTTAACAAAAAGAATTAAGTCCTGGCTGAGTAGTTGACATTACCAGTCTTACAATATCTCCAACATTTTTCAGAGTCGATTGATATTTTGGTTTGTAGGAATCATTGTTGATCAGAACTGCCACGTCACGGAATTGAACATACACAACATAGGATAGAAGAAGCATTTTGGGGGCCTGTCTTAGTTAGGGCTTCTATTATTGTGAAGAGACACCATGACCATAGTAACTCTTATAAAGGAAAATATCTAACTGGGGCTGGCTTACAGCTCAGAGGTTTAGTCCATTATTATCATGGAAGGAAGCATTGGAGGTATGAAGGCAGACATAATGCTGGAGAAGGAGCTGAGAGTTTTACATCTTGATTAGCAGAAGGAGAACTGTGTGTCACACTGGGTGTAGAAAGGGCATATGAGACCTCAAAGCCTATCTCCACAATGACAAACTTACTCCAACAAGGCCACACCTATTCCAACAAATCCACACTTCCCAATAGTGACACTCCCTATGAGCCAAGCATTTAAATACATTGAGTCCACAGGATCCTTCCTATTCAACTCCCCACAGGGTCATTTCAGAAATGGTTTCAAGTTCTATCCTAACTTCATGGCAAAAACACATCTAAGGTTTTTTTAAACAATGCAACTCAAGCCAGAAACTCAGACAGAAAGCTTTTTATATTGCTAAAGTTTTTTTTTTTTTTTTTTTTTTTTTTTTTAGTTTTTGTGTATGAGTGTTTGCCTACCTGTATGTATGCACACCATGTACATGCCTGATGCCCACAGAAGCCAGAAGAAGGCTTCAGGTTCCCTGAAACTGGAGTTCAGATGGTTGTGAGCCATCTGTTGGTGCTATGAACTGAAACCCAGGCCTTCTGCAAGAGTGGCAGGTACTGTTAACCACTGAGCATCGCTCCAACCCCACATAGCAAGTTTTACAAGCAAGCATTCTAAAACAACGCAATACAAACTAATTTGATCCTTACAGGCTGAAGAATGGCACTGGAAAAACATTAAGTTTTGGTTTTACATAAGTATGCTTCAGAAGGACAGCAATAGTACATTTTTTGGCGTACCATGTTCTTGAGTTGGAGTTGGAGTTTTTAGGCAGTGTTCCTTGGTGTGAAGGCATGCTGTACTCCCCATTGCCTCTCCTGCTCTCTCTCTTTTAAACAAGTGAGAAAATTGTGACTTCAAAGGTTAACCAATATGACACCCAATTTCAGGCCTGTAGCTAGCATGAAGTAAAAGCTGGAGCTTGCTAATATGACTGCAGAGGTCAGGATCTTGGCTATAATCCTAAAGAAGCTTTCACATTAGAGAAAATTCAAAGATATATGAATGGTAGAGAGAATAGAATAAATCTCATAAGGGATCAATAAGTAGCAGCTGGGTCCCGAACCGTGCCCTAGAGCAGTAGTCCTCATCTCCCAATGCTGCCACCCTTTAATGCAGCTCCTCATGTTGTGCTGGCCCCAACCATAAGATGATTTCATTACTACTTCATAGCTGTAATTTTTCTAGTTATGAGTCATAATGTAAGATCTGATAGACAGGGTATCTGACATGTGACTCCAAAGGGGTCATGAGCTACAGGCTGAGAACCACTGTCCTGGGGTGATGGTAAGGGAAGTGTTCAGGAGGATGTAGCATGCTCTTGGAGTCATGGTTGTCTTGACTACTACTGATTGTCAACTACACAGGATTTGGAAAGACTGGAGAGACAAGACTCAGAGGAGTGTCTTTCTGGGAATGGTTATCTAGATAGCTTACCTGAAGTGGGCAGAGCCACACAGTTTGAGTGGCCGAGGTCCTGGACTTGATAAAAAAGAAAAAGTGAGCTGAGCACAGGCATTTGTGAATTCTTCTGGCCTCCTGACTGCAATGTGACCAGCCACTTCCTGTTCCACTACGATGACCATACTCTCCAACTCTGATCCTTCCTTCCTGAAGTTACTTTTATCAATTTTTTTTTTCAGCAATGGGAAGAGTAACAAATACATTGGACATTCCTCAGGATCTTGTACCTTTTTTCAATATGAAGAAGTCTTTGGAAGTGAGAATGTCAGAGGGGCTGCAGCTGGAAATCCTGCAGGTCATAGCAATGGGGTCTCAGTGTGGGTGTAGCTGGCAAACAGCAGATTTTATCTAAATGTTCTCTTAGAGGGCAGTTTGCCTTATTGTGTGTACACCTTAAATCAGTCTAGACTGGATTGCCCATGCCCCATCCCCACCATACTGGAGCATAACTATAACTAAAAATTACTAGTGAATTTCAGGAATAATATATATGCCATTATAAATACCATAATATTAAAAATTAGCTTAAAATCAAGTGGAGTAGTGCTGATCAGTAAAGTTATGACTGAAAACAAATGTACAGTGTTTCTATTTTAAAGTTATATTTAAATGAACTGATGTTAAATAAAATTTGAAATCCAGTTCATTGGTCAATGCTGGTCACATTTAAGTAGCTCATGACTAGTGTTGGATAGAATAACTTTGAACCTCTTCGTGTGTTTTTGTGTTAACCTTAAAATATGGTGCAATATCTAAATCTATAGCCTCCATCATCACCACATATCAATAGTTGGGCGAGTGGTTCTAGAACCTTCTCTGGGTAATAGTAGAGCAAATCTATGGTTTACGTTTAACTTAAATTTCACTGTGGATTCCGTCCGTCTCAGGCTGATGGTCCCCTGTGGGTCCAAAGAATAACCAGCTACTTAGGGCTGTGAAGTGATTGACATCCACAGTTGAAGGTCATTCCCAAGCAGTGTGTGTGTTAGGCGAGTCATGCTCACTTGACCTTATCTCTAGAAGTGTGCTTTTTTTCAAAAGGGTGAAGAAAAGTGAACTCCTAAAGAAAAATTTCATGGGTGAGGCCAGAGCCAAATCTCAGGAAGAGGAAAAAAACAAAGATGGAAAGGCTAATGTCTCTGAGGGACAGTCACCCCACACTGCCAGGAGGCCCCCTGTGATTATCAAAGCCGGGAGGGAGAAAGGAAACTTTAAAACAAAATTCAGGCGGAAAAATTTAGACACAAAGATGCAAGCCTGCGGCTTTCTACAGCCACTGTGAAATACTACATGGTCAGTACCTCTACTGACCCCTCTTGGCTATTCCAGAATATTCTAATAATGAGACACACCCGCAGCGCGTTTAGTATCTCATCTGTGCTTCCTCGTGGCCAGCTAATTTAACATCATCTGATCCCAGTGTTTGCTGTATTATTGGATAGCCTCTGAAACACAATCTAAAAATATATCTTTTCTCTCTTTCTCTCTCTAAATCAGTCCTGACTTTACAGCTGGGATTGTAACCATAACCTTGTTACACATTTTCTTTCGCTTTTAGGGAAGTCCATAATCATATTAAATTTCTCATCTCGTGTTAGTCTCTACTTGAACTTGGCTTGGCATTTGAGGAATATATTTATAAATTAAGTGATGCTCATTTTTAGCCCATACAAAGCCATTCTGGATTTTATAGTGTTTTCTTATCTCCTGGCGCTTTCTGTCTTTAAACCATACCCAGCCTCTCTCAACGGGGGTTATTTTCGTCTTAGAATCTCTGGAGAACGGTTTGTTATAGACAGTGAAAGGACAGAGGCTCTGTGGCTGCCCAAAAGTCAGGGCCTCTTGGAGCACAGGCTGTCCTACAGAATTTGGCTTCTTCCTCTACTGGACCCAGCCCTGCAGAGGCAGAGGCAGAGGCAGGGCTTGGGTGGCAGGGCAAGTGGCGGGATTTGTTGGGCTTTGTTCTTGTGAGGCTGCTGGCATGAGGAATTTAGGGACATCTAAGAAAGGCAAGCAAACCAGTAGAGATGCTTCTTGTCCGCTGTGCCCCTCCCCCTCCCCCACACAGTTAAACTAGGGACTTTCAGAGCTGCCCGGGGCTTCCTGTGCCTCCGTGGTCCCAGATTGCCCAAGTTGCTTTTTGCATTATGGCAACATTCTTGAAAACCTTTGTTCTGTTCAGTCTAGTGAAATGGGCGCAATAGAGGTAAACAGAAAAAGGCTGAAATATTGACTCTGGGATCAGCGTACAGAGAGAAACGTGCATTTCTAATTTTCTGAGACTACAAAGGCTGTCAATAACAGTGATTTTCCTCAGGCCTCTGGTTTGTTTTCCAAAATGCAAGTCATTTTTGATTTTTCTCTTCACCTGGTACCCCACGCTCCTTTTGTATCAGCCCCGTGTACTACTGGTTTTCATTCTCTGGAAAGAGTTAAGCTTCATGAAGGCATTAATCCCCAATGGAAATAATTGGCCAAATGCCCAAGCTTGTTCTTTATGAGGAATACAAGACTCTGAGGGATTCCAGCCTGTTTTGAGCCCTCTCAGGACTGGCTTGGAAAGTACAGAAATGGCAGAAAGGGAACTGAGGTGCCATTTAGCCTATTCATACAGTTCATACCGATACGGAGCCTGGGCTTTACAAATAGGGAAACAGTGTGCAATCCATGGATGGTGAGAGGAGAGAGCATGAATGAATTTAAACTCAGAAGAGCCAAAACAGTCTTGGAAAAGGATGATGAGGTCGGAGGCCAGAAGGTACCATGAAGCTGTTATTGTTGCTATGTGGTTCAGGCACAGGCTTGGCATATAGGACTAGAATTAAGACATCTGAATTAAATCTGTATGTCTCTGGGTGCCTATGCTCAGACATTCCAAGGGTACTGGAGAATCTGCAGATCTCCATGAACACAGAGGGACCCAAAGCCTTGCCTCACACTGTATTAAAACAAAACAAAAAAAACTAAGATACATCAAAGACCTACATGAGGTTAACTATCCAAACACTTGGAAGGAACAATAGAGATAAACCTTTGGAACTTCAGATTCAGCAGTGGTTTCTCAGATATGATTCCAGAAGCAAAACCCACTGAAAAAGAAGGTACATTGGATTTTATAAAAGATGAAAAGTTTGTGTGTCAAAGGATACCATATAGGAATTTTTTTGTTGAAGAATGTGGGGGAAAGTATTTGTAAATCCTACCGTAGGTAATGATCTGTTATCTAAAGTCTAGAAAGGAGGCCCACAGTTCAATAAACAGAGACATCACAATTTAAGACGGATAGAGGTTGTGGGTGGACCATCCTCCAGTGTTTAAATGGCCAATATTTGAAAAGTTCTCTCGCCTCACAAACCATCAAAGAAAAGGCAAATCAATACTTCATCAACTTTATACACACTGAGAGCTACAGAGAATGTTTACTGATTTAAAGAATTATTATTAGAAAATGGAGTCATATGTCTACCTGCCTTTTGAAGACAATTTCATCCATCAATAAAAAAATTTTTTTTGCAGGTGTGTGTGTGTGTTTGTGGGGGGGGGGATACACATGTTATGGTACATATAAGGATTCAGAGGACAATTTTGAGAGAGTGCACACACACACACACACACACACACACACACACACACACACACGCACACACACACACGCACAGGCACACACATATACCAAGGTGAATGTGTAATACTTGACCCTTTACTTTTTCCACTGTGGGCTCTAGGGATCAAACTCAGGTTGTCGGGCTTGATAACAATTACCTTTACCTGCTAAGGGATCTGGCTGGCCTTGCAATAAGAAAAAATTTCAGATGGAAAGTCAAATGTCTCGGCATGGTTGTGTAAAACTGAATCCTCATATGTTGCTGACTACAGTGAAATGCTGTGTTCAATCTCTAACACTGAAATAAAACAGGATGAATGGTTGCTGCCACGCTGGAAAAAGTTCGGCAGTTTCTCAGAAAGTTGAAGTTATTATGTGACCCCAAATTCCCTTTCTAGGTATATTTTCAAGAGCTCCAAAGATATTTGTTCGCTCAAATCTGGGTGATCATGGTGGCATCAGTACTAAGTCTCCAGGCATAACACTAAAACAAACTAAAGCCTATGGGGAGATGGATAAACACACTGTGGCATACCCATAGCAGACAGAAAAAAAGAGACACCTTAGCAACCTTTCCCCATTCTTTCCTCCACAGAACTCTGGATACTACTCTTTGGCTTTTGATATGTATGAATTCGCCTATTCTAAACATTCAATTAAATGCAGAGTCATGCAATGTGTGGCCTTCCATGTCTGGCTTTGTGTGACAATGTCTGTTTTTTTTCACTTAGCATAAGTTCATTTGTATTGTACCATATGTAAGGACTTTACTCCTTTTTATTGCTGAAGGATATTACATTGTATAGATATATCACATTTTATTTATGAGCATTTATTTATGAACCTTCCACAGTTTGGGACCTTATAAGAAATGCTGCTATGCATGCGTGTACATGTTTTGTGTGAGCATATGCTTTTATTTTTATAATGATTTGAATGCTTATTGAAGATTGTAGAAACTGCTAATTTAGAAAAATAATAACTCTTTGGGCTGCTGAGATGGCTCAGTGAATAAAGTGGCTAGCTGCAAAGCCTGGGGGTCTCAGACATCATGGAAAGCTGGAAAGAGAGAACAGACTTTGCGAAGTTATCCTCTGATCCCCTCACATGTGCCTTAAAGTGTATTCCACTCCAACAAAAAAAAATGTAAAAAAATAAAAATAATAACTCTTTTTTGACATGTGAAGTTTTCTCCTCAAAAAACTGGCATCTGACTACTCTTTAATCACAACATCACAATCTTAGAACATCTGGCTCTTAAAGGAATTGAAGATACCTGCTCGGTGAGACCCTAAATCTAATGATAGGAAGGTGATCACAGCCAGGGATAGGAGAGGTGCTCACATCAAGCCAGCCAGTAAGTGGCGAGAGGCACAGAGCAGTATTCTCTCAGGCCAGCACTCCATTCCATGTAGATGTGTATCATGAATGCTTAGCCCGAATGAGTCTGGTACTCTTCAGGCTCAGAGGCCTCTCTAGAAGAAACTGACCGCTTTAGGGCAAGAATTTCAAAATGATCACTAGCACCTCACAATGGCATGGAACTCAGAGCTAGAGAAGCAGGGTGTTCCTTAAGCACTATAAGATGCAGCTACCCAGCACCCCTTTAATGAGAGGAACCTTTGAGATGGCAATGGCTAGTATTTCATGTAGGAGCTAAAATACATCCTAACTTGAATCATGAATACTGCGCATGAGGCCCATCAACCCCAGGAAAGTCAGGGTCCATTTCTAAAGCGATATTCACTGTTTCGTAGTACGTAGAACATTTTATAATCCAGGGGATTGATCTCCTCTTAGTATGGGTTGATGAGACAGGGCTTTCTCAATAAGCACCCATTTTTGCTCTGCTGGCTTCAGATGTATCACAGAACTCATTAGAGCCTCAGAGCGCTGGTCCTTGTTCGGCTAGGAGTCTTGCCATGAGCATGTGAATGCACAGATGACAAGAACAGATGTTAGAGCCCCAGAAGATCAAAGCGCTGTCTCTGCCTTGGAAAATCTGCCTATGCCACATAGTTCTCTAAATCTGCATGAAGCCTGTGGTAAATACCCAACCCATATTTTCTCCGTTGACTGAACTCTAACACAAACATATTCTTTACTCCTCCTACGAGAGACTCAAGCTGGTGTCCTGATGGCCATGGCTGAACACAGAGTCCTTCTTGAGATGTAATTGTCATTTCTGGCTCTGTTACTGAACAGTTGTCTGTTTCCTTGGTATCTTAATTAATTTGCCACAAAGAAATCTTACTTTCTTTTGTGCTGGAATAGCCCTAAGGTTGTCTTTATGGTTGTTTCCCCCTCCCCCCCAGACTCCAAACACAGTGTCTAGTGATTCCAGAGAAGAGAAAAGCAGGAGAGTCTTGTGACTCAGGAATAGAGTCAGGAGGCCCAGACTGCTTTCTTCCACGCACCCTATAACCTCCTTTCACATTTTTTCTCTGGATTTCTTTGTTTCCACATTGATTCAAAGCTTATAATTACGGTAGATAAAACTGAGCTGAGGGCCGGTACTGGATTTTGAGGGAAGAGATGTTCCCGAATGCCTACTTCTGCCTGAGTGGATTGATCTTATGAGCTCATGTAAATGACATTACTGGAGATTTCATTCCTCTGGTGAATTTTGTTTGTTTTCAAAGTGAGTCCTTCTCTGTGAAGATGTTTTACCAGCACAGCTGGACAGAACAAGCTGTTGAATGGAAAGAAAATCAGAAGTAGATATTTTTTAAGTGCCCTTCCAACATCATTAAGGTTATTACTGCCAAAATCTGCATCTGGTAGTAAAATCTTTTCTCCCCCCCCCCCCCAAGCATTGTTTTTCTCCAAAGAACCATCAGAAGCTGCTACTGTAGGGGAGAGTTCCTCTTCCATTTCTAGTCTGTGGTTTTTAACAAGCGTGTCTTCAAGGCGATCTCTGCCTGGGTCGGGGAGGGCATTATCCATGACTCAGTGGGTACAGGGTGCTGACAGGCAAGTGACATTTGCTCTAAGAAATCACCTGTGGTCAGGGTTCGTAATTGACAAGACAATTTACATTTTACCATACAGCATGATCTATCTCTGTCCCCCAAATATGCACTTTGGATGGTGTGACAAATTGTTTATGGGACAACACATGCTACAGGCCAGACAGCTAGACAAAACACCCCATCGGAAAGGGAACCACATTCTAAGCCCCTGAATAAAGAAATATGCAAAACTACACCTGCTGGTTCATGTTTCTGATTGTGTCTTTGTCTCTTCTTTTTCTTGCCCATAAATAAAATTAAATGAAAATGAATTTAACGTTGAGAAGAGGACCCAGGATGAGTTCTCATATGAGCTTAATTCAGTCATTGGTGTTTTGTGTGGCCCAACTAGAGACAGCTTGAGGCTGTGGTTAAAGCTCAGCTGCTTCTGAGTTGGAGTTGAAACCCTTGGCAGGAGTATGATGGTTGCTAACACAATTTACTCTGAAGAGCTATCTGTAGTTTGGGTCTAGGGCTGTTTATTTGGTGTGGTGTGGTGTGTGTATGTGTGCCTGTGTATGTATGTATGTTTGTGTGTGTGTGTCTGTGTTTGTGTGTTTGTGTGTGTGTCTGTGTATGTATGTTTGTGTGTGTGTGTGCCTGTGTATATGTGTTTGTGTGTGTGTGTCTGTGTATGTGTTTGTGTGTGTGTCTGTGTGTGTCTGTGTTTGTGTGTTTGTGTGTGTGTGTCTGTGTGTGTGTCTGTGTTTGTGTGTGTGTCTGTGTGTGTGTCTGTGTGTGTCTGTGTGTGTATGTGTGTGCGTGTGTGTGTGTCTGTGTATGTGTCTATGTCTGTGGGTGAGGAGGATTTCAGAAACCCTCCTCTGTGTCTTTTTCCACCTCTTCCACTGAGGCAGGGTATTTTGACAAACCTGCAGCCCGTTTTTGTTCTGACTAGACTGGTGACTGGCAAGTCTCAGTGATCCCCCTGTTTCTGCCCGACTTATATATATCGCCCAGTACTGGCGATACAGGTGTGTAAAGCTAGGCCCGGCTTTTTATTTGTGCACTGGGGACCTGAGTTCAGGTGTTTATGCTTGCAGAGCAAATATTTGTACCCACTAAGCCATCTTCCCAGCCCAAGAAGCTGATGATCTTAAGATCTATATATTTCATCAAAGACTCCCTGCCACAGTCAAATTCTCATGAATCCTGCTGTTAGTGTGTGGTATTTATCATGTTCAGAAGCAGAGATTTTTCCACGGGTAGGAGAGTATTGGAAAAGGAAGAGAATCATTTTTGGAATTCATTCTGCCATGGAAAGGTCTGAGGGTTATTAAGCTTCTAAACCTTTCCTTATAAAGGTATAGTTTCTTGTGATGGTGTGAGAGATGAGGCAGAATGCTTTCTGGTTCCTAGCAGCGGTGATATTCCTTGATTCCTGGCTTGTTTCTATGCTTTAGCATATAACTTTACATTTCCTCTTCCCCTTCAAATATGTCACCCCAATTTCTTTCCCTTCTGGGAACAAAGCAAGCTGATTCAGCCTCAGGACCTTTATGCTTGCTGTTTGCTTTGTCTCAAAGTGTGCTTGTCTTGGTCCAAATGTCATCCTGCAGAGACGTTTCCTTCACCTCCTCTAAAATAGACATGTCCTGTTATGTTTTCTTGTCTCCGATTATGTTACCTGTCATTTTATTATTTGTTTCCCTCATAGGACTATAAATACCGGTTAAAATGGGCAGCACAGCTGTCATGCCTCCTAAGCACTTAGCGCGGTGTCACATGGAAGACACTTCATAAATAGTTGTGGGAAGAATGAATGATCTGAAAGTTCTTTTGGATACTAAATCGAAGGCTGTCTGGTTTAGACTTTCTATTGTGGCTTGGTTGTCCTCTAAATCACTAGAAAATGGCTCTACAGCTCTGTACACATGCCCATAATTCAGATCTTTGCTGTGTCTCGTCATTATCTTATCTCGGTGTTTCCTCTCCAGATCTCCCTTTGGATGACCTTCTGCCTCTCTCATCACAGATATCACCCTGTCACGAGACTGTAGTATGACCACCACACTCATTTTTTTTTCAAAGAAAAATCCATGTTTTGATGAACAGGGCCGAAGAGGATCCAAGTCATCTTTAAGAGCTGCAGCCTCCCCATAGTAACATATTTCAAAGTAGAACGCTTTCCAAAGTTCCTCCTGCTCTCCTTTCCCATTCTCAACACTTGTTCAAATGTTTCTGCTGGCTCAGCAGCGACGTTTGCGATCCTTTGCTGTTGTGCGACGTCAGTGACTGATTGTGCCAGGAGTCTTCCTTGTTCCCTGCAGTGTGTTTCATTTTACTCCACACCTCTCCCCTTCTCTTTCTTCCTTTTCAAAGATAGGGTCTCACTATATAGCTCAGGCTAACCTCAAACTTATATATCACCCGTATCAGCTTCGCCAGTGTTCATCAGATTAAAGGCTTGAGCCACCCGGAATGGCTCTGTATTTCTCTTCTCTGCACCCCCCCCCCCGCCCTTTTGCAGCATATTTAGAGTCAAGAAACTATTGTGCTTGCTCCAAAGGGTAGGATTTCAGTGTTTGGTAGTTGGGGCTTTTTTTTACCTGCTAGTGCCACATCGTTTTCTCACCCTGTCCTGTCTTTCCTGTGCCCTCTGTGTCTTTTCCTTCTTTTGTCTGGCTTTCATTTCCTTCTCTCCACCCCCTCCTCTGCCTCCATTCTGTCTCTCTGAGTTGAGCCTACCATGGAGTACCTTGTTAATCTTCATTAGCTGGACACGTTGCCCTTCATCCTTTAGATCAGTTCTTAGATACATATCCTTCGTTATTGCTGGTGAACACGTCCTTTTAAAGAAAAGATGCATTTGTGAGAAGTTTGCTAGGTGTCCACACTGGTTTATAGTTTATGTGTTCTTTCATTTTACCAGGTCTGACTGTTACTACTTTGCTGCTATGAACTCCCAAAAGAGAATGGATCTTCCAAGGTCCCCGTAATATCTAGATCAATGTCTATTTTTTTCCATTGGTTAAAATCATATCCAGAATATATTTCTCCTTTTATCTGAGAACTGACCTTGTTAGTTCAGAATGTTAGAGCCTTGGGTTTTTAAAGAATGTCTATTTTCCTTATTTTTAAATTGTGTGTACATGTGTGTGTGTGTGTGTGTGTGTGTGTGTGCAAATATGTGTACATATGGGTGCAGGAGCCTGAAGGGACCGGAAGAGGGCATTAGATTCTGCTTCGAGCTGGGAATTGATCTTAACTTCGGCTGGGAATTGATCTCTCCAAGCGCAGTGTAGGTTCTTACCTGCTGAGCCAGCTCTCTAGTCCACATACTTTGTTTTAGCAGGATGTAACCTCCAATAGAACACATAACTAGGGTTTCAGACCCTGTCTGTGTTGCTGCTTGCTTTGTTAGGAAGACCAAAAGGAAGAAGGGAAGAAGATGAGGAATAGAACAAGGATGTGATGGCCACAGGAAAATGATGTATATCAGCAGGCAAAAAAAAAAAAAAAAAAAAAAAAAAAAGACCTATACTACCAAAACCAAAGACCTATACTACCAAAACCAAAGTAGCTACATGGTCTCACCTCTTCAATTCCTGGAACACAAAGTAATCCCTTACTGGATGACTTAGGATTCCTATTGTTGCAATGATTGGGGAGGAAGGGGTTTATTTAGCTCACATATCCTATGCCACTGACCATTGAAGGGAGCCAAGGCAGGGACTTAAACAGAGTAGGAACTTGGAGGCAGGAGCTGATGCAGAAGCCACTGGGGAGTGCTGCTTACTGACTTGCCTCCCCCGCCCCACCTCCCGGCCTTCTCAGTAGCTTATTATAGAATCCAGGACCACCAGCCCAGGGTTGCACCATCATTACTCACTAATTAATAAAAATGCCCTACAGGCTTGCCTGCAGCCCAATCCTGCAGATCCATTTTCTCAGTTGAGATCTCCTCTTCTCAGATTATGATAAAGCAAACATATCACAGTTGCATCCCAGTGGTTTTCCATGCTGCCTTTCAGTATCTCCCCCTTTAGTGTGTGCACTGTGTCATTGTGTGTGTTCACACGTGCATGTATGTGTGCATATGTGAAAGTGTGCATATGTAAATGCATATGGAGGCCAGAGGGCAACCTCAGGTATCACCCCCAGGAACAGGAACCACTTCCGAGCTCACCAATTAGACTGGCTGGCTGGTGAGCTCCAGCTCTGGGGGTCCAAGTGGGCAGCATCAAGCCCGTCCCGGCCCCTTACTAACCTGGCATTCCTCAGGCCAGGACCATTCTCCCTTGTACAGGAAGCTTCTTCCTGTTCCTTTTGGTTTCCAGGAGCCCTGTCTCACCTACGTAAGGATGTCATGTTTCTTATGTTAAAACCTCGCCTTCTTTTCTTGTACCCTGTTTTCTTTGGATCAGCATCAGAGATATATTAGTGCATAGGGGGATTTCCTGGTGAGTTTAAATTTCAACTAAGAATAACACATGAGGTGAGGTCAGCAGTAAGCCACCGTCTTCTCCAGATACTTCCTTCTTCTTATATTCCATGCTGATTTTTCCCCTCTGACTTTTTAGTTCTGGGATTCTTTCCATAGTCTTATTGACTTAGCTAATAGCCTATTTTATAAAGATTCCTTCCCCTTGGATTTTATCTGCTCATCTGCATCCCTCCTGTGTCTCATTTGATTGTATATTTCCCAGTTTCCTGCTCCACCTGCCTTGGTGAGCTCTCAGGGAAGCATGTCGCTTCAGCTCCAGTTTGCCTAGGATCATGACTCTCCAGCCCACCCTTCTCAGCCGTCCTCTTTTGCTCCCTGGAATCCTCTGGCACCCTCATTTATCCCAGATTTCCACATACCTTATACCTGAAGATGGACTTGGGAACCGACACCTTCAGTTAACCATGTTAAGTCATTTCTTAAGCCGCTTTGTATTAACAGAATATGATCCCTGGCTATCAGCTCTTGTCTCTCTTGTTTAGACATATGTGCTCCTACCTTCGGCATGTGACTGGTGCTTTTTGATGCCCATCCAAAGATTCGTGTACAGACAGTGTCAGGCAGGCAAACAGAATTAGAAGAGAGACAAACAGGTCTAGTCCAAATTTTGCCACTTACCATTCAACCATTTGATCATCCTGAGACTTGGGATTTCTAAACATCAATAATCCTACCTATACACATTGTAGCATGCACTTCCTAGTATATAAAGTCACTCCTTCCCCATCTGTAATGAGGACAAAATGGCATCTACTTTTTGTATTTCTTCGGATAGCATAAACAAGTGCCATACATGGCATTCATAATTAACAGGTCTTGTCATGAGAGGTGGCTGCAGATGACTAGCTAAGATTATGGACTTGAAGTCAGATTAAGTTTGAGAACTGGCCTTACCACTAACAAGCTGTGTGATGCTGGACAAGATACTTTGCATTTCGAAGCCTTCTATACAATAGGATCAATTACAGAACCCACCAATAGAAGTGTAACAATTAGACAATATAATATATGCAGTGTTGAGTCTTGACCCTGGTGCTTAGCAAGGACTTCAGACTTGTGGCCAATATTAACTTAACTGGGCTGGTCATTTCATTCTCTCTGCTGCCCTCTGGGTTCCAACCGGGAAAGAATGTCGCGTGCCTGTTGGGGCAAGGAACACAGTGAGCAAAGGAACCAGAAGGTGTGAGAGGGAGGAAAAGATGTTAAGAACAGCTGGGAGATCCTGGTAGGAGAAGATGTGGCTTTGGTGGGGACAAGTGCTGTCTTACTTTATTTTTGTTTTATGCCTGTTCCTTCCCTCTGGGAGCTAGTCTGTAGACATTTGCTGGAAGGGTTTGCCAGAAGGGCTGTCTCACATGCATCTCACTGACCCCATGCAATCTTTTCCTTTCCTGAATGGTTTATCTATTGTAGTTAACTATATAAACATCTCGCTTGTGATATGACTGTTCTGTTTCAGATTTTCCTTTCCGTCCTAAGCTAAAAACTAGAGTTATCTACAACATTTGAGACAATGACTTGAACGTAATGCTTTGTATGACAAACTTTTCATTTTCTATAGTTTACATTTTTTTCCTATTGAGGCCTTAACTCCCTGGCTGTAGGTGGAGGCCCCAGAGGACAGAGGGCAGGGTTTGCATTGTTGAAAAAGAATTATTTTTGTTATCAAAATTTCCACTTTCTAGAGAGATGCCAGAGAAGATCAGATGGACAGAGGGAGCTTGGATATTTTTGGAAGCACATTCACAATCTCTATTTCGATTGTTTTCAAACGTCTACAGAAGGCAACGTGTTCTGCCACGATTCTTGACTGTGTTAGGTGCTTGTGGCAACTTCTCTCGAAGCCAATGAATGTAGCTGCTACTTATTGGCTCTGCCAACTACTAGAAGGATGAAGGAACAGTTAGGGACAAAGTAGCGTTTTACTTTGCCCGTTTAAAATGAAATATGGGCCATATCTTGTTCACTGGATCATTCAATTATTAAGGAGTGGCAGAGTATGTACAGAAAAGTTTCAACCCCAAAAGCCCTCTTCTCCTGTGCAGTTATTTTCATGAGGTATAAATTCCAATGTTCATTACCATAAAATGGGAAACGAATGCCTAGATAGCAGGGCTTGCTGAGGATTGGTCAAAATAAGACAATGCTCTAACAGAAGCTTGTCCTTTCCAGCCATGGGTGCATCTCTCCAGCAACATCTCCTCAATGTGATGTAGGAAGAAGATACTGGTCTTTCTATTAGATTGGCTGAACCAATGTTGACAGTTGGTGAGGCAACAGATACCAGAGCCAGGCTGACCTCATCCCATCGGGTACCTTTGGAAGGTAGATAATACAAGGTTGGTGTGCCTGCCTCTCTTCCAGGTTATCACACATGGGCTGGGCATGTTCACTGCCCTCAGTGACCAGGAAACAGGCACAGGGATTATTAAAATGAAGCAGAGACAGCATAAAAATGTCAAATGGAACTAGGTGGTGCTAGTGCATGCCTTTAATCCCAGCACTTGGGAGGCAGAGAGAGGTGGATCTCTGTGAGTTTGAAGCCAGCCTGGTCTACAAAGCAAATTCCGAGATAGGCAGGACGGTTATATTGAAGAACGCTGTCTTGAAAAAAATGGGTGCAAAAGTCAAGGATTTACAGAAAGACTGAAGAAGTTACCCTAAAATTCCTTCAGCTGGGGAGCAACTCTGTGTTTGCAATAATTGCAAAGGCCTATGAGATACATCAGTGGAGAGTATCCCATCTCTTCTAAAGACACAGTGGGACAAGTTGCTGGCGTAGCATTCAAAGCCTGCTGCAGGGGTGGACAAACTGTGGCTTGTTGCTTGACCCATCTGAATTACCAACCCTATTTTTCTAAATAGTACTTCTCCAGGATCCAGAAAGACCCACGTGTAGACATGATTGATGGCTGCTTATGAACTACACAGTGATGAAGTTGTATAGTTGAGATCTTAGAGCCCACAAAACCTAAAATATCAGCTCTTTAGAAAGTGTTTCCCACTCCTGGTCTCATGGGAGAGGCATGCTAACTCATGTTTTGAAGAGGATCCATGGGTATCAGTGGTGGCAAGGAGACCGCTGGCCGGTTGCCACCCGGGGATGGTGATGTGATGGGGCAAACATTCAGGTTAGTAGATCTGGCAATTGGACTCCCTAGTTTCACCTGGCCTTGACATCAGAGTTCATGATTCTATAAAACACACCCAAATCACAGTCAATGTACCAGTTAGACAGGAGTGTGTCCTGTGGCTTTCCCTCTTGGGAACAGGAGTGATACAGTCTTGCATGTTCCACCACATACCTCGGTGTGGCCGGTCCTTTTATTTACTGATGAACAGCGTGCACAAGGAGTCTCTAGGACAGTTAGTTGAGATCAAGATGAGACTACCAGGGATAATGCCAGCCCAGTGATGGAATCTAACATGCTCACACCTCACAGAAGAGACTGCGAAATGCCACAATCTGCAGCTCCTGATTCCCTGACAGCCCTGCTTCCCTTAATACAACTTTCCTGAGGCCACCTTCACATCACTGGCTAAACGCTGCAGCTGGTGGTGGTATAAAGACTTGGTTCATGAGCCTCACAGCTGTTTGTGTTTTTTCTCCTTTTCCATGACCTACTGGTTTTTATGGGTTCACTCCATCATTTATGCTCAGGCTATTAAGGGCTACTCCTTTGTCACTTGAGCTCCTGTACCTGATGCTGTGGACTATGCTCTCACAGAGGCCCGATGAAGATGCTGCCAAACCACAGATGATGGCATCATTAATTCCAATTGAAGGATTCATAAGGACTTAAAAACAGAGGTGGGTATGGTGATGCCTGGACTGGACTGGAGCCTTGGAAAAGAAGAATGACTAACTGGCAAGAAGAGGTGGAGCATGGCTTTGGGCAGTTTTGATGTGGAGTGTTGTTCCAACTGAGAGCAGGTGGAACTACAGACAGGAAAAACATCATGAGGTAGAGGGAAGACAAAGCTCAATTTCTGAGCAGTGATTTCCCATCAGCTGAGGCAACAGAACTCATGGGAGAAGTACAAAAGGGCAAGAAAACACTGAATATGAAGTCTTGTTAGTTGTCTTCATTGAAGGCTGAGCAGATGAAGAGGAGCCACAAGAGACTGAGGAGATGCATCCATCCATGCACCCATGCACCCATGCACCCATGCACCCATGCACCCATGCACCCATCCATCCATTCATGCACCCATGCACGCATGCATCCATGCATCCATCCATCCATCCATGCATCCATCCATTCATGCATGCATCCATGCATGCATGCATGCATCCATGCATCCATCCATCCATCCATGCATCCATCCATTCATGCATGCATCCATGCATGCATGCATGCATGCATGCATCCATCCATCCAACCATCCATCCATTCATGCATCCATGCATCCATCCATCCATTCATGCATGCATGCATGCATGCATGCATCCATCCATCCATCCAACCATCCATGCATCCATCCATCCATCCATCCATCCAACTATCCATCCATTCATGCATACATGCATCCATCCATCCATTCATGCATGCATGCATGCATGCATCCACCCATCCATCCAACCATCCATGCATCCATTCATGCATCCATGCATCCATCCATCCATTCATGCATCCATGCATCCATCCATCCATCCATGCATCCATCCATCCATCCATGCATCCATGCATCCATCCATCCATCCAACCATCCATGCATCCATCCATCCATCCAACCATCCATCCATTCATGCATCCATGCATCCATCCATCCATCCATGCATCCATCCATCCATCCATCCATCCATGCATCCATCCATCCATCCATGTATCCATCCATCCATCCATGCATCCATCCATCCATCCATCCATCCATTCATCCATCCATCCATCCATGCATCCATCCATCTGACAGTGGAGAAAAAAGTGCACCAGTCCCTGCGCTTCAGGATGTTCACTGAAAGATACCTTCAGGAAAGTGCTGTGCTGAGTGGTGCCCAAAAGAGACTAGGAGTCAGGAAAACCAAGGTCAGCTAGCACAGGATGTAGGGAGGCTGAGGAGGAGGAGGAGAAGGAGGAGGAGGAGGAGGAGGAGGAGGAGGAGGAGGAGGAGGAGGAGGAGGAGGAGGAGGGGAGGGAGGCTTGGAGAAAAGGGAGGGACAAGAGGAACAAAGTACAGAGACACAAAGAAATGATTTGTCTGATTCAGAGTTCTACCTTCTTCCAGACAGTGCAGTGAGCACCAGCCTCATCGGGCATACTTCTGTTGCCATAGCAACCTCTGGGCATCACTTCATTGCACAGTCTTGAAACTTTGAGGAAGTTACTTTGAATCATGTTACCTACTGATTAGGCTAGTAATTTTTCTGTTTCTTAAAGCATTTTAGGTACACTTTCTCTTCCAGGAATCCACTTTTAAAATTCTTCATCATCGGGGATTCTAGACTAAACACACACACACACACACACACACACACACAATTTAAAATGAAATTATTATGTCATGTGGTGATAAGATTGCCCATTGTAAAATAAAATAAATCTTGAGGAATAGAATATAAGTAGAAAATAGTCACCCATTTCTGCAATATATCTCTTATAATCCTATTGCATTACAGATAACATTACAGGTGAATATACTTCTTATTGTGCATTTAAAATTTTGCTTAATTTTATGTTGGAATTTTTGTGCCCAAACCAATTATCCTGGTATTTCAAAGAAGGACATTAATAGGATTTAGTAGTTATTCAATTTTATATCTCCAGATGCAAATAATCTTGAAATATTGTCTGATTGTTTTATAACGCCATTATCAATGTAGTCCTAAATGTGTAAGGGAAAAAAACATATTTATTTTTGACTGGTACTGTTGAGCCACCGGGTTTAATGTTTGAGTGAATTCTGTAGGTAGGTACTGATGTCACACTTGTCTCTACTGTGGGAAGACATTCTGACCCTGGCTGTCTCTCTTTCTCTGTGTTTAATTTTTAGTTTTATTATGCCAATTAGTGAGAGTTCAATGGTTACACCAGGAAGCAGACAAGAAGTTGGCTTTTTTTCCCCATTGGAAAAACTCATTAGCTTTATGCATTTTTCCGTCTGTGTTACACTCTAAACATTTGGTGCGCTTCTGTATTAAGTCTGTTTTTCACGTAACAAATGTAGCTAGGTTTTAAAGCATTAACTTTCTTTTTTACTAGTAGACATGACTTGTTTCTGTTTTTGTGGCCACTGGTAAGTCATATTGGATTTGGTTTCGCCTCTTTTTCATCCATTCTGTTTGTCCTGTGGAATTTGTTTCTTTGTCCATTTTCCTCCTCTAATATTTTTTAAATTAATTTTGTATGTATATGGGTGTTTTGCTTGCATATATGTCGGTGCACAACTCGTGTTCCTGGTATCTAGTGAGGTCAGAAGATTCCCTGAAACTGGAGTCACAGGCAGTTTTGAGCTGCCAAGCAGATCTTGAACTAGAAGTCTCTAGAAGCACAGCCAGTGCTCTTGACTTAGGAGCCATCTCTTCAACAGCTCCTCTACATTTTTAACAATAAAAGTTACTCCATGCCTATTAAAACTCAGTGTTTTAGGTTTTCTCTAGTTATAGGGTATTTCATTTTTACTAAAATACTCGGTAATATATTCAAAAAAGTATAGAATGCACGCATATGTGTGCATATATGCACACAGTTATACGTATACAAATACCCCCCCCACACACACACAATCTCCACCAGTTTAAGAAACAGAAAATGGGACAGGCCCTGGTGACTTATGCTTATGATCCCAGCATTCCAGAAGCTGAAGCAGGAGAAGGGTCACAAGTTTAAAGCTAGCCTGGCCAACATAGTGAGTTGCAGAGCCAGTCTGAGTTATAGTGTGAAATTCTGTCCTCCAAACAAACACAAATGAAGGAAGGAAGCCTATTACAGTCTCTTCTTTAGAAGCCCAGATCTTCCACTTCCGGTTTTTATGTCTTCACAAATTAGATGTAATTATCAGCATTGATGTTTATTTTGATTTATTAATGCAATTACCATTTTTCTTTGATCACATAATTGCCTTCTTAGAATGAAGATCTTTCTTCTGAATGCTTTTTCTTGTTTTTCTTAATTTAATGTGTGTGTGTGTGTGTGTGCATTCATGCACACATAGAATGAAAGTCAACATTATATTCTCTGGTGCTTCTTAATTTTAGAGGCAAGGTATTTTATTGAACCTGGTGCTCACCAATTCGTCTACACTGGCTGGCCAGTGAGCTCAGGGAGGTTGGTTCTCCTGTCTCTACCTCAATGCTCCCTATTAGTTATTGACGTGGACATCCATGGGCAGCTTTGATGTGTGTGTTGTGATCCTAACTCAGGTCCTCATGCGTGTGTGGCAGGCCAGTTACTAATGAAGCCGTCTCCCCAGCCTCCACCTTCTTATTTCTGATACATGTGTGTTTCCTAGAGATGCTCCTTCACTGAAGATCCTTTTCTCCGCTGGTGCTGCTAAGCAAAGTGTGTCCTCAGACTCCTAAGGACTCTTTGCTGCCTGCTTTGTTTGCCTCTTGAACTCTGGACCCCCCACTTCTCAAGTGCTGGGGTTACAGGTGTGCACCACAGCTGGCTTCTCAAGATGTTTTGGAGGTGAATTATCTTGGCTTTTGTTCGCTTAAATACAATCCATTTCATCCCCATTCTTGAGGGTGTCGCTCTTGTGTAATTACATAGCCCTCACCTATTTCCTCCAGCATCCTGAAGAGGTTTTTTTCATCTTTAGGTTTTTACTATTGTTGGCAAAAAAAAAAGTCAGAAATCAAGCAGATAACTGCCCCCCCCCCCATTTTCAAGCAGTCTTACTTGTATTTAATATCCTCTGCTTTCACCAGGATGTGTGCAGATGTGAATATATTTTGAAATTCTCTGGCTAATTCTGAGGCTAATGTGTGAGTCTGATTTCCAGAATCCACAGGATGGAGGGGGATTACTGAGTCCCGTGGGAGAAAGCCTCCACAGGGGTATCATGGCACACGTGTATATGTATCCACACACATGCACACATTCCAATACCTGAAGCTTCATGCGGCTGATTCTGACACTTGATGCTTCTGCTAGCTCACCTCTGTGAGTGGTTTGTGATTTTTAGCACAAGCTCATTTTTTTTTTTCCATTGAGAGTTTTATCCCTTCTAATTTCATTAATTCCCGCTTAATATGTTTTAGCTTAAAATACTTTTAGGTATGTGGAGTGAATTTGGTGGGTGTGGGATAGAAACTTTTTTTCTTCCAACTAAAATTAAGGTTGAGACACAACATTTTCTTTGCTGGCTTTCTTTGCTTAGCAAATATATTTTTACTTTACTCTTTTACTGGGCATGTGGGCCTTTGGGGATTCATTCCAGAGTGCCAAGCTGACACTGCACTGCCTTGTTGCAAAACTCCCCAGTGCCCCTTCTTCGGGTGTTGTTAAAACTGAATGGTCTAATTTACAAAACATCAGCAAATGCCTTGAGGGTATCCTGCCTGCTTAGGTGAGCCTCTCTAGCTCTTTGGTTCCCTTCCCTTTTGACTCCTGAGGATTAAGATAACTTAATTTCCTACCAAATCCACTATCCTTTTTGTCCAGTATTTTAAAAGGTGCCTTTTAGGGAAAGGTTGCCAGGATAGAATGTCATACTGCTGGAAATACATGTCAAGAATGTCTTTTTAACAAAAGATGTGCAATTAGGAATATGGGAACAGCAGGGTTTTTACGAGATTCCCACAGGCTCAACACCTGATGCTTGTTCATGTCTGAGTTCTGAATTGGGCCTGGAGACAGTTTCAAACCAAGCCCTACAACTTCCTACTGCTGAGGGGTGACAGTCCTCAAACTTTTTCTGCAAAGGACAAAGGACAGGTATTTGCAACTATTTGTACTAATGTATTACAAAACAACTTACATAATGGGCATGCCTGTTGTTTCAGTAAAACCGTATTTACAATATAGGCAGGGGGCTGCATGTGGCTTTGAGGTTTTTGTTTTGGCCTTGTGCAATATTACCAGTGTCGCTGACAGGTTGCTGTGAATATTAAGTTAGTGAATTGGTGATATCCTAATGCTTGCTACTGTGATCTGTGATGCTGTGAGAGGATCGCATTGAACCAATTCCCTGACTTTTTATCATTAGGATGGAGGCCTGCACTTAAATGTGTCCAGTGTTACCTCCTCTGCCATTATTGATGATTCATAATGGAATTATAGTAACAGGCACCCCCTATCTTATGTTTCTGTCCCGTGTCAGCAAGAGGACCTGCAGTTTGGGTTTGCAACTTCTCCACAGAGAGAACTCTACAGACTCCTCTGTTTGGCATCTTTGATTACAAAGCTCCTAGAGAAAGACCCATTTTTTTTTTTTCAGGAAGAGCAGCGTTCTCTTTCTGGAAGAATTGAGGTAGTAAATCTGGAGAGGCAGAGCTGGCGACCAGAAACCATTCACGATTACAGAGAAATCATTCAGTGTTCAGAACCAGAAAGTGATAACCTCAAACTGCAGCCCCCACACACCTCTTAAGATACCCTAGGCAGAGCTGCTTATCTGTCTCTTAACAGCTTCCAGCTGAGGAGTGGTCCCAGGACAGCAGTGAGCAACCTCGAAAATGTTCCCTTGTAAAAGTGGGGAATTCGACAATTTAGTTCCTACCTGCCCATCCTAAGTGCCCAGGCCCAAGTCTTTCTTTCAGACTTATTAAAGGAACCAGAAACAGAGCCCAGATAGTTTGATGCCAAAGCTGTCACTTTTCTCTGCTCTCTCCTCCCTCCTGGGACACAAATATCTGGGTTTGTAGATCCACATTCTGCAGATGCTTACACGCATGTTCCTATAGAATATTCTGGCAATTAGCTGCAAGAAGACATTCTTCCCTGGTGCTTTTAAATAGAATTTCCCGAAGTTTTAGAGAGAGGCCTTGAATCTTAAGCAAGAAAAAAATGTCTCAAACCTTTTCTTCATTCAAAGTTGAAAGATTAAAAACAATATATGTTCCTCAAAAATGACTGTTGACTCCTAGGTACACATCTGTAGTCCCAGAGCTCAGGAAGCTGAGGGTGAGGCATGAGTTCAAGGCTGGCCTGGGCTACTTAGGGAGACCATGTCTCAAAAAACAAAACAAAGCAACCCCCCCCCCCACACCCAAACAAACCAAAACCCCAAACAATAACATCAACAAAGCAAACAAAACCAAAAGCCCAGAAGTAACCCAGTGCTCATGAGTTTATCTCCAGAACAGCCACTAAGGAATAATAACTAAATAAGGAATGAAGTATTGTCATGAAGGAAAGTCAATGAATTCATCAGTCTCTTGATTTTGAAACAAGGATGCGTGTCAATTTTCTAATAGCTGGACTACCTGCTGCTATTGGGCTTGCCAAGGGGTTGAGGCCATTGTTTTATTTGAAAACACATTCCCTATGAATCCTGTGCTGTGTGGAACTATAACACCAGGCCGCTCCCTCCCTCTACACAGGCCTCCAGGCATGAAGCTGAGGCGCTCAGATCACTGTGTGTGCAGGCGGCTTTCCCTGGGTCTTTGACCAGTTATTCATATACGGGGGAAGAAACACTGGGTCCAGGCGGCGGGCAGGAAAGGGTTAAGTGTGAAGTTGCTGGCAGCTGGCACCTGTAACCCGATCCTGCTCAGCAGTAGCTTTTTAAACCTGAGTTTTAAAACCAGGAAACCTGAAGGACTCCAGACACTGGGCTGGTTTTACTGGTCTCTGCTCTCTGTTTAGAAAGCCAGGCTTTTCCTCCTGAGCTGCTGGTGTCTTTGGGGGTCTGAGTTACTTCTGTGAGCGCCCCAGTCTCAGTTCACCCACAGTTACTAGTACTGTGGGTTTTACTAGTTCTGTTTTCAGAGACCATCCTGGTTTCCGCTAAGAAGGCAACAGAGAAGATGTTATAAAATCGGGGAGCTTTTGAATGAGGGAGTACTTGTCTGTATAACAGTTCCCAGCCAACCTCAATCAGATTATTTCTATAGAATTTCTCAACCCCCTTTCAAGTTCAAGGTTAGGAAACGTTGTCTACCCTACAGAGTGCCACTGGCTTACGGGGAACCATTTATGTTGAGAAATGATGCGCGTTTGGTAGGACCCTGAATACAGACAGCTTGTGACAGACACAGTGTCCTAGACAGACCTTAGTTCCCGATGCCGGTGACCTCTTGCTGGAATCAGGAATGTGAAAGGAAAGTTGTTGTGGACCGGACGTGTTCTTAACGTGCATGCTATATGTCCAGTGTCCGTGGTGGATGGAAGGAACTGAGCTGAGAGAGACGTGAAGGTTAGTAGCTCCAAGGGCTTAGGGTGTCTTCTGAAGGAAGAGGACCCCAGGGAGAGCACAGAGGTGTCTGAGAGAACAAGAGGGGAAGTTGGGAGGCAGGGGTCTGGGCCTCATGTTTCTACTCATGCGTGGAGTGGCAGGGTCTTGTCTTTCTTTCAAAGGGAAGTAAAAGTTGATAGGAATGTGCAGTAGAGACAAATGAGGAAGTAGCGTCTAAACTAACTTGAAAAAGTGTGAGTCTTTGAAAGGTACCAACACTGGAGTTGATGTGGATTAATGGTTGTTACCTTTATTCCTTTATATTCCCCAGACTGCCTTTTCCCTTCGCTTAACACCTTCATCAGTCTGATGGGAGACAAAAAAATGCATTTAAAAAATGGTTACGTGTTCATTTAGCGTGTGCATATGTGTGTTCATGTGTGTGCAGGCACACACGCATGAATGTGTGTATGGTGGTCAGGACATAACCTTGAGTAATATTCCTCAGATCTCATCCACCATTTTTTATTCTTCTTTTTGTTTTGCTTTTGAGACTAGCTCTTCTACGCAGTTGGAGTTTTCCAGTAGGCCAGGCTTCCTGACCAGCTAACAACAGAGATCTGCCTGTCTCCACCTCCCTAGTGGTGGGATTACAGATGCATGCTGGGTGTCTATTGTTCCCTCTTCTGCAACCCAGGTCTTCTTTCTCACCCCAGGAGCTAAATTTAAGTGGGATCATATTATGGTGCTATTGTTTGAAGGTTTGTTGTTGTTTTTTGTCAATAAAAGAAATTATTACATAGATAATTCGTATTACTAATGACTTGAAATTTTAATAAAGAAGCAGAGGCAATAGCTCAACCTGGGAAGCAATGAAAGTGAAGGGAGAGGAATTTCCTTTTAAAACTGGGTCACCATTTATAAGTGACTGTATCTGCTTATAAAGAATATTATCCACCTGGCCCTCAACCAATCTTGCAGCTGTCTGAGCATCTTTGAACTTTAATTTGATTAGAGAAACTGGAAAAATCCCATGGTCTATAGGAGAGGACCCAGAAGTGTTTAAAACAGAGATTCTAAAATGAAATATAAACAAGTTGGAATACTCGTGTGATCAAAAGACACAGGTTTTGTAGCTTTCTTTGTTGAAATGCGTCTCGGTTTGGGGTATATCCAAAGCAGTGTTTTTCCCCCCTCGGCACAGGAACAACCCTTTAAAAAATTTTAATTTATTTAATTTATTTGTGTATGTGCCTGTGTGTACATGCACATGGTACAAATATGCAAACGTGTCACAGCATCTGTGTGTGAGTGGGTATCAGGTGACTCTTGTGGCAAGTGCCTTCACCTGCTGAGCCATCTCAATGACTCAAAATTTCCTTTTTACCTCATTTGCACAATGAGACTTGGTGAATATTAAAATAGGTTGTAAATAAATTTACTGATAAGTCCTTTGGAAATTCCAGTCGTGGGTTTCTCTGCTGACACAATACACCAATCAAATTGAATTAATAAGATCAGGTTTAATCTGAGCAAAGCAACTCCGGGTTGACTATCAGGGGAAAGGAAGCAGGACAGGAATCACACCATGGGTCCAGGGGCCAAGTCTTAAATATCCTGTAAGCAGGGTCTTGAGTAGCCCCCTTCCCTGGGGGCAGAGGTAGGAGCCAACCGTTGGTGGGTTTTCTGAGGACCGTGGTCTGGAATGGGAAGTGTGGGTGGGACGAGAGAGGAGATTCTCAATGATTACATGGGATGTTATTTAATGATATAGCTTCATATTTAATGCTGAACAGTTCTGAGTAAGAAGACATGATAGGGACCATGTTACAACATATATAGACTTGGCTAAGAATTTTCTAAAGAGGTCATCGTTCAGTCACAATGAAGACCAATGATTGAAAAATGAGACCCTCAGTGAAGCTGAACAAACTTTTATACAGTGGGCAAATAGTTAACTGAGTCAAGGGAAGGTCCACAGAATAAGAGACTTCAAGGCTGACTCCATTTCCTAGTTACTATGAACAGCCCATCAACTGATGGATGGATAATGAAAATGTAGTACATAGACACAATAAAATTTTACTCAGCTGTAAAGAATAAAATTAGGAAATATGTCAGTAATAGATGGAGATAGAAACAGTCATCCCCAGTGAGGTAACCCCGTTACAGAAAGGCAAGTGCCTCATGGTCTCCATTGTGGGTCCCTAGCTTCGGACTTCTAGTTTGTTGAGTTTAACTTGAAGCGTCTTCAGAATTGAGGAAGCTAGAAAGAAGCCATAGGTGGTGGTGTCCCTTGAAGCGAGGGTGGGGAGGGGGAGATAGTCGAACATAGATAATATGAAAATAGAGAAGTACAATACAGGGTGGGAAGGTTTAAGTAGGAATGGGGGAGAGATAGGGAGACAGAGATGGAGGGGAAGGTAACAAAGTAAAAGATGTATGACCGAGCCATATAGAAATACTATGTTGTAATCCAATTTCAAACCATAATATAACAGTTTAAAGGGTGCCATCCTGAAAGGGCTGAACAAGGTTGCTTATAGAAGTTATGAATTATTAAATAAAAATTCCAGTGTTAGATGTGGAATAACTCTTTTAAGAGTTGTTGGCCAAGAAGGCCCTAGATTCCCTTCAAAACAATACAGGGCCTTGCTATTTCTTCTCGGCAAGTTCCTATTGCTAAAGACAGTGCATGCATTGATTACATGATAGAGAGAAACCAAGCTCAAATTGGAATGTAGGCTGGTAGCTTTCATAGCACCAGAAAGTGCTTTGTGGGCTGTTGAGGAAGACAAGGCCCTGATAATCAGACCAGGCTGTAAACTTTAAAAGCTATAGAACCAATATACCAGACAGGATGCACCCAGCTGTGTGATGGTGGCATGACTGTTAGAGAAATAACCAACCACTCTTTGATTGGACTTTAGGCCCTGTCCACAAATAGGGGTGCATTTATGGTATAGTAAATTCTGATTAAAAATATCAAAAAACAAAATCAACAACCAACCAACAATATAACTTCATGCCTGGAAAAGTCATAGGCCACAAGGAAGACCCTAATGATGTAGTTTAGTTAAATTGGCCCAGCACCAAACTACCTCATAACTAATTATATATATGACTGTAGACAAATGATACGCTCAGCCTTATTAACTAGGGAAGCCTCTCTTTGAAGTAAAAGCTACCATGTAATGTTTGACTTGGATGTGAAAACCTGACTGGGTTGGCGAAATGAAGAAAATACAGAAACACAGACATGGACACAGAGGAGCTGGGGTCAGGCGGTTTGGGTGTACTCTGATAGGGTGGCACCAATTATCTGGCAACTGGGGACTACAGCAAGGCATGAAGGGAGAAGCAGATCATGCCAGTAGGCCATCTTAGTGTGTCAACATTCAGAATGAGAAAGCTACGGTTTCTAGGTTTTGCACACCGGTCAATGATTCCTAAACACTTTTATTTGGCCCCCAGGAAGCCTTTGCTAATTTCTTGTGGGTCTGAGACACTGGTCTCTGACATGGTTGGGCCCGTGCCGAACAATACACATTCACTTACCACCCTCACTCAAGGATCCCACAGCTCCTGACACAAAGCAATGATGCAGAGACACGTAATACACATTCACTTACCCACCCTCACTCAAGGATCCCACAGCTCCTGACACAAAGCAATGATGCAGAGACACGTAACTGCTCAAAGGGCTGAGGGTACATGAAGAGTGGATGCTCAGCCCTAAACATGACATCGATTTCATCCCTTCTAAAGCTCCAAGAACATTGTGGAAGGGGGTGGGGTGGGGAAGAAGAGCCTTCGGATGCCTTCTTCTGGACATGGTTTAGTCATTCAGGTCACGACGAACTCAGTGCACTGCTCACTTGCAATGAGCCTGCATAAGAATGCTCCTGTCAATGGACAACCTGAAACTTGCCAATGGAACTCAAGAAGCCCTACCCTGCCCTCCACGGAAACAGAGGCCACTGACAGAGTCTAGACATTGGGGAGTCACTGTCATCAATAGGAAACCTATTAACGTCCAGTGGAGGATTTCAAACTCTCCATCACAGCAATGGCTCCAGTTAAGCCCATTGGGTCTCAAAAAAAACATATGCATATAGAAAAGAGACTTGTAGGAAGCAGGGGTGCTCCTAGGGGTGGGAAAGTAGGAGGTGAGAGTAATAGCAATGTTTGGTATGTATGTATAAAAATTTCAAAAAAAATCATTAGGAAAACTTTTTTTTATGAGTTCTGAATAAAAGTGAATGAAAAGAAATCTCAGCGAAAGCTAAACTAAGGAGCAGATTGTCATTAGTGACCTTCCGCTGTGTGTCACGTCCTTTACTATATAAAAGGTGGATAGGGACTAGAGTAGCCAGGGTGTTAACTGGCATGTGCTAAACTTTTTTTCCTTTGTTTTGACTGTCTCCTTTAGGCCGGTGTAAAGGCAAGCCCCAAGGTCCTGACATTTCCTCCCTCGTGCTCTTGGCTTTTTTTCTTTTCATAGATCTTCTAGCCCATTCCATAGTTCCTTTTCCTTATTTTAAAGACTTGTTTATTTTAATTTTATATGTATGAGTGTTTTCCCTGCCTGTATGTGTACCATGTGCATGCAGTACCCACAGAGGCCTGGAGAGGGCGCGAGACCCTCTGGAATTGGAATTACGAATGGTTTTAAACTGTTTTATGGGTGCTGGGAACTGAACGTGGATCCTCTGTAGGAGCAGCTCTTAGTCCCTGAGCCACTTCTCTCTGCTCCTTACCCCAGTCTTTTTATTTTTTCAATGTGGTATTACTTGTCTGCCTTCTATATTAGCTGTGCGCTCTATAGAGAAGATTCAAGATTGTCGTGGGCAGGTGCTTGTAACCAGCACATTGGAACTTGCTGTTATAGAGAAAGCACTGACTTGAAACCCAGGACCATAGTATTTATTGAAATTCTGCACTTAAGAGAAAGGTGGTTTGAAATTTTTCTTTCTTTCTTTTTTAATATAACACTTAAAATGATGATTCTTTGGGAATTTCACATCATGTACCTCAATTCCACTCATCTTCCTGTCTTTCCATTTCTACCTCCCACCCCCATAGCCCCCTCAAAAAAGAAAAAATAATACAACAAAACAAAACCCACTCTTTCCCGCCTCTCCATCACATATTTGTTCACTGACATGGAGGCATTGGAAGGTGCAGTGTCTCTCATGCAGGATACTGTTTTGCCCAACCAGCTTTACCTGCAAATGTTCATTGCAATGAGTTGTTCATCTGGTTCAAAGCCTCTGGCTTCTGCTACACCATCAATACTAGACTTCATATCCTTCTATGCTCCAGTCATGGAGATCCTGAAGCTATGGTTCCACAGGACCAATTCCTTCACACACCCCACCAGGTCAAGGAGGGGGTAGATGTTGTGGTGTGCCCACTCAAAGCCCTGGTTGTATGACTGGTGGTAGCTGAGTTGGTCAGTCCGGACCTCCGCTGGGAGCCCTTAGGCAAGGGTCAGAGCCAGCTCTCCTGGGCCCACACCATCAGGAAGGTCTATACTGGCACCACCATGCTTCATGGAGGATAGTTTTCCTGCAAAGAGCAGAGCTAGCTCTTCTGCTTCAGTGGCCCCCATTCATGCCACTGGGGCTAGCTCTCCTGTAGGAAATGGTCAGGGCTTGCTCAGCAAGGCCCTCGGACATTAAAGTGGCTTTAGGGGCATCCACATGGCCTTTGGTGGTAACATGGCCCAAGGACATCAGCATAGACCCCATCTGCAGTAAGGCTACAGACCCATACATGTCTCCTCACTGCAGCTCAGGCCCAGAAGTCACCATGGCCTCAGGTGGCTCCTTAGGTCTCTCAGATAAGTATGGCCCTATTGGCAGCAAGGCCCTCTGACACCAAAATGGCCTCAGTTGGCAGCCCAGACTTTGGGCATCCTCATGGCCTTTGCTGGTAAGGAGGGCCACGGACCCAGATGTGACCCTCACTGCACAGGCCCAGACATCACGTGGCTTCGAGTGGCGGTGCAGGTCACTCCACTCACATCATCCATTCCCTCACTGGCCATCATGCTACCAGACTGATTTCTTTCCACAGCTCAGGAACGTTCCACTCTCTTTTTCTACCATATTTGTTCATTGTAGTGGTTCGAAGTGGCAGGCAGACTTCTCGGTTTTGATTTTTTTTTTCTCATCAAAGGCAAGTTGAAGACCCCGGTGGGTAGTCATCAAATGTTTATTGAAGAATATATAAAGGCAATTTAAGGAAAGAGAAAGACTGGGGGAGCCTCCAGGTCTTATTGTGGTCTCCGTTTCTTGTCAAGGCAGACCCGACTCTGTCTCACTCACACAGCTCAGCAGACAGATTCTAACATCTTTCTTTACGGGAACAGCCTCTTGTTATTTCTTATTGAAGCCGAATCACGTGTAGGGAGGAAGTTATCCACTTTTAAATCTTTTTCTGGCTGACTCACAGTGCAGCTCAGGCTGGCCTTGAACTCTCAATTTTCCTGCCTCAGTCTCCCTGGTTGTTGGGTTACAGTGTGTGTCGCAATGCTTGGCCTCCGCTCCTGGTTTCTGACTGAACAGTTCACAGTGCAAGAAAATAATTAGGTACCTGTTTGGGGTCTATCCCTCTTTGCCTCCCAGGGGAGTGGATTGCTTGTCTTCTGTCTTCTACTTTGTGTGAGGCTCGAGGCGGCCAGCCATACTGTACGAGTGTGGGCTTAATTCCTGGCCAAGCCAGGGCGAACTGATCAGGTCAGAACTGGCTGATGTTCAGAAAAGGCTTCCAGAATTAGAGCGAGCATCCAGAGATGTCATGCACAAAACTTCTTCCTTCCTTTTTTACTTTCTTTTTTCTTTCTTCTTTCCAGAGGCTCTCCCCCCCCCCCCCCCCCCGCTCTCAGCTTAGGTTCTCTTTCTGCTCTCCCGTGCCCATCTTCATCCACTGATCTCTCACTTTTCCTCTACTATGGTTCACTCTTGCTCTGGCTCACTGCTCCCCTTGCCCATTCTTGACATATCCTTTCCTGTCAAACCATCTCTCTATTTCCCTTGCACTACTCAGCTCTCTTCTGTTGTCCTAACGAAATACCTTGGATAATAAACTTCCAAGCGAAAAGGCTTGTTTAGTTTATGGCTTTGCAAGTCCCAGCCCATGATTTCTCTTGGTCTCTGTTGAGAGAGCGCATTGTGGCAGAACACACACGTCTTACTTTGTGGCTCAGGAAGTAAAAAGAGCCACAAGCAGAGATCATGGGCTCATAATCCTTCTTGAAGGTACACCCCCCAATGACACATAGACATCTCACAAGGCTGCTTCTGCTAAAGGTTCCATCACCTTCCTGTAACACCCCTCTGGGAAGAAAGCCTTTAAGACATGGGCCTTTGGAAGACACTCTTGCACATTATAGCATCACACCCCCCTTCGTCTGTCCCTCAACCTCCCTCTTCATGTTGAGTATAGATTCATAACTTTTTTAAAAAAAGATTTATTTTATGCACAAGTACTCTATCTGAATGTATGCCTGCAGGCCAGAAGAGGGCACCAGATCTCATTATAGATGGTGTGAGCCACCAAGTAGTTGCTGGGAATTGAACTCAGGACCTCTAGGAGAGCAACCAGTGCTCTTAACCCCTGAACCACCTCTCCAGCTCCCCCACCCCCCAGCTCATGATTTTCAATGGCTGTTCCCTCACTTCTCCTTTTTCTAGGAACTTCTTGATGAAGCTAGAGAGGATTGAGGTGGGGGGACGGGGGGAGGTCCATGAAATCCTTGGCATTTTTGATCACAGGCAACCACAAAGTTTGATTTGTAGTTAATCCTAAATGTAGGAAAAGATTTTCAATTACAAAACTCATAAAGTGTAGAGATGAGGGAACCTGGTTGTGTTCTGACTTTGGCTAATGGTCTCAAAGTGCTTTGAAATGTTTGGCTTTTGCCAGCCTCCCTTTCTTTCCTGATCTTCAAACCCAGGGGTTTTAATGGGAAACACGATCCTTTTTTCTGATTCATTTACACTTAGCTCATCTGAGTATTGTTTTCTAAAAAGCATCTGAAGTCCAAGAAGTTTTACGAGATCTTTAAAGACTTAGTTTTTGAACAAGGAAGTTGTGTACTGCCAATATAAATGGACCTTGAACACTAGTGGGATTTGGGTCCAGGGTCTGTGGCATTCAGCTTGGTTGAGACTTGGCAAAAGCTGATCCCAATCCCTGACAGAAACTGGGCTTTCACTTTCAGGATTAATAGTTCAGTGTTTGAGATGAGCAGCCATCTCATGTGAAATGGGAAACTACACATGGGGAACGTAGTGCAATCCTCAAGGATTATCTTCCTAGTTATGCAAATAACAACAGACTTGTATAGAAAACTGTGACTTCACTGGCATCTGGCAGCAGCGCCTGAGTAGGACTCCTTGCTCACGCATGTATTTGTATATTCATGGTCATGTAGACACACATATGTTCTAGCATGTGTATGGGCTCCTAAGGATGGTGTGAACATTCCCACTAGATATTACTCATGTGGGAGGGTTTTAAATTGGCTGAAGATGCATAAAAAATGTCAGCCCCGCTCACATTGCTGTCAAGAGAAAAGTTGCTCTGTGTATTTTCAATGGTGGAAGACAGTAGTAATTTTTCTTTCTTTTTGGTGTGCATAGTATATGTAAGTGGTGTGTGTGTGTGTGTGTGTGTGTGTGTGTGTGTGTGTGTGCATGCGCGCATGTGCTTGCCTTTATGATTGTTCAGAGACCAGAGGAGGACATTGGATGCTGTGTTATCAATTCTGCCTTATTCCCTTGGGACAGTACCTCTCACTCAACCTGGGGCCATGCTCATGGCCACCAACTCCCAGAATTCCTTGTTTCCTTCCCCCTCCTCTACAATGCTGGGGTTACAAACTCATGTGACCACGTTCTGCTTTTGTGTGAGTGCTGAGGATTCGAACCCAGGTCCTTGTGGCTGCATAGCAGATACTCTTACCTCCTGAGCTATCTCCCCAAGAAACACTTCAGTGGAGCCATGGAGCAGAGTAAAGGCCAATTTCATTGCAAATACAGCGATTCCAAGCAGAGCCCCAGATTAGCTAGAAACTGAAATCCAGACAGATGGGATGACTTGCTTGAAGTAAAGTAGCAAGGCTAGGTCCTGAGAGTCTGATTCCAGCTGTGACCTCTGCAGACAGCTGCTTCTCCTGTCCTGGAAGCAGCATTGATGTATGTCATCCATCAATTCTGGTCTTGGGAGATACTTGCCAGAAAGTCCCATCCACTAGTGAAGATTAGTAGAGACTTCTTTATGGCCATGTGCTGTCCTGTCATTTCTGAGCTCCCCTTGTCAACTTCCCTCCTTACTCCCATCCCCTGGCCCCTCTTATTAAAATGCTCCCTGTCCATGACAACAGGCTGCTTAGAAACTCCCTATGACACCCAAAATCTTCATGGGCAGCTTTGAATTGCAGCTATGAAACGTTTTTCTGTTGTGAACTGTCCACAGATGACAAAGAATTCTAGGCTATCTTATGATAGAGGATCGTGGAAATCTAATTCTGCCTTGTGATATTTCTGTTATTTTTCTCTAAGTGTTACTTAATTCAATTTTTTTTATCATCTTAACTGCTTTATTTAGATCTTGTTTGCCCAACCAGAGAGGCTTAACACAAAGGCTTTGTGCCTTGGGATACTTTGTAGCTCCAGATAGATACAAGGATGCTGTCTGTGTATCTGTGTGCCTTTTGCACAGCCGGCCCTTGACAAGCATTTGCTCCTTTGTCCTGTATTTTTCATACAGAACCCAAAGGTGCCGACATGAAATAGCATCTTGACCCTCCCTCCTTGATAAGATTCACTTTGACCTAGCTCTGAGGCTGAATTGGAATTATCCTGTACAGAGGGACAAGCTGCTGGGGCTGGAAGGGACTTTTCACCCATTGGGTGTGTTGAGGAAGCAGGGTTTCTGAGAGAAGAGATGAAATGCCTGTACTCTGTAGTAACTGGTAATCATTTTAGGCTGGGCATGACAGGTGTGGATGACAGTGACCCTAAGGCAGTGCTTTTGAAGGAAATGGGTATTCAGGCAGCTGGAGTCTCAAATGATTGAATTCTCCAATCAAACTATGTCTGCAGCATACAGAGAAAAGTAGGCCAAGAGATTGCTTCCTCAACTAGAAACGATCCCTCCCTCCCCCATCAATATTTCTTAAATCATTCTCACTTGCTACCAGTTGTCCCAAGTTGATGTATGAAAAGCTAGCGAACAAAAGGCAATCAAAGTTATTAATATGAGGGAAAATCAAAGCCTGGGAAAAGATCCTTCTTAGTTCATGTTTTTAATTTTTTTTTGGTCTATTTTTATGTGTATCTCTCTCTGTTTTGTCTGCATATGTGTGTGGGCACTTGTAGATCAGAAGAGGGTATCAAATCCCCTGGAACTGGAGTTACAGATGGTTGTGGAAAATGTCAGTGCTGGGAATCTAATCCAGGTCCTCTGAAAGAGCAGCCAGTGTTCTTAAGCGAATTATTTCTTTTTCTTTCCTTCTTTATTTTTTTTTCCATATAAAGCTATTCTCATGGACTTTCGATTTCAGGCATGTAATAACAATATGCATTCTGTTGATAACATTGTTTCAATTCAGATGTTAGCAGTAAAGATGTCATTTCCTGGTTTTCTCCAAAACTCTTTCATTCCCCTCCCCCAACACCCACATGCGAGGAATACTAAATGCTCCATTCTACCAGGACTACAGCCAGGGCACCCTCTGTAGTTTTCTTCATCTACAGGGCGCCCCCTGCTGCCCGCCATATATTCTCGATCCCCCAATGCCAGAAGTAGGGTACCCATCAAGTCACCCGGAGACATCCTGAAGAGAACCTTCCTTCTGTGTGATGGACTAATTGCTTTCTAATGGACAGCTCAGCCTACTTCAGGCAGCCTTTTCCGGGGCCCGATTTAGTGTTTTAATCCAACCCCTGCCGACACTATCCGAGCAAACTGAGCTTCCAACCATAAAGCCCCAATCTATAGGGCGGATAGAAGAAAAGGGCCGTTCAGGTACCTTTCTGAGTCCTTTGTCTTCTCCTGGGACTGGGGACCGAAGGGTCAGGGAACAGGGACTTCTGTCCACCCGACCCACAACCCCAATCTCTGGATGCCGAGGGTGGTGGCTCGTTCTCGGGCTCATCTCAAGCTTTCCCCAATTAGGATTTGCTGCCTGACGTCACGTCTGTCGCAGATTGGCTGTTCAGATCTGACACACGGCTCCACCGGAGAGAAGAAACTTTTAAAAGAGTTTGCAGCCGGGGCTGCCTCTGAGCGTCCAGCGCTCACGATCGTCCTTTCCCACTCTCGCGGGTCGGCGCCCGTGGCACCCCGGCTGCACCCCGCGGTACCCCGGCTGAGCCAGGAGACCCTCACCTTGCGCAGCCCGCGCCCCTCCCCTCCTCCCCACCCCAACTCCCGCCCCCTGCTCACCACCGCTCCCGGCTGGGGTCCGCTGCCGTTCACCCGCCCGCAAAGCTCCCTCCCCTGCGGCCACCCAGTCGGCCTTCACCCCGCCGGGTCCGGGCTTTCCGCGGAGTCCTCGGGGATACCGAGCGAGCGCGCCGGGGCAGGGCGAGCCGCGCGGCCGGAGACTGCCCGCGATGGCGGGAGCCTGGCTCAGGTGGGGACTCCTGCTCTGGGCAGGGCTGCTAGCGTGGTCTGCGCACGGCCGGGTGCGGAGGATCACGTACGTGGTGCGCCCGGGCCCGGGGCTGGCGGCGGGAGCCTTGCCTCTGGCTGGGCCCCCACGGACTTTCAACGTCGCTCTGGACGCCAGGTACAGCCGCAGCTCATCGGCCACCTCCAGTCGCTCCTTGGCCGGGCCCCCAGCCGAGCGGACCCGGCGCACCAGCCAGCCTGGCGGCGGGGCCCTGCCCGGGCTGCGATCACCGCTGCCACCCGAGCCCGCGCGTCCGGGGGCGCCCGGCCGGCAGCTCCACTCTAAGGCCGGTGCTCAGCCCGCCGTCACCCGCTTCGCCAAACATGGCAGGCAAGTCGTGCGCTCCAAAGTGCAGCAGGACACCCAGAGCGCCGGGGGCTCCAGGCTGCAGGTTCAGCAGAAGCAACAGCAGCTGCAGGGGTAAGCCCACGCTCTGCCCGCCTCGCAGGCGGGGACCCGCCCGGGCTCGGGGACCGTCTCCTCCCCACCGGGGGCGCTGCGGGTAGGGGCGAGCGCGGGGGAAGCTCGCTCACTTTTACTGGCGTTTAACTCCGAGTGCATTGTTACTGAGCTTCGGGGGAAACACAAAAGACATTTATTTCTTCCCGGGGCGTAACCTCCTGTGCGCAAAACCTTCTGCTCTTAGACCATGGGCGTAAACATGAAGTCACTAGAGCTTAATCCCAAGGCATCAATTAAACTTCTTGCAACTCAGTTTTTATTTTGGTTTCCCTAATGAAAAAGGGATTGTGAGTGAAAGTTAGCTTCAAAGACCCAGCTCTCCTTGGCATTCTGGAAATTGTAGACTAGGGTTTCCAGGCACCTATGGGGTCTGCTGTCCTTTGGGTGGTGGGAGTTGGAGTTAGTGACACTCAGCATGGACAGCAGTGGGTTTAGAACGCTGGTTATTTGATGCTGAGAAGTATCCCCATTGCATTGCTTTCTCCCCATTAATCACAAGTTGGGGTGGGGGTGACTTCATTTTGACATTTGTCTTTTCTCCCCCTGCAGGGCTGGATCCCCTGGGGAGGTGATCTCACCTCCCCCCTTTTTGGGGTGTGTGTGTGTGTGCTTCTCTCTAAAGCAAAGTGGGCTCAGAGAAAATGCAGAATACATTTGACTGTTTTAATTTGGGGTTTAAGGCTAGTTTGGATTTTTACTCCAACCTTGGTGTGTAGGCCCTTTGGCGCCTCCATCCTTCGCAGGGAATGGTCCCAATATCCTTCCACTTGGGCATCTTTGGGTTGAGCATCCTGAGTACTCTTAGAGCTCTCTCTAATCCAGAGGAATGTGGAAGCAAGAGATTGGCTTTTCATCTTGGGAAGGGAGTGTCACTGGACTTAGGGGGGTCTCGCTTCGTTTTGTTTCAGAATCAATGTCTGTGGAGGGCAGTGTTGCCACGGCTGGAGTAAGGCTCCCGGCTCTCAGAGGTGCACCAAACGTAAGTTATTGTACTCTCAGTGGCCTTGCACAATCGGCCAGGTGGGGCTGTGTGAGTGTGTAGGAGGGGAGGTGGGAGGGTGGGGTTGGGGAGGTTCTACAGGGGCCTCTTGAAATCTGAAAGACAGTCCACCTACAGCCTGTATAACCATCAAGGAAAAACTGGATTATGCGGGTCTGTCAGCATGATGTTATCCAAGATTCCTCTGCACTCAACTCAGGTGTCTCACATAAGTAAAGTATTAGGGAAAAAAAATTCCCATTTGAGGGTAGGCTATGTGCCAATAAGATGAATTTGAACATGTCACCAGCAAATAAAAAGCGTTCTTCAACATGGTGGCAGAGAGGATCGGAAGGTAGAGACCCTTTCCAGGGATAAGGCAGGGATAGTTGCAGTACCGGGTATTGAGTTTAAGGCTACCCTGGTGCTGAGCAGGCTCTCTCCCAATGAGGTATCAATACATTGCTCATCAATAAACACCCTTCCCCCAGGAATTACAGACCTACTCTAACCAGGCTCAGCACTGAAAGTGTATAAAGCTTTCTGAAAAGTCATCCGCATCCTCTATCCTTGTGATTCAGTTCTTTTCTGGAATCTTCCTGCACTTGGGAGCTTTCCCAGTTAATATGCATGCTTAATGGTATAATTTTATTAATAACATATATAGATATAAGAACACTGAAGAATATTTCTTACACATATTATAAAGTTAAAAATTAAATTAAATGTCTATGGAGGCCTCCTTGACAAGTTAGCTGAAAAAAAAAAACAACTTCCATTCCAGAAAAAGTAAGCATTACAATTATTATTATTAAAATTTTTTTGTGTGTATGAATGTTTTACCTGCATGTATGTCTGTGTGCTATATATGTGCCAAGTTCATGCAGAAGCCAGAAGAGGGTGTCAGACCCCTGGAACTAGAGTTATAGATGGTTGTGAGCCACCATGCTGATGCTGGGACCTGAACGCAGGCCCTCGGCAGGAGTAGCCTGTGCACTTAACTGCTGTGACATGTCTAGCCCCCAAAGCAAGCATTTCTAGGTGTTTTTGGAGCTCTTATATGTCAAATGGAGTTGCCGGAAACTTTAGCTGCTATTGACACTTACTTTATAAGTGAAACTCAGCAATGTGCTTTGTGTATTAGTTTGGGTTTTATAGTACTGATGGATGAGTAGAGACTTCTTGCAATCATTCTGTTGAACTTGTTTGTTGAAAAATGCCTTTCGTCCATGAGGTAAACAGAGGGGTTTTAGGTAGACGAGAAGGACCCATCTCTGTGTTCTAGGATTCAGGCTATTATCAGGGAGTAAAGGCTGACCTAAAGACTTTCTGAGGCTAAACTTGAGGTGCTAGATCAGAAACACTTTAGCTTGTAAGCATTGGAAGTTAAATGTAGCTATTTATTTAAACCAGGCTGGCCTCGAACTCACAGAGATCTGCCAGCCTCTGCCTCTTGAGTGCTGGGATTAAAGGTGTGTGCCATCACTACCTGGCTCGACTTTTCTGTTTTTAACTTCTTAGATTACATTATATAGAATGGACAGATGTGGCAGCAATATTATCCTGTGTTAGGTTTGCTTCTTCCAGTAACTGCATCTGCCTCAAAGCTCCAATGACAGGTTTGGTCTGCAACATGGCAGGTAACCCTCTGGATCAGCACTGTGCAGTGGGTGGGTGAGGTATTTCTATGCTGAAGGTTGAACACACACAGGGCAGGAGCTGGAAAGATAGGTGAAATGTTTGCTCTGTAAGCATAAAGACCTGAGTTCAAGCCTAGAATCTGCTTTAAAAAGCTGGGAGGCAAAGACAAGAGGAACCCTTGGAGCTGGATGGCTAGTGACCCTGGCCTAATTGGTGAGTTCTGGGCTAATGAGAGACCTTGTCTCAAAAAAATTAAGGTGGAGGGCTTCTGAGGAATGACATTCAAGATTGACCTGTGATGTCTACATGCACAGCACACGCGTGCACACATACTTATGCATACAGACTGGTGCACACGCCCACTCACACAACCCACTCATCCCACAAACATACAAACCAATATATCCTGCTAGTGTGAGCTCTGAGGTTGCATAAAGACTGGCAGAGTGCCTTTTTTTGAAAAGGGGACGGCCTCAGAGATTCCCCTTTTCTGGAGGCTTAGGGTTCCCAAGATGCCCTAGAAAGAGACCACCTGGACAGTGAGCATATGAATCACGGTTTCCTGCTTCTCCAGGTCAGTGAGGCAAAGACATGTGTCAGCCTGTGTGTGGCTGGCTTTGTTCCTAACAGGTCCAGAAAGGGGTCACTGGCTGCTCAGTGGATGAGAGAGTTTGGGCTACACAGTTGTGGCTGGAGCTGGAGAAAGTGGTTCTACAGTGTTCCTCTCATGATACCTGTGATGTATTCCTCTGGCTCTAAGGAGGAAGTTGTAGATAATGCTGAATCTAGACAGTTCAGTACCTCTTTCCTTTCTGATGCTTTTCTGACCAGTGCTGGGAACTCAAACCACAACTCCTTCCAATCGTGCTGCTGAAACAGAGCCTGGGCAGCTGAGTACACCATTCACATGAGATGGTGCTTTTATTTTTTCTAAAAGCTACTGTTTTTATTTATGTGCCTATTCTTATTTTATAGCTATGTGTTATGTTATGTTAGTATGTTATAATCTATATTTACATATAAGTATGTGTGTGTGTGAAGAGTTCAATGCCCATGGGGTCCACGAGAGGATGTCAGATCCCTTTGGGTCACAAAGTTGTTAGTTGTAAGTAGCCCAGTGTGGGTGAACCCCAGTCCTCTGGAAGAGCATCAGGTGTTCTTAACTCCTGAGTCATCTCCCCAGTCCAGAGATGGGTTTTTAATGGGAGTCTTATTTCAAGTGTGTCCTGAAAGATGCCGGCACCATGGTCTTTAGACGACCACCGGAGTTAACATTGGTATCATCCTCTTGTATCCATGATTAGCAGCTGTGTGGCCTTGTGGAATTCACCTGGTCTCTCTGATTCTATACTTACTTCTAAAAAAATGACTAAAGTAAAACCAGACTCCCCTGCTGGAGTGTTGAAGGTATCAAGGTGAACAGGAATTGGTGTGAAAGCCATGGTGGAGCCAGAGACTCTTAGAGTTTAGTTTAGCTTCAGGTCAAGTAAACTCTTGCTTACATATCACAGGGCTTTCTTCTTTCCTCCTTTGCATATTGTTTTTTTTTAAAGTAATATGGATGATTTTTTTTCTACTACAGTGTGTATCCATTATGTTTTGGGCCAAACAAGTGTTTGGGACTTTGATTTTATTTGAATATGTGTTTACATATAATGAGATATGTTAAGGATGGGATCCAAGTTCAAACATGAAGTTCATTTGTATATATGCTTTATATATAACCAGAAGGTAATTTTACACAATATTTTTAGTGTGCTTGCATTTTGACTGAACTGTTTCCATGAAGTCAGGTATGGAATTTTCCACTTGTGCTGTGTGGTTGGTACTCAGAAAATGTCAGATTTAGGATTTGGGGCTAGAGTTGCCCAATCGGTCTTTCTTTAAAGTCACTGGATTGTTGTGTACCTTTGGATGATTTATTTTGAAAAGACTTTAAAGGAGACTAAATATGGGGCTTGGGGAGATAGCTCAGTTAATGCAGCATTTGCTATATAAGCGTGAGTAACTAGGCTTCTGTCTTCAGCACTTAAAGCTGGGTATGGTGCTGAGAGCTTGTCCCCAGCTCTGGGGAGGTGGAGACAGACAGATGTTTGTAGTTTGTTGGCTAGCCTGTCTAGACAAATTGGTGAGCTTTGGGTTCAGCAAAGTCACTATCTCAAAAAACAGATAAATAAATATTAGAAAACAATTAAGGAAGACATCTACCTCTGCCTTCTACATGAAAACACACTTACCCAAGCCCACACATACATGTGAACTTGTACACACGTGTGCACCCCGCCATGAAATCTTAAATGCATGTCTTTGGCTCTCTTTGTGTTAAAGCTTGCTGCTTGGGCACAGTACTTTAACATATTTATAAAATGAATGGGAGTTGATAGAAAGTAACCCTTCATCAATCTTCTTCAGTGTAAATTCTTCAGGAAATAACAGGTATTCAGAAGTTCCCTTTTTCTCTCTCATCTTTAATATGTCAAAACTGAACAACTGTACTTGAATGTCATACAGTAGACAAAACCAGCAAAGTGTCAACACCACAGAGTGTACGGGTAGATCACAATGGATAACCCATGGCATTTAATTATTCTCATATTTTAAGGATAATTTAAAGGCTGCATACAGGTTATGTCAACCTAGCCAAAAGAATCTCTGCATAGGAGATGGGAGGTGTTTGTGGTCTTCATTGTTTGATTAATTCAGTGAAAAAATTAATGCATTCCTTTGGGGCAACTTGGATTGCTTTGAGTTGATTGAAACCTAATTTAAATGTACCACAGGCAAATGCTTCTGAAGACGGAAGATTTAGTGAACCTTAAATTGCAAACCAGAGATGAGAAACACGCAGGCAGCAGACCCACATAGGGCAAAGAATGCCTCTCTACAGGAACCATGGTGGTCCTGGGGCTCCAGCCACCCAGTCCCTGGGTGGAAATGCCAAATTGAATGCTTTTCTACACAGACACATACGGGCACACAGACGCAGACACACACACACACACACAAACATGCGCGCGCGCACATATACACATACACACTGTGTAAGTATCTCTGGGAGTTGTTATCATAGCATGGGATGTCTTTTTAGCTTTTAATATTGAGAACTATTGGTAGTGATCAATATCCCATGTGTTCTCTTTGCAATGACAACATTTATAGAAGGTTTTTTCTAACTTAAGAGACTGCCCTTGGGGTGGAAACATTAAAACCCCGATGTGTGACAGTTCCCCCTTCTCATTTTTACATCCCTTTCCTTTGTCTAAACTACCCCACCATTGCTTCTTCCAGTCTGTTTTTGTCCTTTTATGTTTTTCCAGAGTTAATGTAGCTCAGAGACCAACTTTGCCAGGGGGTTCAGATCTAATGAGGAGACTGAACGTGGGAACAGAAAACACAAAAGAATAAAGGGAGAAGAGAAGAAGGCTGGCAGGGTGAGGCGGCGAGAGAGGAACCCTCGGCAGACAGGACCTCACGTGGGTGCCTGGCACATTGCAGGCCCTTTGTAAACGCATGCGTGGTTCTTTTATTTATTTAACGGGTATCTGTTTAGTTTTTACCATGTGCCAGGTTCTATGAATAGGGGAGAAATGGAGCCAGCTGTAGGGAGTGTGGAGTCTGGTTTTACTCTTGGAACTCATGGTACATCAAACGACTTGTTCTTTTCTTAGGAAGGAACAGAAAATCGATATTCCATTGCTTTTCCATTGGCGTTCAGCCCATACTGCTGGGGGCGGGAGGGGGGGCGGAGTGGTCAAAAAAAAAAAAAAACACCCTAGAAATGCTCAGTAAGTTCCATGTAGAGGAGATGTAGATATTTGCACCCTCAGTGTCAAGAGAGGCTCTAGTAGATCACATCGCTCAGGAGGGTGTAGCTTGTGGAGGGTGGGTGGCTGTGTGAGGACATCCTTTGGCTCAGCTCACTAGCCCGGCGTGAGAGAGAGGCCCATGATGCTTGCACATTTTTCATAGGTCTGCCATGACCATCGGCAGCCACTTTGCCAATACATCTGCCGCAAAGTTTACCATAGCAGCTGCTGAGAGGGCTGTCCTGTCTGTGTCCGCAGTCCTGGGAGCTGGGGTGGGAGGCTCGACTGGAAAATCTTGTCATGTGCAGGGAAGTGAAGGGAGAGGGACCCCGGGGTCAAGTTCACACTGGGTCAAATATGTGTTTTCAACACTAGTTAAAACAAACATTTAGGAGCCATAAATTCTGTGTTGTGGTAGGTGCTTAAGCCTTCCTAGTAAAGCACTCCTTCAGCCCTGGCTAGTCTGCATGCAGGACCCTTACCCTGTCTTGTCTACAGTGCTGAAGCTTCCCGACCTGTGACAGGACCTTTGTCAGCCACTGGGCTTTGCTGTTTCTGACCTTACCATTCATTATTGAGAGTATTCCAGACATACTCAAACTCATTCCTGTATATAGATGACATTTTCTTAAAATGTACATTTTTCTAGTCCTAGCAAGGAAGGGGCCAGGGTGACTGAGGGCTTGAAGACTATATCACTTCTCTGAACCCTTGACCATATCAGGTCATCTAAAGAGCAAGCATGGTGAAGATAAGTTTTTGTGGGACCTCAGTTGTTATAAGACTTTTATTTTTAATCATCACACCCTGTGAATTAATTTTATTTTATAAATTTTATTATTGTATTTTATAATTTATATAATATACATTTTATTCATTAAATGAACTGTGGCATTTATTAATACAGCAGGCATGATCTGTTACCCTGTGGCAGTGCAAGCAGCATTTCACTACCTAAATTGGCTCCTTGGTTTTCCAGACTAGATGTCTTTAGAGCAACAGAAACTTACTGTCTCACAGCTTTGGTGGCTAGAAGCTTCAAATCAAGGGCTGATGGTACTCCTTCCTCCTCCTCCCCCGCCTCCTTTTTCTTTTTGATTTTTTGAGACCTAGTTTCTCTGTGTAGTTTTGGAGCCTGTCCTGTCCTGGAACTTTGTAGATCAGGCTAGCCCCAACTCACAGAGACCTGCCTGCCTCTGCCTCCCAAGTGCTGGAATTAAAGGCATGCACCACCTCTGCCCATCGAGGGTTAGTTCCTTCTAATGACCTCTCATTACACCACTTCATCATTTCTCCTTGTGTGTCTACACATGGCCTCATTCTGTTTATGCCTTTCATGGTATCCAGATGCCTGCTTCATATACAAATCCCACTCAGACTCATGCCTTCTCTCACCTGTGTTCCTTTGCTGATCCCTTTGAAGATCCTCCTTTCAAAACAACTCACATCCTGTGGAACCAGGAGTTGGGATTTCCGCTTATCTTTTTTGAGGGATCAGAGGAGGGGAGCACAGTTAGGCTCATGAGTGAGGTGCACAGGGGTAGGAGATGTGGGCTACTCACAGGTAGGTATCCCCTGGGTATTTGGAGGTTTCCTTGCAGTGTTTGAAGACATCATGGCTCTCTTGCCAAGCAGCCCTTGACTATAGATTTAGCTTGGCTCCTTTTCTCTGGGGCTTCTAGGCATGTTACAAGAGAGGAGGCAATTATAGGTAATTTGTTTATGCTTCTGGCCATTTTTCTCTGGCCTGTTGTACAAAGGTCTAGATGAGTGATTCTCAAACATGATGATATAAACAGTTTATGGCAAGGGTTATTGTTATGGAGTCAGAGGTGTCAGAGCACCAAGTGCCCTAAAGTGTGACACAGTTAACACCTGGAGATGATAAGCCAGAAGGAAAGCAACACTGGGTTGGGTGATGAAAGGCCAGGGCCACATTTAACTAATTAAAGAAAAAAAAATTCTAAGGCAGGAAGCTCTACACTTGGATTATCTCACCTTTGAGCATAGTTGTATGTACTTTTTTCCATCTTAAAAAATATTTAGTTCCATCTTTGCTGAGTATGTATGATTTTGCAATATTTTGAAGTTCAAAGCCTTTTTAATAGTACCTAGATGATTAAAAGTTTTTTTAAATTTTTGTATTTCTTTCACACCATCTTCCCCCCCCCCCCTCGTGCGCGCGTGTATGTGTGTGTGCCCTACAGTACAGGTATGGAGGTCAGAGGGCAACTTGACTCTCTGTGTAGGTTCTGGGAATTAAACTCAGGCTGTTAGGCTTTTTGGAACATGGCTTTACCAGCCTGGCTATTCCATTGGCCTTGAAGAGTTTATTATTTTATTGTAAGTTTTAAGCTCTTTAGCTCTTAGAAGTGCATATGTACATGTGTGCTTTTTATTAAACACTCCATTTAAAAAGTATTTATTTGTTTATTAACTATTTTATGTGCATTTGTGTGTGTCTTAATGAATTTCTATGTACTACTTGAATGCAGGAATCTGTGAAGGCCAGAAGAGGGCATTGGATACCTTGGAACTGGAGTTATAGGTGGTTGTATGATGCTACATGGCTGCTGAGGATTTGACCTGGGTCCTTGGGAAGATTAGTAGGCAAGCACTCTTAACTGCTGATCCATCTCTCTAGCCCCAGACATTCTATTTTTAATTATAAAACAGTTTAAACACACAAAGCCAGGAAGTAATATAGCTAATGATCATCCATTAGTGTTATGCTTAGAACACTGTGTGGCAATTAACTGTAATGATAGTGGGGGAGAAGCTATGGTCTTATCTTTTGCAAATGCATGTTTTACTAAAAATGACTCCTGCTTTTTTTAGTGCAGAGAGGGTAAAACATAATTTGTTGGTGTCATACCAACTGGTTATTGTTTGGGATCTTGTGGGAAAATCCACAGGAACCATATTTGATGTATATGTTTTCCTTTGCTTATTAATTCTGCTGTACTATTTATTACGGACTGAGCACTTTAAGCAGCTACAGTTGCATATATTGGGAATGTGGGCAGAGCATGTGGCTATGCGACAGCGATGTTACCGGGCGCTTTCTCTCTCCTTGCCAGCCTCACCAGCTGGTCACGTTCTTTCTCTTCCTTTTATTGTGTGTTCTCGTGGGATCCGCCTGAATTAGAGGCTGAGGGCCTCAGTTCTGGCTTTGGAGTTAGAGTCTGGGGCTCTGATCTTGACCTTTATGTTTCCTCATTGCATGACTTGGGCAAACGTCTGAGAACCTGAGCAAGGCAGGTTAACCCTGTTTAGCCAAAAGGATATAATAGTCTATCATTCTGAGGCCGGCTACAGTGTGTGAGCTGATGCATGAGAAGTGCATGGAGAATATGGCCTCTGTTTAACAGATTTGTCATTAAACGCTCTCAGTTGCTCAGGTTTGCTCAGGGCTGCCCCCTCCTGGCCTCTCCCTGGAACCCACACATTACTTCGGTCTCTTGGTGGGGGAAAAAAAAATCACACTGCTTAACCTTTGTTGTTCTCAAGGGCTGTGATTTTCCTTTGCTTGGCTCTGCATTTGGCTGGGCATGTCTGTTGCTTGATCAGTGTTGAGCTCCTGGGAAGCATGGTTTTCTCTGTTCCGTTTTTATGTGCCCAGGCCCCTTGGGTTGCCATAGCACCAGGGCTAATTGAGTTGCCTAGAATTACATTGACTGGCAAGTGTAATTTAGTGGGTTAAAAATACAGTTCCACCCTGTGGGGTTCTGCTTTCTCCTCTCTTTTGACAAACATCTCCGTTTGCTTGCCTCTTCAGTGTGTGCTTATCCTGGCCCAGCAGACACTGCTGCTTATGTGGGCTATTCGAGGGCACACACCTTATTCAGTTACCCTCCTCCTCCTCCTCCTCTCTCTAAGGCCATCCTGGCATAGTCCAACCTTTAAGATGACTTTTCCTTCCTCCCTGCCAATTTTAGAATCTTTCTGCTCAACATCATCTGATAGAGATTTGGGACTAAGTAAAATGAATGTTGTATGATTTTCCCCTGTAATTTTAGATCCCCAAATACTGCTCTTGGCCAACTATACTATTCCCTATGGTTTTCTTCACTCCACTGCATTTGAGTAATATTGTTGGCACAGCTGTCGGTAAACAGTTTGTGAAATGTTGTGTTTTGTAAATTAGAAGATGGATGGGTTGGTTTTTAAATATGTGCTCTTGATTCTGCTGGGCCAGATAAAAGATGTGTTTGGCCAGTACATGGGGTGATGGAGTGCAAGAAGATGCTGTCATCTGAAGTAGGTGAGGTCGATTCTGCTGCAGCCTTATCACTCCTTGCTATTTAGAAATGAGAAGCAAGAGGCTGGAGAGAAAACTTCAGAGGATTTGGAAATGACTCAAAGGGGAATCCTCTTGCACAGGACGAAGGAATAGGTAGAGACACCAGAGGAAAGTATGACTTAACAAGGAGTATGGAAAATGGAACACTTTTTAAGCCTTTGTAGACACAGGAATGTTGTATATCTTGTAGTATTAACCTAGCATTTCCAAGATGGCTTCGAGTTTTTCATGAATTTCCATTCATTGTTTTTAATATAAAAGGACATCTCCATCCTTTGGTCTGTGTGCCATATGTGCGTTATGTATACACTGTAGCAAATGGACAGTTGGGTTTCAAAAGCCTTTGAAATTGACTGCAGCATGCTGCCTCACCTTGACCAATCATTGGCTTTAGGGATGCAACAATGAGGAGACTTCAGCCTCTGCCATTCAAGCAAATTCTTAGACATTTCCCCACCATTCCAACAGGAACAGAAACATCCCTTCCCGAACCTCATTCAAGTCCCTTTTAGGAGTGTCAACCACACACTCCTTTTTCTCTCTCAACATATTTGATGTTGTGTGGAAACCCCTGTGTGTTTGGCCTCCCCATTTGAGTATGAGCTCAGGGTGGGTAGATGTCTTCCCAGAGCCATCAGTCTGTCCTCAGAGCCTGTAAATATAAGTTTCTATGGAATGGGTTCATTGGGTGTGCTTTACGAGGCCTAGGTAGTGGTACCCAGATGGGTAATAGCCTAGAGGGGTGGGGGCGGGGCAGTTAGGGACTGTCTCTCTAGTGTAGTGACTCATTATACTTGTACGATAAGATGAGGGCTGGGAGAGGGACATTTTAGGCCAAGAAAATGATAATGACAGGATGTTGGAGTGGAACAGCCTGGGCTGTAGAGGATTGTCAGAGAGAGTTACTGCAACACATAACAAGATAATTCAAATCTATCTTTTTTTTTTTTTTTGTCAAATTAGTAGGGGTTGTCACATGGTATCTTTGAAAAAGTCAAATCTTTTAAACATCAGTGATAAATCCTTTGGCTTTGTAGTATTGGTAACAGTGAGCTAAGGATTTTGGGAGATATTTGTAGGCTATTCTGCAAACTGGATGGAGCTTCATTTTGTGGTGATTTGCAAATAAAGTGAGGTTCATGATTACGCTGTATGTCAGAGGAATATGTAGAGATTGTGGTGCTGTTAATAAGGCTTTTGTGGATATTCTGTGAATATTCTTTTCTATGTTGTCATATTTGTCTTGAAAAATAGGATGCAATGGACCCACCCAGTGTGTCCATGGGGTTTCAAAGACTGAAGAACTTCTCCTTGAGTCTCTGTGTGCACATTAAACTTTCTGATTCCGGGACACCTCCGATTTGAAGTAAAGCAAACATTTTTACCTCTCGACTTAATCCCTCATTACCCCTGGCGATTTTCTTTATTCTTGTGACAGTGAGAAGGTCAGGTTAGTCCAAGATTTCATAGTAATTGGAAGTGAAATAATGCAGACGATAAGTAAATTAAAGGCACTCACTGTGTTTTGCTTCACTTTTTTATCCATTAGGAAGTTGGGCTGCCCCGCGGCGCTGCTAGTACAATAGACCTCAGTGAGCGTTCATGATTAATAAGCACAGCAACGTCCCATTTGTTTCTGAGTAGAAAACCAGATGAAATTCATTTAAATCAACGGAACTGGGATTATGTCATTAAACAGTCCTTTTTCTTACTAGAGAATGTGAATTGTAGCAGGCTTTCCTGTGCAGCGGTTTGAAATGCCTAGTTTTCGGTGTTAGGGGCTCTCTGGATAGGAACATTTTCTTCATTCCTTCCTGTAATACAGCTTGTGTGAATGCAAGCTGTCAGCTGTTAGCCTCAAGTGTAGACCTCGGGCCAGTGGCACCAGCTGGGCTGAGGCGTTTGTAGAGATGTGAATTCTCTTTCCTTGCAGGGTAAAGTACCCTTATAATCCCAGTGTTAGGAGATTTGCCATTTGGGTGCTAGCTTGGGTGGTGCAGTAAAATTTATTCTCAAAATAACTAAATAGCAGAGGCTGGAGAGATGGCTCAAAGGTCAAGAATGTGTCCTGCTCTCGAAGAAGACTTGACCTGAATTTGGTTCCCAACACCCAGGCCAGACAGATCACAACTGCCTGTAACTCCCCAGTTCCAGGGGGATATAATGCCTCCTTCCGGCTTCCATGGGCACTGCATCCACATCACACAATAAACAAAACAAAACAAAACAAATTAACTATCACCATCAAAAGTGGTGGAAGTTCATAATTCAGGGCAGAGAGGGGAGTCCTGTATTTTTAGCTTGCAAAAGGTCCTGTGTTTCCTTTTCACATCTCATTCCTACCTGCCATAACTTTTTCAGTTCTAACATAGGCTTAGGACCCAGGGGCGGCGGGATAGGGCCTGGCCATCTGTGTTTTCAGTGTTCTGCAGGACTTGATAGAGCCGGGCAATGAGGGCGAGACTCTCTCCCATCATTCTCGATCTAGCCTTCCTCCTATGGTCCTTCGGTAGATGGAGGGAGACCAGGAGATAGCCTCCTCTGGGCTCAGACCTCAGGGATTAGATTCTTGTGTTTTCTCCTCTTTCCCTCATTTCTGCTTAAGGATGAGTCTGTGTAGTAAAAAGCCCTGTGGGATGGACCAGTATTCTCATTTCCAGGAGGAAACATTGGAATTGGAGCAGGTGTAGCCATGCATGTTATAACCAGATGAACCAATTGCTATCCTGTAAATACATCTGTAAATGGTAGTTGTGCGCCTTCCTGTATTTGTAGTTCGCTTAATTGTTCCTTTCTATGAGAGGTGCCTAAAACATCCTTCTCCTTATTCTTCAAAATTGTGTTTATGAAGGTGTGGTACCCAGACTCCCCACATCAGAACTCTGTAGTGGGATTATGTTGTTGCATTGTAAATAGTTGTCCTGCCTTTTAGATCTGCCTCCTTAGGGGTTCTGATAGGTAGGTCTGGTGACAGAGAGACAAAATCTATTTCTGGTATACATATATATATATATATATATCAGAAATATATATATATCCCATAAGGAGTTCTGTTGTACAAAGTTTCTGGGCCAGTTTAATAAAAATGATGATTGACTGGACACAGACAGGAAGTGTGGGTGGGCGGGGCTCCCAGATTCAGAAAACTCTGGGAACAGGAAGAAGAGAGCAGAGATTCCAGAAGATGCAGAGGACAACTATGCTGCTCTGAGAAAAGGTACCGAGCCGCATGCTGAACAGGATAAGAATCATGGGTTAGATTAAGAGCAAGAGTTAGCAAGTTATATATATGCCTGGGCCCCAGGTCAGTCAGCATAAAATTAATGTAAGGGTCTGTGTGTCTCTGTGGGTCTGCTGGTCTGCGGGTGTGCGGGTGTGCAGGTATGTAGGTCTGTGGGTTTGTGGGTATGAAGTGTGCAAGTCTGCGGGTGTGTGCTGTGAAGCTAGGCTGGAACGTCTGGCCCAGAAACTTTGTACACAGAACTCCTTATGGGATATATATATTTCTGGTACATATATATATACATACATACCAGAAATAGATTTTGTCTCTCTGTCACCAGACCTACCTATCAGAACCCCTAAGGAGGCAGATCTAAGAGGCCTCACTTTTGCAGGTGACCAGCTGAATGATGCACATTAATGCTTGGAGGCCCTGTGTAATGTGCACATCCTTCCGCATTGAAAGATGTGAAAGGCAGAAGATGAGGAGAAAGGCGTGAAGAAATTAAGACAGCGTGCCATTACTCATTTCTCAAATAGCTTCAGACTGAAGAGCTAGCATTTGCCCAGAGCATGCCAGGCACTGTCAGGGAGAACACTCCTTCCTATCAAGAAGTTCAGACACAGAGGGAACAAGGTAATGAAGAGGAGACTGGTGCCCCCTGGGGTTGTTGCGTGGTGTCATGCTAGCTCAATCCTGGAAGGTTCTGGAGGAACACATCAGATGTTTGGAAAGAGCCCAGTTGGTTCTGCAATGACACACTTTTATTAGGTGTGTATTTAAGAAAGGAGTGGGCTAGTTTTTAAGACCAGAATTTTTTGTAGAAAGAGCTGAAGAAATTGGTATTTTCCTGTTATGAAAAAGACTATTTCCCGCATAAATGTGTCTTTAAATGTTTTACTTTATGAGCATGGGTGTTTTACCTACATGTACATATGTACACCATGTGCGTGTAGTGCCTGAGGATTGTGTGTGCAGTGTTCACAATTGTGATCCACAATGTAGATGTTGGGAACCGAACCTGAGTCCTTTGGAAGAGCAGCCAGTGGGCTTAACCACTGAGTTATCTCTCCTCGTGTGTGTGTGTGTGTGTGTGTGTGTGTGTGTGTGTATGCACGCGCGCGTGCACGTGTGTGCACATGCGTGTTTATGTGTCTTGCTTTTTTTCTTTCTACAAAATAATTTAACACAAGGATGCTTTGCCAGAGAGCTGAAGAAATATTTGGTCCTTTAAAAATGTCTGTTTCTCTTTAAGTAGACATAAGGGGTGTGTGTGTCTGTGTAGCTTATTTAAATAATCTGTTACTATAGTAATGGCTATGGCTCCTTATTTTGAATTTGAAAATTACTTAAATCATTTGTTTAATATATACATGGAGACATGTGTTCCTTGGTACATGTGGGAGGTCAGAGGGCAACTGGTCTCTCCTTATACTGTGTGAGTCTTGGGAACTGAACTTAGGTCTTCAGGTTTGGCAGCAGGCACCTTTGCCCATAGAGTGGCCCCACTGGCTCTACTTTGTTAATATTTCTTTATACACGTAGCATCCACTCTTTCTTAGCATTTGTATGTCACTTTTGATGGGGCATCCAAGTGATGCAGTGTCTTGTAAAGGCCACAGATAGTGCTAAAATTATGAAATGACCCAAATTTGAAGAATTCCTTAAAAATACATGTTCCAGTTCTCAGTTTTGGTTCAGTCTTAGTATGAGAAGGTAGTTGCATAAAAAGCAAAATTATGGACTAGAATGGTAATCATGTGCAAAGGTGGGCTGCAACAATTTTTTCATTTTATTTATTTTCTTAAAATTTTTATTTAGTCTCATCTTCTCCCCTTGTGTGTGTATGTGTGTGTGAATGCATGTGTATACATGCTCGTGTGTGTGTGTGAATGCATGTGTATACATGCCTGTGTGTGTGTGAATGCATGTGTATACATGCCTGTGTGTGTGTGAATGCATGTGTATACATGCCTGTGTGTGTATGTGTGTGTGAATGCATGTGTATACATGCCTGTGTGTGTGTGAATGCATGTGTATACATGCCTGTGTGTGTATATGTGTGTGCGTGTGAATGCATGTGTATACATGCATGTGTGTGTGCGAATGCATGTGTATACATGCCTGTGTTTGTGTGTGTGTGTGTGTGTGTGTGTGTGTATACATGCGTGTGGGGATCAGAGGACAACTCTCAGTAGCTGGCTTTCTCATTCAACTCTGTGGATTTGTGGAATTGAACTCAGGTCACCAAGCTTGCTCAGCAAGTGCCTTGACTTGCCGAACCATGATGCTGATCCTGTTTGTCTTCTTAAAGTTCATTTTGTTGAGAGCAAGACTGGGTAGAAAATAGTCCTCATTCGAATCTTAGTTTTCACTCACCAACAGCCCCTTCCACCATCAAAATACAGCAGAGTGGGGGCATTCACTCTCATTAGTGAACCAATAGAAACATACCATTATCCCCACTCTCCATTATAAATATATTATGCCTTAGGGCTCACTTTTGGGGTGCCTACTGTAGATTTTGACAAACGTATAAAATGACAGATATCTACCACTGTGTATCAAACAGAACAGTTGCCCTGTCCGAAGAATCCTTTGTTATCTGCCTTTCTGTCTGCCTATCTTACTTTCTCTCATGTAGCCCTTAGCAACCACTGACCCCCAACTCTACAGTTTTGTCTTTTTCAGGATGTCCCATAGTTGGAATCCTGCCCTATGTAACTTTTTAAGACTGGTTTATTTCACACAGTATGGTCCCTTCAGAACTTTTCATGCCTTTGTGGCTCATGCTTTTTTAACACGAAACATATTTCATTATTTGAATGAATTATTGTTTATCTATTCATTGACTTAAAGACCTCTAGGTTGCTTCTAAGTTTTGATGATTATAAATGAAGATGGTGCAATATTTTGATTAGATTTTTGTGTAGTGTAATTTTTCATCTCATTTGGGGTGTGATTGCTGGATGATGGTTAAAAAACATAGATAGAATCCCCCCCCCCCCAAGATACTGAAACTAGCTTTCAGCCTGGCTATACCATTTTTTTAAGGTTACCATCAGCAACAATTTAGAATATTTTGGCTCTACATTTTTGCCAGCATTTGATAGTATCACCTGGATTTTGTTCATCCAAAAAGCCACACAGAGGAATCTCAATTTAATTTTTGTCTAATAAATAAACTAGATAAATTTGATAAAGTGAATGTCATTTCCTAATCTTGCTTGCTTTCTATATAACTGGAGTAAGGGATCTTTTAGTATTTAAGTTGGGTTGGTTTCTTTTCTTGTTGGGGTATAGGGTGGAGAGCATGCCATGACAAGCCTCTGGAGACTGAAGGACAACCTCAGAGAGTCAGCTCTCCTGTTGCATGGGTCCTTAGGCTCAAACCCAGGACTCCAGTCTTGGTATTTGGTGCCTGTATTCATCTGGATAGCCTCTTTTTCTTATTTGCATATTTAAATTTAGATTTAATTAATTAATCTTGTGTGTATGTGTGTGTGTGTGTGTGTGTGTGTGTGTGTGTGTGTGTGTGTGTGTGTGCATGCCATGGTAAGCACAAGTAGATTGCAGATAACCTGAAGGAGCTGGTTCTCTTTTCCCACCTTGTGTGTGTGTGCGCGAATGCATGTGTATACGTTCTGAGGATTGAGCTTAGATAAGCGGGTTTGGCAAGGCAACAAACCATTCAACCCACCGAGCCATCATGCTGGCACTATTTTAATTTTAATTTTATTTTTTGAAATTAATTTTGACTTTTATTTTGTTTATTTTAGTTTTGTTGAATCAATCACGGTAGCCAGATGATACTACTTGGCTGTGTCTCAGAGGCTGGCTTTCAATTCCTCATGCTCCTGCCTCAGATTTCCAGGCTCTGGACATCTGGATTCGAGATGGAAGGTTTTTTGTTGTTTATCTGCATTTATTTTAAGCTGAATTTATTTCAATGCCATACATTTTTGTTTCTTCCGTTTCTTCTGGAATATATTTTTCTTCTCGGCAGCATTCTCTTCTGACTTTATTCCTTTTCAGTGAGGACCATCTTGATGGTCCACCATTAATCCTGCCGATAGCTCTGTAAATCCCTTTGTGCATTTCAGACACTTTGTTACCTGCCTATGTTCAATGACTAGAGAATCTACATAGAAACCCATTTGTTCAGCATTCTCTTAGCCACCAACCCTGTGTCTAGCCCCACAGTTTGGCCTGGGCGCACCTACCAACTCTACCACCATACCACGAGAGTGGTACACACGGCTTCCTTAAAATGACATCTTTCAGATACCTGGTGGCTTTTTGGATAAGCATACACTTGATGGCCTGGGCAGTTTTGCAGGTGTTCTTAAAATGAACATGATGATTTGAACCTCTTGATTTGCAGGATTTTGTGGAATTTTTCTGGGTCAAGACAATAGTGAATCATTCTCACAAGCCACCTCAGGCCGCTTACTGGAGGAGAGAAAGGTGGAATTTTAAGAACAAAATGACAGATTTTGAGACTTATAAAGCATCCTTGGATGATCCTTTGCTTTGACACAGGTCTTCGGTTACATTAGTTTTTCAAAAGAGCCCTGAAGAATTTTCTGAGACATTTGCTTCAAGGTAGGTGGCTCACATCCCAGTGATGTGCTCATACCCCACCTGTGAGCATATGGGCAGTACTAATTGGATGCAATTGCTATATTCACAATGATACATATGAGGATGTAAAGTCTGAAGGGAGATGGGGTAGGAGCATAAGAAGAAGCTGAAGGAAGGACACATTATGCACACATACAAAACGTTCAAACAATAAAAATATTATTTAAAAATAGGAGGCACCCATATGTGTCTTCAGCCAGATGCACCTGGATGGAGACAATGTTGTCTTTTTGTTACCATTGCTGATGACTGTAACTATTCTGCTGTTCCAACTTCTAGTGGTTTTGGCCAGCTCAGTCTCTTTCGTTGTCTCTCTGGATCCTCCCGCCTCTTCTGAATGAATTTTGGGATCCTTTCATCTTTCCTTCTGACGTTCATCACTGTCCGGTTGCTAGTATAAGACTTTGTAGGGTGCGCTGATCATGTTAAATTTCCTTTCTCAGAACCGCTGCTCCCATTCAGCAGAACAATGGAATCATGAGAAAAGCGAGGCTCTCTGATTTCCTTTGTCAATAGAGTCTGGAAATATTCTACCCATGATTCCCCTAGAGTTGGATCATAATGTGCAAGACACACTTCCAACTTTCTTGAAAGAAAATTATTATTATATAAGGTTGGGTGCGTTGGTGTATACCTATAATCCCATTGCTCAAGAGGATCTGAAATTCTAGGACATCCTGGGCTACATGGTGAAAACCTGTCCAAGGGGAAAAAGTATATAAATATTGGTTATAACCGATCTTACATTTTGGATAAGTAGTTCTATTTTTGTTAGACTAGCATGGATATAATTATTCTATTATTTAAAATATGGAAAGGCACAGATGTTACCATCTAGAATGTAGACGGTCTTCTGTGTTTGAACAAGTGGTGCACTTGGCAGAACTCCATCGTCTGGTAGCCTGGAACAGAATATTCATTTTCTGAACACATGATGCTGTATACCTAGTCCCAGCTACACCAGCCAGGGTTGTGCTAGCCTCTCTGCTGGGATTTAGGTGGCTCCTCATATTTTATAGATGTGCAAACTCTCAAGGCAAGGTTCAGACCCCACGCCAGCCTGTTTCATGTATACTCATCCCTGTCTCCCAGCATCCATGCAGACTACAGATGGTGTTTGTCCTGCTTGGAGCTCAGCTGCCTTGCCTGGCGCTGTTTCTGTGGGAAAATGAGCCTTAAATTCTCACTTAGGATTCCAGTTGGGGGGAGGATTGTGCCTTCCCACCCTTCTGAGGTTGAGCAACACTCATTTGATTAACTAAGCCCATGTAATTGTCTTCACCAACATTCAGGATAGGAACTTGGATTCCCCTTTAGGGTTAAGTACTCCAAGGTACCCCCTCTTTCTCTCATTGTTCCGGGCCCTTGCTGGGATGCACACTCTCAGGGATGACTGGATTCTGTGTGACTTTGCAGGGCACATTATGAGTGTCAAAGTGTCCTTTCTTTTCAGACTCTTTGCATGGCTGGTCTCTGAGTGCCTCTCCTTCTCTCCCTGTGCCCCCACCCCCAACCCCTATGAATTTCTAGCTTCTCTGCCAAGATGGAATGACATGCTAATTCATGGCTTTCTGAGAGTCTTTCCAACTCACAGTTGTAAAAAGTCAAGTGTGAAAAGGTCCTGTAAGTCTGCCCTGCATCTGGTGCATCATAGGTACTCAGCCAGGGTTTTTTAAATGAATGAGCCTCTCATCAGTCATCATGTCTTCTGAATCATTGAGTTGATTAGGTTTGCCTTTGTATTTATTTATTTTTGACGGTCCGAGTATAAAATGTTCCTCATAGACTCATGTGTTTGAATGCTTGCTCCTCAGCTGGTAGTCCTATTTTCAAAGGTCATGGAATATCCAAAACATAGGCTCTAAAAAATTAGTTGTTGGGGCTGGGACTTGAGGTCTGTATCCTGGACCCACTTCCTGTCCCCTTTCGGCTTCCTCACCTGTCCAGATGTGAGCAGCAGCCTTGCAGCCATGCTTTGCCAGACAAGATAGACTATACCTTCACATGGTGAGTCAAAATGAGCCCTGTCTTCTTTAAGTTCTCTCTTTTTGACCATACCAACCAGTAACTAATGCACCCTATAAATACATTGAATTTTGAATGAATAATTGAAGCATTGAATTAGATTTGCATACACTCTGTGAGGAATCCTGACTCTTAGCTCTCAGGGTAAAGGATCAGACTCTGAGGATGTTGTTGGGGGAGAGAATGGGTTGGCTGAAGCTAAATGCAGAGAAAGTCAGGACTGGGAAAAGAAAATAGATAACCCATTTTGGGATGGGAGGGTATGGTAGTTTGAATGTAATTGACCCCATAAGTTCATAGGGGGTAGCCCTATTAGAAGGTGTGGCTTTGTTGGAGTAGGTATGGCCTTGTTGGAGGAAGTATGTCACTGTAGAGGCAGGTTTTGAGGTCTCATATTTGTTCAAGCCACGGCCAATGTCTCAGTTCACTTCCTGTTGACTGCAGATCAAGATGTAGGGCTCTCAGCTCTGTCTCCAGCACCATGTCTGCCTGCATGCTACCATGTTGCACCATGATGATAATGGACTAAGCCTCTGAGCATGTAAGCCACTCCAATTAAGTATTTTCTTGTATATGAGTTGCCATGGTCATGGTGTCTCTTTACAGCAATAGGAACCCTAACTAAGACAAAGAGGAAGGTCTTATATGGTAGGGATGCTTCATGGATAGACTATTTTCAGCTTAGTTTGAGGCAATTCATGACAGGAAAGTAGCCATCCATCACCCATGTGGCCAGAGCGCTGAGCATATGTTGAAGTAAGGGATATAGAATATGGGAGAATGTGGTTTCTGACTAAAGGTAGTTTGAAGGGGTCTAACAAAATGAGAAGAAAGGAATACAAATCTGAGGATGGAGGTATGAAGGAGAAGGGAGGGAAGTTCCCCAGGGCCTATGGGCTGAGGTGAGTGTCTCTGTCCTTGGCTACCAGTTCCTAGAGAGTCACATCAGATGGAGCCAGCCTGTTAGTTCTTCTTCTAGGGGCTGGGGGTTTTTATTGTTACTGAGGGTGAGAGTCAAGGGACTTCCCCCTCATGCTGTTCCTCAGGGAGGTGGAAGGAGCTGGAGACATTGATGGGCCATTTGCTTGCTAACAGTGGACTGACTAACTGTCCTTCCCCATACTAAACTTCAGCTTGTTTCCTGTAAGGTAGGGCATCTCCAGAATTCCCGCTGGCTTCAGAGAGTTGCTAAGTTTTCTGGAAATGGTGGAGTTATTCCAAATAGTTGTTTTAGGAAGTAAAGGTCAGGGCTGTGGCACATCCACACACTGCCACAATGTTTCTAGAGTACCTCTGGCGGCCACCATGAAGGATTTGATAGTTCTTTTGTCATAGACACAGTTCTCTCAAATGATGCCAAATCCTAATCCCTAGAAGCTGTGAGTGTTATCGTGGGTGGCCAAGAGTTGGAAGATATGATTTGGTTAGGAATCTCTGGATTATCTGCACTCTGAGACCCGTCACACACTTCTTATGACAAATAAAGGAAGATTTAATGGTGGCACGGAGTTGGAGGCCATGGAAGGATGGAGGCAGAGATTGGAGTGATGTGGGATGGGCTTTTTCAGTTTTCAGGGGCTGTTTTCTGTCTTTGTAGCTCACACTGGAGTGGATGCTAGTGTGGAGTCACAAGCCAGAGAATGCTAGAGGATACTGAGCCAAAACAAAACAAAACAAAACAAAAACCAAAAAACCAAGGAAGAGATTCTCTCTGAGTCTTTGGGCCCCCTGGCAATGGGACCAGGGTTTGTCCTGGCTACATAAACTGGCTTTTTAGAGCCAGCTCCCTAGGGTGCCTTATGCAGGGAGGAGGGGCTGGGTCCTGCCTCTGTATGCTGGCCTGTGCTGACTACTCAGGCCTCACCCACTTTGAGGAGCTGGTGGGTTGGAGGGAAGAATCTTTGGAGGGACTGTGGACCTTGTGGCCCTGCCGACACTGTGATTCCATCCCACAGAGATGAAGTTCAGACTTTTAAACCTCAAGGACTATGAGAGAATACATTTTGGTTTTCCTAAGCCAACCACTTGGTAGTAATTTGTTAAAACAGCCATAAAACCATAGACTTCTTAATAGCTCAAGAAAGATAAGGACTTTTAACTTTTAAATAATCTTTTTATTGCTTGAGAATTTCAGACATGCACATAAGGTATTTTGATCAAATCTATTCCCCTGTTTAGTCCCCTCCAATTACCTATTCCCCCACCCCCAACAATGTTTCCTCTCAACCTCATAGGCCCTTAAACAAACCAACAAAACACCAAGACTGTTCAGTGTTGTCTGTATGGGTATGGCTGTAGGGCTGGCTATCTACTGGAGCCAAATCCCTGATGAAAATAGACTCCCTTCTCCCCATACCCTCAGTAGCCATCAGTTGCCCATAGCCTCTGTCTCAGCTAGAGGTGACACCTCATTATCCTCTCCCCAACTATACACCACCGACCCTTTTGGAGGTGGTCTTTGGTAACTGGCTCCTGTTCCTGTGTTTACGGTGATGTTACACTCACCAAAATGTTTAGCTTTGAACTCTGGAAGGTCAGATGAGACCAATTTGAAGATGGAAGGTCTCCATGTATGACCACCACACTGGGGTCCTAATGAGTCCCGGAAACCAATGATGTAGCTTATAAGGCGTTAGCTCTTTGGCTCCAAGGTGATGAGCCATTGGTTTGATTACAACCTAAGATGATGAAGCTCATGGCACAGGGCTGAGACTGAACATGGAAGATGATGAACCTCATGGGCCGAGACTGATTATGGGGTGGGCTTTTCCAACTTTTCAGCCCTTGCGGCTCACACTGAGTTGATGTTGGTGACTGGATGTGAGGAACAGCCATGCACAAACCATTTCACCTTTGCCTCAGTGTTTAAGGGCGTATACACGACCTTTCAGGTTTTTTTTTTTGCCTTCTCACCTTGCACCCACTGAAGAGGTCGCTGGGACAGTGGTGGGGACACTCGCCCCCCCCACCTCTGGGAAACTGTTGCCCTGATCCTGTTTATTATGTTCCCAACAGGAAGATAATCCTCCCCTCAGAGCTTAAAGTAAACAAAGTAATACTTGAGTCATTGTTCTTTTTTTGTAGTTTTGTTTTAAGGCAATATAGTATATAATTTCTCTCAAAGGTTTAGGTTTTCTTTCTTCCTAAAGTTTTGTTTTGGAGGAACAGAATTGAATACTTCTGTGTTCACCATCGAAGTTTGAATTTTAAAATAACAACACTTTTTTTTTTTTTTCTTTTTGGTCTTACACTGAGACAAAAAAAAAATCCTTCCAAAAGGAGAAACCACGGTATTAGAATATTACTCTAATCGAATTTCTTCTTGAATCCTAGGTTTTCATCTCAGAAATCCATGTTGAAGAATAACTTTAAAAATAGGCTGCTGTCATGACTCATATGGATATAAAATGAACATGTGCAAGAGATTTGATTAGTACACGTTTAAATGTGAGAGCCAGATAGATGTCATACATGCTGGAGCAAATTTAGACATAAATGCAAAATGGTTTCACCCACAGGGCAGAAAGCACTTGGATTTCCTAGATACCACTGATTTGCATTTTTATGGTCATGAATCACTTGCAATATTACCAGATTTTTTATAATTTGCAGGGTTGTATATATTGCCTATGGGCATCCAGAGGCAGCAGTAACCCAACAGGGGACCTTGGACACTGAGAATAATAGTTTTGGCCAGCTCCTTTTTCAGACTCCTTGGTACCGTTTCCTGTCAAGTGACTTGCGTTCTTCCCTGCCTTTTGGATCAAAGTCTACCTAGAAAAGAACTGTGATCTTGTGGATGAGGGGATGCCCTGGGAAAGAGATGCCTGGGAATCAAGTTTCTTTTGTTCTTAATACTGGGACTTACCAGTTGCTTAAGTTCTGAGGGACTAATGACATAAGACCTGACATCAGGAGTAGTGTGTTTCTCTTTGGAAGGCCAAATAGTGTCATAACTACGGACATATGTGCGTTCACATTTGGATCTGTACTTACTGGCTGTGTGTCCTTACCATAGGTCTCCCTGGTATATGGGAATAATTATAGTTCCTACTGTTGGTGTGGTCACTGAGGAATTATATAGCCATTGTTTAGTTAGGTAACAGAATAAGCTAGTACCTGACCTGAACCCAGGGCAAATTCTCAGAGAAGAATGACAGCCATTTGTGAGTCCACATCTTGCCGTTTTGGGGAGTCTCAGCAGTTCTGCGCATAAGCAGTGGATGAAGGTTTCGGGTAGTAAACTCACATCTGTCATGTCCATTGGGAATTATTACATCCTGGAGGACTAGAGTCGTCAGCTCTTTGAGCCCACAGACCCTACATTCTTTGAACTTAGCCAGCCTCAGATTGAAAATATTTGCAAAAAAAAACAAAAAACCAAAAAAACAAAACAAACAAACAAAAAACTGCACCTGTATTTCACATGCACGAATTTTTTTTGTCATTTTCACTTAAACAATATAGCAACTACACACATGTCATCTGTATTGGATTTGGTACTGTAAGTAATCTAGAGATGACTTAAAATACACAGGAGACGAAAGGAAGGTTCTAGGCAAACACCAGGTCATTTACTCTAAGGCAGTGGGTCAGCTCCCTGTGGTCCTGACTACCTACACCCATCAGAAAACACAGGTATTTAACATTACAATTCACAACAGCAACATGACAGTTATGAAGTAGTAATGAATAATCCTGTGGCTGGGGTCACCATGACACGAGAAACTGTATTAAAGGGCCGCAGCATTAGGAAGGGTGAGAGCCACTTCTCTAAGGAGTTGGGGGATTAGTTGTCTGCAGTGGGTCCCGGGGCCAGTCTCCTGTGACTATATGTCTGGACTCCCATTTAGTTTTTAAACTTTAATCTAGTGAAATGCATTTATCTCAGATTGCGTGGGGACATTGTTTAGGCTATTTATTATTTATTTATTTGCAGTCCTACAGTCTCCCCCTTTCCAGCCTTCCTCTCCCCCCATCTACTCCTTGGTTTTTCTTTAGAAAAGGGCAGCTCCCATGGATATCAACTAGTCATGGCATATCACTCATACCATGAGAGGGAGCCCAACCTTGATGGGCCAGGACCCAGAAGCTGGACAGCCCAGAGGCCTAGGATAGGATCAAACACAACTGTCAAAAAGAAAAAGAAAAAAAAAAAAAAAAGAAGAAGAAGTTGGTATTCTGCTATACTTGTGGATTGGTGACTGGTCCAATTGTCATCAGAGAGGCTTCATCCAGCAACTGATAGACATGGATACAGACACCCAGAGCCAGACATTAGGCAGAGCTCAGGGAACCCTTCAGAAGACTGGGAGGAGGGATTGTAGGAGCCAGAGGGGGTCAAGGGTACCCCAAGAAAACCAACAGGATCAACTAACCTGGGCTCACAGGTCTCACAGGGATTGAACCGACAGCCAGGGAGCCTGCCTGGACTGACCTAGGTCCTCTGCACATCTGTTACAGTTGTGTGGCAGGGAGCAGGGCCTGTCTCTGACTGTTGCCTGCGTTGGGGGAAGCCTTTCCTCCTACTGGGTTACCTTGTCCAGCCTTAATTTAAGAGGAGAGTCTTAGCTTCACTGAAACTTGATATGTCATGTAGAATTTTTAATTTTAGCTAGGTACACTGGTGTGCGCCTGTAGTCCCAGATACTCGGGAGGCTATGCTGGGAGGTCATGGAAACTCAGAATTTTTGGCTAAGCTGGACAGGAAAGTGAAGACCTGTTTCTTGTAAACAAATGAGGCTGAGAGGCTGGCTCTGTAGGTAAAGGCACAGGCTGTTCAACTATGATGAATTCAATCCCTGGAATCCACATGAAGTGGAAGGAGAAAGCCGACTCCCACTGTTGTCCTCTGACCTTACAGTGTGTGTGCACAGTAATAAATAAAACCAAGTGGAACCTCTTTGTCCTTGTTTTATTTTTCTAAGACAACATTTCTCTAGGGAGCCCTGGCTGTCCTGAAACTTGCTCCGTAGCCCAGGCTGGCTGTGAACTCACCACCTACCTCTGCCTCCCACCTTTAACGACAGGGTCTCACTCACTGTGTAGCCCTGCAACTCACTGGGTAGACCAGGCTGGCATTGAACTCATAACTCACAGAGCTCTCTCTGCCTGCCTCCCAAGTGCTGGGATTAAAAGCAAATATCATCATGCCCATCTAATAAAATAGTTTTTAAAAATATATTTGCATGCATACATACATGTTAATTTTTTTAGTGCAATGCTAGTTTCCTTGACATTTTGTTTTTTTTTTTTGCAAAGCACTAATAGAGTTTTATTTAAAAATACATAGATTTGGAACCACCCTACGTGTGAGTCTCACAAAACCGCAATGGTTGGAGCTCCGGTGCCCTTTACTATGTACCTGCCTTGTTCCCATGAAAACTGGAACCAGGGATGATGACGGCTGGGCGATTCACTGTGGCTTCAAACATCTCAGTGTTTTTTGTGTCCTTTTGGAGGACAATCTTAGGAACTGCTAATAAAGGAATGCCATCGTGGGACCAATTGACCGTTGAACCCACGTGACTCACTTCCAGCACTACGCGGCGGAACATCTCTGTGGGAGCAAAGCCGACTCCAATTAGTACTTTTTATGACTCACCTTGTTATCACAGGTCTACCTTTCTGTGCTATGTTTTCATCTGTCTGGGAGGCAGTTTTGAAATCATGTGCAGATGACAATCTTGTTTTCAATGAAACCACTCTAGCTGTGTAGGCTTCTTGGTACGAGCCTTTTTCTAGAGAAGCCTATGGCTGGAGATGTAGCTCAGAGGTAGGAGAGTTGCTTAGCATGTTCAAGGTCCTGGCTTCAGGCCCAGCCCCTACCCTCTCAAAAATAATGTGATATTTATCTATAGGAGATGGTTATTGTCTCACTAACATCAGAGATTGTACATTAATGGTCACTACCCCTGGTCCAAAGTAGGATGGATACCACAGTTAATAAAGATAGCTGTAGCTAGTATTTGAGCGTGATGAGATATGCCTGGAAGAAAAGAACACACTTATTTTCTTTGGCTTGAGTATGTTAGTCATTTCATTATTTTATCTACTATCTTAGAACTTGTTAAGCCTTACAGAACATAAACCATGATCCCGTGTTACCTCATCATTCTCTCTGACTATTTACTCATAAACACCGCAGTTACAGAGGGTTCCAGCCAGCACATTTTAAAATGGATCTTTGTTATCTAGAATTGAGTTAATTAAGCTTTTTACTTCATTATATATTATCAGAATTACTTGGAGATAAGCTGAGGAGTCTGATGTCTTGAACAGTTCCTTTTCTTCTTTTTTTCCCTTGAGTTATAGTTGTGTATTTGAACTCAGTAAATCTTGCCCCATAATTGCTGCCTAAATTGTCTAAATATTAGGATAGCTTTTGGCAGTTTTGGAAAGTTTGACAACCACACAAACTTTTATGATAAGAATAAGGGTTTGGGCTCAGGGGATGAAGTCATCTCTTCTTCAACTTTTTGTGTTGCATAACTTTAAGGCTTAAATGATAGATGGGTGCGTGGGGAAGTGGTGGCTGGGGGTGGGGCTTCAGCAAATTGTTTTTCCATCCTTATAACATGCTAGTCATCTTCAGAGGGCATCTCACATCAGGAAGGAGGTTGGCTGCAGAATCCAGTTCGGCGATGTCCTAGGAAGACTGTCATCTCATGAAGCAGCCTTATTTTTCCTCCAGTCCAGGAATCCTCCAGGTTCTTATACCACAGGACCATTTAACCTGGCTTTCAATCCTTTCAGGGATAGGACACTGACCCATAATCACCTTTTTTTTTTCTTGAAGAATTTTAATTATGAAAAATAACATGGTTTTTCTTAATCTTAACTGTGCTTCATAAAATTTTTAAAATACCCCTTTGTGAGTTATTTTATTTTATTTTATTTTTTTGTCTTTCCTTAACAGAAGAGAATAATAGTGGTCATTAGTTTTAATTGTCAGCTTGACATAGTCTAGAGTTACCTGGGAAGAAAGTCACAATGAGGCTCTAGGCATGTCTATGAAGGACTGTTTTAATTACGATAATTGACATAGAAAGATTCAGTCCACTGTGGGTGGTACCATTCACTAGGCAGAGGGTTCTGAACTGTAAGAGTAGAGAAACTGAGCTGAGCCTCAGCAAGTGAGCATGTATATATTCATTTCTCTCTGCTTTTGACTTTCTTGTCATGTGACTTGTTGCTTCAAATTGCTGCCACAGTGACATCATTGCAATAATGCGTTCTAACCTTATTTACTTTTTTTTTGCGGGGGATAGGCAGTCAGGCTATTTAATTACAGAATCAGAAATGAAATTAGAACAATAGTCATCATGCACATCACAAATTCCTCAAAGGATTGGCAGAGGCAGGACCAATCTGTGCTTTTTATCTTGTGTTCCCTCAGTGTGATTCTGCCTGGGTTATCTTATAATGCTCAAGGTAGCAAGAATTTGCGGGCTTCAGGAAAGGTGCTCTTCTCATTTCTGTGGTGAAGGATGGGTGCTTTCTGCCAGCTAGTGGTGTACTTCTGTGGGAAAGGGATCTAGGAGGTCTAGGTGCCATTGGCATTTCAAAGGATAGACAACCATACCAACCTCAGCTATATTAGAAACTTCCCCCAGTCAGGAGGTGTTGGCATAGGTCGTCAGGATTGTTACTTTTGTAGTCTGAGATAGGAGAAAGCTATTCCAGTCAGAGGCTAAGGTTGTGAAAAGCCTGGTAATAGGAGGCGTAAACTGTGTCCACAAGAAGGGTAGTGGAAGGTCCCTACTGGCTCAGCTTCTAGTATCTGGGACAGTGAAGGAAATGGACACATTGAGCTCAGTGCTTAGGCAAGCTTGGTTCATTGCCTTGAGTATTTGCCCAGTCATGCAATGACTCCACTCAAGAACAGAGCCTTGGGTTTCTTAATCCGAATGTGGTGATGCATGTCCATCCTGCAGATTCCATGGCAGAAATGAGGACTCAATGCCTTGACCTGTCATTCAGCAGAGGCTTGAAAACTAATGGATAGTTATTATTATTGAGTTTTTCCAAGCTCAGGAAAGCAGGAGACAGCAGTAACTCCTGCCTTGGGGTGCTGCTATGATGTGGATGTGAAACTTCCTCACAGGCTCATCTGTTTAAATCCTAGATCCGTTAGACAATGGCGCTGTTGTAGGAAATTAGAGAACCCTTAGGAAGTGATATTGCATGAATCCTAATTGGTATTAATAATAGAAATCCAGCGTCAGATACTGGGGCAGATGCTTAAAGGTCAGAGAGGCAGAGGAATAAGTCACAGCCACCCCTTACCTTTCTAGCTCCTCAGACTGAATAGGGAAAGTGAACCGTAAGTTGAAATGGAAGGGCTGACTCTGTCTCTTCCTGCCGTACATCCCTTTCTTTGCCCAGCCATATGACTTCCTTCCTACCGCTGGGATTAAAGTTGTGTGTTTCCCAAGTACTGGAGCAGAGGCATGGAATCCCAAGTGCTGGGATTGAAGGTGTGGGCCACCATTGCCTGGCTCTCTTTGGCCTTGAACTCAGAGATCCAGACTGATCTCTGCCTCCTGAGTGCTAGGATTGAAAGTGTATGTCACCATTCCCTGACCGCTATGGCCAGCTCTGTGGCTGGCTCTGTCCTCTGATCTTCAGGCCACCTTTATTTCTTTAGAGTCTACACAATACAGGTCCCACAAAGTGGATCCTGGCAGGGTTGCTAGGGCTTAGTTTCTGAGGACTACATAGGATTACATGGTGCAATTTGTCAGGTCAAGTCCTCTCTAACTACCTAACAAAATGTGTCGTAAACTTCGACCACCATGGTAGAAGCTTCCCTCTACCATGTGGGTTTTATCCTCTCAAACTGTGAGCCCAGACCACAGCCACCCCTTTCTGAAGAACTTTCTGCCAGGCAACAGCAGTGAGTAAAGTAACTGGTACAGATGCAGAGTAATTAATTGGTAGTGGAAAGACTGACCGAGTCAGCTTCCTGGGGGGCAAAGGAGGATGGTGGCAGTGGTTGTGGGAAGTGTCAGAGGGGCCACACTGATGGAGGAGATCAACGTAGCAGGACTAGAAACAGATTTGAGCTCTAGAGGAAGAAGAGGAGAAAGCCCCCTCACGTTTTTATCGGGTGGGTGGGGGTGGTTAGGCAAGACTGGTAAATTTGGGATTGGGCATGCTAAGGAAGAAGTAGGTGTTCACAAACTCCAGTGCAGAGAGAGAGTCCACAGCAGCTGGAATGGGAGGTTGGGCTTTTGGAGTGAATGCAAAGGCTCCCCATAGAGAGAATTGCTCCATCTTGGTTGTGAGCTAAGAACAGACGCCAGAGCATGTGAAGGGTGACGGAGATTGCTTGGATCCTGTGACCTAGCTGGGCTATGTGGAAAAGGAGCTGCTGTCAAAGTGGCATCTAAAGCAAAGGATAGGGGGGACCTCATGAAAAGCAGAGAGAAGAAAACTTGTGGGCACACCTGACACAGTTTAGAGTATCTTAGAGTTGTCAGGAAACAAAAGCTTGACATTGCTTTACACACACACACACACACACACACACACACACACACACACACACACACACACCACACTCACTCACTCACTCATATAAACAAAGTCAATCACCCTCTATTATTGAGACCTGTTGGCTTCCTCAGAAGAACTCTTCAGGAAATCCTCTGCACTCCCAGGGAAATGTGTTTATATTTAGAAGGTTTTCAGAGAATGCCTATTGTTTAACTTCATTTGACTGAGTTATCATTTGGAGGCTGTGAAAATGTCACCCATGTGTCAGCTGTGATGAGTGGGCTTCTTTTCCTACTGAGGACCATGAGGTAAGAGCATGACCCTATCTTCGGTGGGTGTTTCCCATGCAGAGTGCAGAAGTGTTAAGGGGTCCACATGGTTGACTTGGCCTGACCCTCTGTTTGACAGATGAGAGAACAGAGCCTGAGATCAAGTGGCACTGCCTCAGTGTCACATAGCTCAGAAGAGAAAGAGCCTGTATCATGGACTGACTCATTCTCCACAAACCAAGTCTTCTTGACTTGTCCAGAAGTGAAGGGACCAGATGAAGACTCCCAACAGGAGAGGGTAGATATGTATATGTACAGAGACTTATCAGAAACATCTAACTATAAAGCTTGATTGAAGAGAAGGGCAGATAGACCTTCTTGATTATTGTGGTGACCATATAATTCATTAGCCAACCTTTCTAACAAGTGTTTCCTTTAGAGAAGAGCTAAGCTAGCAGGAAGGAAACCATTATCATTGGAGGTCTTCATATAGCATTAGCAGTCTTGAGCATTCATGGAGGATGGATGGCAAGCCAGGCACTATTAAGTTTGTCTTTTATGAATTACGGCTCATTTTAGTGTGTTTATGAGAGAGGCCCAATTTTGCCAAGTTTTAAAATGGGTAACTGAGGCTCCAAGAGATGAGGTGACCTGCCCAAGGTGGCTATTCTAATTTCCTTTTGTTTGCTGTGATAAACACCATGGCCAAAAGCAAATTGTGGGAGAGAAGGATTTATTTTGCTCTCACCTCCTGATCACAGTCTGATGTCAAGGGAAATCAGAGTAGAAACTTGAGAGCCAGACCATGGAGGAGTGCTGTGTGTTGGCTTGCTCCCAGGCTCATGATTAGTTAGCATTCTTACATAGCCCAAGATCACCTGCTTAGGAATGGTGCTGCCCACAGTGGACCAGGTCCTTCTACATCTACTGTCAATCAAGACACTCTCCCACAGGCATGCTCATAGGCTGCTCTGATCTGGGCAATCCTTCAATTCAGACTCACTTCTCAGATGACTAGAGTCTATATCAAGTTTTCAAATAAAGCTAAGTAGGCTAGTGAGAAAGCCATAAAACGGAAGAATTAGAATTATACCCATTCATTTTACTCTAGAGCCTATACATGTATATTTAAGCTTTTTACTCAATGAATCTGTTCAGAAGAATATTTTTTTCTTACTTTAAAGATCTCAGGCACCCATTAAATTAGCCTCTTTGCTTTAATGTTTCAAAGCTCTGAGGAGATGCCATAGGGCAGGAGATGCCATAGGGTAGTGCTCCCCAAACTGCTGAGAACTGTTATATATAGCCACCTTCTGATGGCTGTGTCCCCATGCCTGGGGTGCATTTCTCACCAGTGTTTAGGTGATGTGGTGTTACTGGGTTTCCTGATTTGAGTAAAGGCTAATCTTCAATGTCTGCACAAAATTCAAGTCCAAGTGGATCAAAGACCTGATAGAAGAGAAAGTGGGAAACAGCCTTGCACACATTGGCACAAGGGACCACTTCCTAAATACAACACCAGCAGCACAGACACTAAGAACAACAACGAATAAGTGGGACCTCCTGAAACTGAGAAGCTTCTGTAAGGCAAAGGACACAGTCAATAAGACAAAACCACAGCCAACAGAATGGGAAAAGATCTTCACCAACCCTACATCTGACAGGGCTAATCTCTAAAATATACAGAGAACTCAAGAAACTAGAAGTTAAAACCAAATAATCCAATTAAAAATATGCGTTTAGAGTTAAATAGGGCATTCTCAACATAAGAATTTCAAATGACTGAAAGACACTTAAAGAATTATACAACAGCCTTATCCATTAGAAAAATGCAAATCAAAACAACTCTGAGATACCATCTTATACCTGTCAGAATGGCTAAGATCAAAACCACGCAGGTGACAGCCTATGTTGGAGGGAATGTGGAGCAAGGGGAACATCCCTACATTGCTGATGGTAATACAAGCTTTTTCAGCTGCTTTGGAAATCAGTATGGTGGTTCCTACCCAGTGATCCAACAATACCACTATTGGGCATATACATACCCAAAGGCTTCCCTAACACCATGTGTCAGACTGAAAACCGTTTCTAATCAAGCTGCCATAACACTATTCCATAAATACAGTAGCTTACAAGTAAGAAAATTTTATTTCTTGCAGTTCTGAAGTCAGGGAGGCCAAGGATAAACGCACCAGCAGGTGAGGGCCCACTTCCTACATGACGATCTACTCAAACTCCGTGATGGAATGTTTCTGGTTGCAAGTGTTTGTGCTTTATCCTCCCCATGTTGGACTTGTAGTGGTCTGTGGGAGCACTTTTAGGACTGCAGAGGGGTCACTTATGAAGGGCATTTAGGATGTTTGCATTAAAGCTTTTCATAGGATCATAGAGACTGACTACATTTGTTGGAGCTAATGGGCAATACCTGGAAGGGAGAAGTCAGTGTAATTTAGGACTGGGCATTGTTCCCTATAAGCCATCTATAACGCATGGCCTTTTATTATTATTTTTTTTCCTGTAGAAAAGTACGTTGCTTATCACATAGACCCTGTCAGAATGGACAAGACCATGACAAATATTTGGCTGTGGCTTCTTATTGTTCAAGATGTAGTCAGAATGTGACAAGTTGCCCTTGGTACTGACTATCAGACAGACAAGTGTGTCTTCTTTCCTGAAATAAATATTAAAAGGATAAAAGTGAGCTCTATTCCCTGTCTATGTAAGGGACTCTGCTCCCTGGAATTCTGCACCCCAACATAAGGCTGTGTTCTCCCATGGCCAAGCAGGCTCAGGAGTGATGGGCATTGCTGTTGGAGTCAGAAGCTGTCAAAACTTTGGTCAGGTCCCAAAGCAGTCTGTAGCAGGATTTCTTTTAGGCCACCAACCAGCTCCCAAATGATAACATGGAGACATTATTAGTTATGAATGTTTGGCCTTTTTAAACTCATATTTAAATTTGTTTCTCTTTATCTACGTTTTGCCTCAGGGCTTTTAAAACTTTCTGTATACTTTCCTGCTGTCTCCTTGGCTGGCTTCTGGCTCCGAGAGCATCATTCTCTTTTTCCCTTTTCTGTCTGTGAGGCTGGGTCTGGGATTTAGGTAAGTGAGGTGCTTCTAGGATGGAGCAAACACAGCCACTAACAGGCTCTTTTGTACGTTAGAAAGTTAGGCCAGCCTTTTCCCCACCGTGCTTTTGTTGGGGGTCGGTTTCTAAGCTCTCTTTATCTCAGTGGTTCTCGACCTTCCTAACGCTGTGACCCTTTAGTACACCTCATGGTGTGGTGATCTCCAACCATAAAATTATTTTCATTGCTACTTTGTAACTGTGATTTTGGTACTGTTAGGAATTATAATGTAAATATCTGTGTTTTCTGCAGGGCTGTGGTGGTGTGTGTCTTTAATCCCAGCACCTGGGAGGCAGAGGTAGATGGATCTCAGTGAGTTTAAGACCAGCCTGGTGTACAGAGTTCCAGGACAGCCAGAACTGTTACACAGAGAAACTCTGTCTCAAAAACCAACCAACCAAACAACAACAAGTTGTATTTTCTTTCTTTCTTAAGTGACTCCTGTGAAAGGGTTGTTTTACTGCTGGGATGAGGTTTCTGTTACAATAAGGTTTCCTGGTCCCCTGCAAGACCCACAGACCTGTAGCCCCAGACCCTTTAGCCGCCTGCAGCTCATCAGGCCCCCAGAAATGACTCAAACACTTACGTTATTAGCTTCATGCTTTTTGGCCTATGGCTCAGGCACATTGCTAGCTTGCTTTTACATTTTAAACCAACCCATTCTCATTAATCTGTCTGCCACATGGCCTGTGGCTCACCTGTGTTCCTTACATGTTTCTTCTTGACCGGCTGGCTGGCTCGGTCTGTGTCTGACTCTGCCCTTCCTTTCCTACCTACTCTGATTCCCCACCTACTTTTCTATGGTGCCTGTCATGGGCCAAAACAGCTCCTTTATTTAAAGATTGATATTCACAGCATACAGAAAGATTCCCACATCAGCACAGAAGACACTGACAAGCAGGGTTATTTATACATATAAAGAACAATTTATGTACTGGGAACATCTTAGCAGTTCTATTTTGTAAGGAAACAAAGAAAATTACTGTAAGCTCAAGTTAGTTAGGGCTTGCTTATGTTTTTTTCTTTTTCTTTTTATTTAAAATTTTTTTTTTCATTTTACATATCAACCACACTTCCTTCTCCCTCCCTCCTCCAGATCAGCCCCACCTTCCCCTGCACCTTCCATACACTCCTAAGAGAAGGAAAGGCCCTGAGTAGTCAACAAAGTCTGGCATATCAAGTTGAGACAGGATCAAGCCCCTCCCCGCTGCCTCCAGGCTGAGCAAGGTATCTCTCCATAGGGAATGGGCTCCAAAAACCCAGTTCATGTATTAAATATAAGTCCTGGTCACACTGTCAGGGGCCCCACAAATGGTTAGGGTTTATTTTCAATCATAAAAATTACTTAGATAAAAATTTAAAAGCTTTTGACCATTCATTTTCTTGGAAAACATAAAAATATAAAAAAATTGGGAATAATAAGATCGACATTATTGAGTTCACCATCAGCTACTGTTTAAAAAGCTCAGTCTGATGAGTTATGTCAGTAATTTACTTAAGAGCCCGCAGCTTTCAGCAGAAAGGTAGTCTTTGTTGAAATTTGTTCTTAATAATCATTCAGATTTTTATTTGCATACTGTTAATACATTGTTTTATCAAGACAACCTATTCAGGAAGCCTTGTGAGTCTCTGTTCCTTCTACCCTGGAGGTAGAACATGCCTCCACTTTTACATGGGTACTGGGGATCTGAACTCAGGTCCTTGAGCTTGCAACAACTTCACCCACTGTGGTGGTTTGAAAGAAAATGGCCCCCAAATGGAGTGGCATTGTTAGGTATTGCCTTGTTAAAGTAGGTGTGGCCTTGTTGGAGGATGTGTGTTACTGTGGGGGTGGGCTTTGAGGTTTCCTTTGCTCAAGCTTCTCTCACTGTGACAGTCTACTTCCTGTTGCCTGCATATCAACATGTAGCAGCACCATGTCTGCCTGCACACTGCCGTGCCCCCCACCGTGATGATAATGGACTGAACTTCTCAACTGTAAGCTGCCACCTCAAGTAAATGTTTTCTTTCTAAGAGTTGCTGTTGTCATGGAATCTCCTCACAGCAATGGGAACCCTAATTAAGACACCCACTGAGCCGTCTCCCCAGACCTCCGAACAATATGAACACATAAGGGAAGTCATCCCAGTACATAGATAAAAGAGCGTTTGATTTGTTTATACTTTTGGATTGTTGGGATGGAATTCCTGGCCTTTACTCACATGAAACACTCATTCGACTGCTGAGCTATACCCTCTGCCCCAAAAGGAACATTTTAAATTCATGTATTTATTAGGATAATTTCTCTATTTATAAAAATGTCAGCAATGAGAAATCCCGTTATAAAATTTAATTTTATGGATTATTGTTTTGAAAGGAGGGCTTTGCTCATTTCTTTCCGCTGTGACCTCACAGGCCTTGGAGTCTTCAGTTTTATTTCAGTTTTAATTTCTGAAAACGGTTAGGTTATATTTCACAGTGAAGGGTCAGTAGCCAGAGGATTAACTGCTTACAAACAGGTCTCTGGCCTTGGGGTTCCCTTCCACTTTGGAGCAGTGACCTTGGATTTCACAGTGAGGCGTCAACTATTGGCCAGCCCAGTGTAAAGAGTTTAAAAGCCGCAGTCCTTGGGGCTGTGTCCATGGCCCTGCCCAGTGCATGCATTTTCTAGTGATACTTGGGCATCAGTGACCTTTGGAAGCATTTTTATTTTAGGGAGGAAAAGCCTGGGCATGGCGTGGATGGCGTTTCTTCCAGAGTGTTCCATCCAAAGTCACATAATACTGCTATTAATTTACCTTCAGGAATGCCGTCAGGATAACTCAAGTGGCGGTTTAGAAAGGTTTTGACTCAGCCATTTTTTCATTCAGTTGTGAGGATCAGTTTAGCAATGCCTGGAGCCTGAGGAGGATCATACAGTGCTTTTCCCCTCGGTGTAGCCTACTGGCATTTTACTGCAGACAGTTTTTCCTTTGAATGATTAAGTGTGGGAAAAAAAAGTAACAACAGTAGCTAAGTGTGTTTGATTCAGCGAGGAAGGCTGTTTTAGGTTTGTGTAAAATTCCAGTGGTTGACATAAAAGCCTGTCTCTCTCCTGCTCCCTCACACTCTGTGCTAGGGTGTGGGAGGGAAGAACTGGAGGGTGGGGCTTAATGACTGACATCTGTGTGGTGCTGCCTTGAGGCAGGGATCACCCTAAGTGCTTTGCATACGTTAAGGAACAAAGAATCTCTCATTTTAGCCTTCCCATTTTATAGATGAAAGGTCTGAGGCACAGAGATAATGGAAACAGGCCACATTCTCCAGTCTGTGTTCGCCATTTGACTTCTGTGAAATATGGCTTATGGAATATGAAATATCACTCTGTCCATCCCTAATCAGAATAAGTTACATTTTATTTTCTTAGGTTTTTTTCTCACTTTTTCTTAAAACGAGTTTGAGAGATTCAATTTTCAAGTTGATAATCATTTCAGTCTTATAAAGCTTATTTTTATTGCTCTATTTACAAAAAACATTAAAAAAGCCTGTCTTGTTTAATGATTTTGGTTTATGGAAATAAATTGGTGAGCTTTTCAGGGCCAGTGAAAGGCTCAGTGGCATTTGCTGTTAAGCCTGATAGCTGAATTTGATATCTAGGACCCTCATGGTGGAAGGGGAGAACCTATTCCAACAAATTGTCTTTTGAAATGCACACAGGTGTTGTGGCACGCACACACAAACACAAATACACACGTGCACACTCTTGCTACATAAATAAATATATAGAAAGAAGCCTGCTTTCTGAAAAAAAAAATGAAACATGCAGATAATACCAGATTTATTAGCTATCATAGTGAAGAGTCACTTTTAGAGTTAAAATATTATGTCTCAATATAGCATAGTTATTATAAAGTCAAGTGTGTGGCATCCTACCTCCTATGCTGTTTATGTTGTATAAATTACAGTCTTAAAACTTGAAGTGTGTTTAAACCAGCCTTTCAAGGCAGCTAACGTTTCTTTTTTGAAAATGAAATGTTGACTTTCGCTGCACTGTAATAGCAATAACAGACCATTAGAAAATCTCCAATGTGTAATACAACTTAAACAAAAGTTAATAGATAATATAATTTTGCTGTCATAGATAATCATTCATGTTAACATTTGAGTATATATATTTTTTTCGCCTTTATCCACGGGTTCATTCTTTGCTGGTGCTTTTGATTATCATTCTAGCAGATGCTGTCCCCTGAATAAGGGCAAAGGCATCCACTGTTGTCTCTTCCTGTGGCGCTTCATCTCATAGGGTGAACTACATAAAAATGTGACCATGTCAGGGAGGAGGAAGGGAGGTGTCGGTAGAGGCAGAGAGTTGATGTTTTGGAGAACAGCTTCCTGGGAAGCTGAGTGACATATCCAGTGAGTATCCAGCAAGGGATGTCACAGGTGCAGGAGCAGCTCAGTGCATGAAGACCTCAGCGGAGGCAAGCTCAGGCCTGGCATGTGACAAGAGTCACGTGGGGAGAAGTGGACCAAACTGGCACGCTGTGGTTACATTTCACAAGAGGGCTCAGAGCAGAGAATGCCATCTGGTTTTGGTTTAACAAGGCTGCCAGAGGAGTTTCTGGGAGGCAGAGAGAAAAATGGTCAGATTCCAATTATATTTAAAGAGGAGCCTACAGAATTTAGAGATGGGTTTGATGTGTGTTGTGAGTAAAATATGATAATAGCTTGGTATTATAAGTTAAAATATCACTTCCTTCATATATTGAAATCCTAACCCCCACTACCTTGGGGATTGTTGTCTGTAGACATAAGGTCAATGTAAGTATAGTTAGCTATTATAATGGGGTCATACTAGCCTGCATACCAGTGAGTGTTGTGGGCAGGGCTAATCCAGTGTGGCTAAGTGCTTAAAGAAAGAAGGTATGTAAGTATAGGAACAAATAGAAGAAAGACATATGGAAGCAAGAATAATACTATCTACAAGCCAAGGAATGCTCACTTGCCAGAAACTGGGAAAGAGGAATGGAATAGTCTTTCTCCCAGATGTCAGTGGAGACCAGCCCCTTGGATACCTTAATCTTAGATTGTGCTGGCTCCTAGAACTGTATGGCAGTACGCTTCTGTTGCTTGGTGCATTTGTTATGGTGGATCTAGCATGTGAATACATTGGACCACTCTCTCTGACTCTCTGTCTGTGTGTTGATGTGTGTGTATGTGTGTGTGTGTGAGTGTGTGTGACTGTATAAATATGTGTGCCTGTGTATGTGAGTGAGAGTATCTGTGTATATGTGACTATATAAATGTGTGTGTTTGTGTGTGAGTCTGTGTGTGAGTGTGAATGAGTGTGTCTGAGTGCAGGTCCTGTTGAAGTTTGGAGTGGAGAAGAGACAGACTGCTGAGAAGCCATCCTGCATGTATGGAGTATGGGTGATGTGACCACTGGACACAGAAATCTGAAGTTTCAATGAAATGACATACATAGTCCATCATCTAACTTGCAGCAAAATCTTAATGGAAATTAAAGATATGGTTCTAAGTGAGCTTACCAGGGAGGGGTGTTCATGGAGGAAGGCAGTCTGGGAAATTGTTACACTTGGAGCTCAGGGAGGGAGAGGAGCCAGAGGAATCTGGGAAAGTGGGAAGAAATGTAGTCTCAGTAGTAATAGGAAGGAGGTAGTGAGGATGACCCACTATGGCCAGTACTGCTGAAGCCAAGGAGGGAGGCGACGACCCCAAATTTGGTAGCCTGAATGTCACTGACTACTCAGACAAGATCAAGTTGAGCAGGGAGGCGGAGGCGTAAGCCTGATTGGCAGGAGGTCCAGAAAAGCTAGGATCTTCAAAACAAAGTTGGCAATACACCATAAAGCTGCTTCATGCCCATGGAAGTTCTTGAACACTGCTTTTAATGACTGTATCACATTCCAACATTCTTCTCTCTTCTCTCTTTGTTCTTTGAGTAGGAAGAATGTTTGCAACTTTTACTGCTATCATGATTGTGGGCGTATTTGAACATCCTAAGATCTCCTACGGTAGGAATGCTTCAGTTCAGTGGGATGTTTGCTTAGGGTTTAACCCTCACACAGTGGGTGTTTCTCACTACACATTTCTCTTTTACCTATTATTTAGTTGACCGGAACACACAGAGTACTGTTGATGATGGTACATGTTGTGGGTTGCATTCTTTCTCACCCAGATTCACATGTTCAAGTCTACATTAGTCTTTTTTAAGTTGCTATAGAGAAATTCCAGAGGGTGGGTAGAAATTAAAAAAAAAAAAAAAGGTTAATCTAGTTAATAATTTTGGAAGCTGAAGTCCAAGGCTGTGAAGACTTCTTTTGGGAGCAAGTGTGAGAGAGGTCCCAAGTTGGACAGAAAGCAGAGGGTCACCCAGAGTTCAACAACCCACTCTGTGGGAACTAACTGGGATCCCTAGATGACTGCTTCACTTCCTATCAGACAGTGCCCCCGGTGGCTTAATGCCCTCCACTCATTCTCCACTTCCTGAAGGTCCTGTTCCTTCTGAACATCTCCACAATGAGGAGGACCTTTGGGGATACACTCATGTCCAAACCAGGACTCCAGAGAAGACTACATTTGGAACACAGTCTTTAAAGAGGTTCTTAGTGAAGGATAGGACAGATCTTGGCTGGTGTTACTGGTGTCTTTCTAGCAAGAAATTCAGACAGAGATGCCAAAGTAAGATCACATGACCACACAGGGAGGAGATGGCCATCCACATGGTCTCAGAGTACTCTTCCCTGACTACCTCAATCCCCTGGAAGTCCCCTCCACATTGCACATTGTTCTCTTGGGTTGCCATAGCTGTTGGTATTACTTGTTGATGGTCTAGACTGAGCTGTAAGGGGTATGTTTTCCTGTTTCTGGTTTATCTCTGGAGTGGGTGACAGTGACCAGTGTAACAGAGTGCAAAGTTCTTGTTCAGTGTTTTCTTAAAGGGACAGGTCATACATGCCTAAAGGCATGGAGCTGTGGGAGGAGACCATCTCTTCATCATCTGGTGAACAACATCCTGCCTCTCACTAGTACATGAGTTTATGCAGGACAAGTCACACTTTTAGATTTTTGGTCATTGGCTCTCTCTAAGAATTCTTTGTATCTTTATCTTTTATGACGATCTCTTTTAAATTTTAATTGAAGCGTGTGTGTATATATGTGTGTGTGGGTGTGTTTATGTGTGTGTGAGTGTGTGTGTATGTGTGTATATGTGTGTGTGCATGTGTATATGTATGTGTGTGTATATGTGTGTATATATGTGTATGTGTGGGTGTGTGTGCGTGTGAGTGTGTATATGTGCATGCGTATATATGTGTATGTGTGTGTGCATGTGTGTGTGTGCACGTGTGTGTGCCCATGTGTGCATGTCCTATTCCCTTGAGACAGGCTTTCTCACCAGACCTAGGTTTATAGCCAACAAGACCCCCAGTACTATAGTCTTTGCTCCTCCGCTTGCTTTGGAGTTATAGGCATGTTGGAGCACACCCAGATTTTTATGCTGGTAGTGGTGATTTGACTCAGGTTGTTATGCTTACATGGTAAGCACTCTTACCCACCGAGCCATGTCCCTGGACAGTCCCATTATTATATTAATATGTTAACTCGCAGACATTGATCAATTGTTTAATTAAAGGTCTCTTGCATATATGGGTTTGTGTATGCCCATGTGTGTTGATACTTGCAGAAGCCCGAAGAGGGTGTTGGATCTCTGGAGCTGGAATCACAGGCAGTCTGAGCTGCCTTATGTGGATATTGGAAACCAAACTTGGGCCCTCTGCAAGAGCAGCAGTAAGCTTTCTTACTGGCTTAATTTCCAGCTTTATATAGTGACTAAAATTTTGTTGTTGTTGCGTGTGTTACATATTGGACTCTGATTTTCTGGAAAAACATTCTCCATCTTTTTACAAAAAGTTTGTAGCTTAAAGCTAGCATTTAAGAGGGGGCTCAACATTCAGTCTTTGAATGAAGATAACATGGATAGTTAAAAACAAGCCTCAAGTTTATTTAAGAATATGTTGTCTTCTCATTTAACATCATCTAGAATGATTTCTGTGCACATCGTAGCTGAAGCTTGTCAGTTCCCAAATTGCCAGAAGTTTGCATTTACCAACTACTCCTGGCATTTACTACTGTGAAAACCCAAAGTATATTTATTGTATTAATGTTAAAAAGAAAACCCTTAAATGGATTTAATCTTTGCTTCTTTGAGCAAAGAACAACTCACTCATAAATCAGGCAGTCCTCAGAGCTATCAGCACCGAGAACTCCTGCCTGAGATGTGGGTAGGTGACATTTCTGGACAGTACAATTGAATTGATTTCAGCTGGGCCCCGTGCCTTATTTGAATCAGCCGCCCATGACTGAAACTCCGGAGACTCTCAACTCTTTGTCACAAGAGTGAACTCTAAAGAAGACTTTTGGCTAGTTTACTTTCAGGTTGAGTATCCCTGACCCAAAATGCTTGCATTTGGATTTTTTTTTCTTCTGGATTTTGTTATATCTGCATGTGAAGAATGAAGTATCTTCTGGGTTGGACTCATCCGAGGTGAAATCCACTTACGTTTTGTGTTTACATTATATACATTGCCTGAAAGTTGTACGATATGGTATTTTTGGACATCCCTGTTTTGATCCATCATACAGCATCAGACATACGTAGGGTTTTCTCCTTGTGGTCATGTGATGCTTTAACAGAGATTTTAGAGGTTCTAAATTTTTGGCGTTTCGAGGATAGAATACTTGTCTGTACTGAGAACACCTGTCAAGAAATTAAGGACTCAGTTGGAGAGAATGTCCCTCTGGCCAGTGGGTTTAACCTGGAGGTGTCAGAGAAGTGGCTGAGTGAGTAGTGAAATCACACCATTCTAACACTAGCATTTCCCAATGCTTTAGAAGTTTGTATCACTTTATATTTCTGATTTTGAATGGCTCCATGCTAACTCCATTTTGCTCAACCTTTTACAGTTCCTTTGAAGATTTTGTTGGCATGAATAATAGCACTACTGAGGATACCAGGACATATGTATGGGCATAGGATTTTTTTTTTTTTTTTACATCGTTTAGGATACATGTCAAGAAATTAGGCTGTCAAGGTGTTTTCTAATGCATCTGCCAGGGCGGAGGAGATGATCATCCATAAAGAGCCTGCTGTGTAAGCTTGAGGAACTGAGTTTGGATTCCCAGCTCTCATGCAAACTCTGGGCACAATGGCACAGGTCTATAATCCTAGTGCTGGGTGATGGGGTGGGAATGCCACAGACAGCCGGCTCCCTGGAGCTCACTGGCCAGCCAAGCTTAGAGATGAGATCCAGGTTCCATGAAAGAACTTGTCTCAAAAAAGGTGGAGATAGCTGTAGAGTGGTGGGTGGTGTGTGCCTTTAACCCCCCAGCTAACTCCTGAAAGAGGCCTTATGATTCTGGGCGTAGCCTGGGCAGCCTGTGTTCCATGTAATTTGCGCCTCGATCAGCCACCTACTTGAAGAAGCTTTGTTGCTTAGCACATCAGACCATGTGGGTGTTAAGTGTCAAGAAGGCTGTGAGATGTGACAGTCTGATTTAGAGAGAGGTGGGTATAATGACAGCAAATATATTATTGGTGACAAGATAGTCAAGCACAGACACATACCCTCAGGTATTCCAAATGGATTTTCACATTGATTAAAAACTCCATCAAGTAGACTCAGTCTATTGGTGTGGGATGAAATGTGGCTCCTTTTGCTAGAAAATTCAGTTAATTATTGGGAGGTTATGATGCTAAGATGTTTCTCTTCAGGGATTGAGGAGGAAGCTGACCCCAGGGCTGTTTACAAGGAAATCACATTATTTACTTGGGTTCGGGTACGGGAGAGGTTAGATCAGTCTTCAACTTGTGACCTCACTCTATGCTTCTTATGTTCCTTCATATTGAATGACTTCAAAAGGGCAGCTGGGCAGGCCCCCGAAGCCAGAAGCCACACAGGGAGCAACTTCTCACCTGCTGTCTTAGATCACGGGAGACACAGCTCAGCTCACATTTCTCCCCAGGACACATGCGGCAGACATGCTGGGACTTGTTTGGGAGAAAAGGCAAGAGGCAGGGAGAGCTGTGTGGGCTGGGGCAGGCTTTAAATATAACTAAGGGCTGTGCTTTTAGATGAAAAGCAAAGGAGGTCGGGCTTCAGGGCATGGGTCGCTTCCTAAAAATAAAGTCACTGAACTTTGAGAGAACTTTGGGATTAGCTTTGTCAACCCAGTGTAGCTGCCAGTGGAGAGAAATTTGAAACTGTTTACTATTTAGGCCCCAAATGGAGCATTGATCCAGTTGTGACTGATTCAAATGACAGAAGTGATTTTGCAAGGCCAGCCTGGGAGGTAAGGATGGAGGAACTTTCACAGCCCATCCTGCTTACACAGATCTTGGCAATGGCGGTATTCTGCAGATCCTGAGTTCATTTTGTCTTGGTGGCAATTTCTGCCAGCGGTGACAGGCCACACTACATTATTTCTCCTTCACCTTGCTCCAAATTTTCTTTTGTTTGATAATTAAAACGCTGAAGTTTTGTAACGTAGAAAAATATAAAAGGTTTAACGGCAATTAACCTACAGATCTACTACCCATAGTCAATGCATATTATATCTTTCCTTTTAATTGTGAGTATGTTTATTAGAATTGGTATATACACTTGAGTGCAGGAATCTTGGAGGCCAGAAGAGGGGTCCCTGGAACTACAGTCCCAGGTAATTGACAGCCATCTGACGTAGGTGCTGGGAAGTGAGCACTGGTCCTCTGTAAGAATAGTTTGTTGTCTAAACCAGTGGCCCATTGCTCCAGCCCCTTATCTTTTTATTTTCAGGAAGGAAAAATTGAGCCAGGTATGATACACCTCTGTAACGATGACACACATCGGTAATGATGATACACATCTGTAATGTTAGCACTCAGCAGGTTAAGTTTGGAGGAACATCAGCTTCTCACCCACTTGGGCTATACTGTAAGACCCTATCCTCAAAATAAATAAATAAATAAATAAACAAAACAACAAGAAAAAATTCCCATAAAATGAAATATCTTTCCCTCTGGGATTACTGCTCTTCCTCCCCAGAAAGAATGCCATAAACTCAGTGTGATGTGATGCTAACAGGCATCTCCAACCTTTTGACATTGAAATATGACATTGTCGTCTACAAAGTTTATACTCTGGCATTGCAAAAGTAAACAAAAGTTGCAAAAAACAGTCTCATAATGTTTTAAGTAAGTTCAGCATTTTGTGTTGGGCTGCACGTTGGTGGCTATGGTCTATGGACTGCAGGCTGGACACAAGTCTGACATGTTTATATGCATCCATAAAAGCACATGATGTTATTTTAAAATTAAATTGGAAAGTTACAACATGATCAGGTAATTAAAAGCAATATTATAAAGTAGCATTCTGGGGTTGAGGATGGCTCAGTGAGTAAGAATTCTTGCTTGACAAATGTGAAGACCTTAGTTCAAATTCTCAGTATCTGTGATAGCCAGGCCTGGCTTTGTTTGTCTGTAACTGCAGAGCTGGGGAGTGGAGATAAGCGGACCCTGAGAGCTGGCCGGCAGCCAAGTGGAAATGGCAAGCTTTAGATTTGAGAGACCCTGCCTCAAAGGTGTAAGGTGGTGCAGAGTAGGGAGACACTCAACTCTTTCAGATCTTTCTCATTAGTTATGATAGTTTGTAGATTTTCCAGTGATTTATAGACATAAAACTAGAGAAACTACAAAAGTTGATAAATTTGTTTCTTGTTTTCTGTCATAATATGTAGATCGACCTTTTTCTGTTTTTGCTTTGTCATGTTGCCTGGGCCCTGTTAGATCATTGTGAGCATTAGGCTTATTTCCAGCATTGAAAAGAATGTTTCTGCAGTGTACTTGTAATGTTTGCTGGGGATCTTGGTAATGCTGTTTGTAGGCTTTGCTGTAGATACCGCTTAGCAGAATAAGGAAATCCCTGTGTATTCAGGGTTGGCAAGAAGTTTTTATTTGTTGTTATGAGTAAGTCATGGATTTTACTGGAAGCTTTTCTGCATTCCTTGAATCAAATTCCTTATGTTTCTAGAACTAATTCCACTTTTCTGAAAGATTGGCATGTTTGATTTGTAAACAATTCACTGAGGTATTTTGCTTCTGCGTGTAATTGGTGTATATTTTCATTGTCCTGTGGGCACTTCTCTTGTCTGTTCTTAGGTTGAGATAATGAACATTTCTTCCCTCTCTCTTTCCCCTCTCTCTCCTTTAACAGGGTCTTACTATGTAGTTCAGGCTAGCCCAAAACTTGCTATGTAGCCCAGGCTTGTTTTGAACTTGTCATAGTCTTCTTTGCCTCACCTTATATTGTACTTTTCAAGAGTTTAATTCTGGGTTTTGACTTAAGTCGTGACTCCAGCACCACAGAAGTGGATCTTCATCCTAGAGGAGATCTGGACACTTCCAGGTCTTGATGTGGTTGTGCTCTGGGGCCTCACCCTGTATCTGAGGACTTGGTATCAGGTGACTGTTTGAGATCCATTTGCAGGTCCCTTAGGTCCTTTTTCTCTGGTCTTTGCTCTGTGCATTCCACCTCCTGAAGTGGGCTCTGCCCTACTACAGGGTAGATTGTCTCCCCCACCACCCACACCATGTTCTCCTCCCCATGCTCATCTCCTAGAGCGCTACCCGAAGGAGGTCTCTGACTGTTGCATACATCTCTGCCCTCAGAAATCGGTCCTGTATTCTTCTCTCAAAAGGAAGGTGGGTAGTTGTAGTAAGAAGCCTCTGGCCTCCTCTAGCCCAGAGGTCCAGACCTGTCCCACATCTGCTTAGTCTCAAGTAATCACACAAAGACTTATATTAATTACAAGCTGATTGATCTATGGCTCAGGCTTATCACTTGCTAACTTTTATACTTTAAGTTCACCCATATTTCCATTTCTATTTAGCCACGTGGCTGGTACTTTTTCTCAGAGCGGCATTCTTCTCTTCCTTCCTCTGTATCTGGTCAGCATCTCTGCTCTGCTCTTCCACTTCCCGGAAGTCTCTTAGTCTGGTTGCCCTGCCTCTACTTCCTGTCTAACTATTTGACCAATCAGTGTTTTATTAAACCAACAGGAGTGACAAATATTTACGATGTACAAGAGCATAGTCCCACAGCAGGGAGTGGCACTGGAAGGTATGTGTAGTCACCTCTGGTTTCTACACACATCCAGGCATAGGTGAGCACACTAGTACACTCATAACACACAGACTTATGCAGCGAGTACATGAACCTTGCTGTTAGTGAGGTTCTCACATGTGAGGCTGGCACTTATGAGTCACCTTAGTCACTGTATGCCAAGCTCCAGGTTCAGATTTGCGGTCCCTGGCCACCCAGGACTGTGTATTTCCAAAGAGTTCCCCAAGAGTATTATTGCTCATTGTAGAGTGCTATCCCCCACATGAAGTATACTTGCTTCCAGGAGACCAAGGTCTGCTTTATTGATGTTCCCTTATTGAAGAGGAGATAAGGAAGGTCACTGGACCCTCACCTGAGGGTGCACTCACTTCTCTCTTGCATTTGCAAGCATTTCTGTCCTAATCACATGGGGCCTTGGGATCTCTGGAGGTGCTAGAGGACATAGGCTGGGAGAAGGTAAGAAGCCATGATCCATGCCGGATGAAGACTTTCTAACAGATCCCCCTTGGGTCATCCATGCTCCAGTGAACAATTCCTTATCCATGCTCTAAGTAAATCCAGCAAACTCATCGGTTTCCCAAGTTGAACGTCTGTATAATCGTCCTTTTGTTTGTGGTTGGAACCATAGTAGGCGGGTAGACATGGGTGGTTTACATCTCATCAGAAAGAATTCTCATAACATGGCTTCTGTTCTGGGGACTGGACTTTGGCAGCCATTGTTTTTCCTTAAGGATGAGTAACATCTGTGTTTTATCACACTTTCTTGTCAAACCCCAGATAACAACACAGAGACTTATTATTTATTATGAAAGCCAGGCCTTTAGCGTAGGTTTGTTTCCAACTAGCTCTTATAACTTAATTAACTGATTTTTTTAAACTTAAATTCTGCCATGTGGCTTTTTACCTTTCTTCAGGACAGCACATCTGATTTCACCAAGTCTGCAGGCAAAATCCAAGTACTTTATCCTTCCTTCTCTTTCTCACTCTCTGTGGGAAATCCTGCCTATTCTCTCTTGCCGAGCTATTGGCCATTTTCTTTATTAATCCAATCAGAACCGAGACTCATCTTTACAATGTAAATAAACACTCCTCAACAACACCATGCATACAGTCCCAATGGTATAGGAAAAGAAATGCATGATAAAGCATGGTCAGAGAACATGGGTTTGGCATTTGTCTGTCACGTGAGGGGTTTGGGGCTTGTGTTGGCATTAGAGGTGTCTGTCCCTGCTGTTCCAGTTCAAGACAACCCTTGCTGCATGTTCCAAGGGGCTCCTGCCCATCCTTGGAAGTGCAACTGAAATATATTCTTCATAAATTTACCACAGGAAGGCAGTTTTGGAGACATTTATTCTAATGCATGGAATAGTCTTTTTCTTATAACAGGATTTATTTTGGATATTTTTTGTGTTTTCTTTGTATGTGTAATCAGTGTGTGTACATGCACATGTGTAGATGTATCCAAGGCTAGAAATCAATGTTGAATGTATTCCTCTATTGTACCCCACCATTATTGTCTTGAGACTGTCTCCCACTGAACCTGGAGTTTTCCAGTTTGACAAGACTAGCTGATCAGTGAGATCCAGAGATTCTTCCTGTTTCTGCCTCATCGATACTGAGAGCATAACACCATGCCCGTTATTTTAATATAGCATCAAGGAATCTGAACTCAGGTCCTTACACTTGCATGACATGTACATTACCAACTGGGTCATCTCACCAGTTTTAATTAGTTTTTTAAATTGCCTTCGTCCTGTATTCTTATTACATCTAAGTGTGAAAAAACAAATCCCATCCTTCCTTAATCCATTTATGTTTTCCTAAAAACAGGTTCCTGTGACACAGTGGGTGGAACATTGGGTGATTTCAATCCTTGGCCTTTCCCTGGGTGCCAGCTCCTTCAAACTGTGTCATGCAGCCTGCCGGAGAGATTAGTAGCTATTTGCAGGACACCTTGGGAGGAAGGAGGATCGGAAATCATTCTCAGATGTTAGACTGAAGCATGCTCCTAATTGAAAGCAATAAGAGAATAATGCATATACGAAAGTGCCCTGGGATTTGATCTCTGTCAAATGCACCCAGTGGAAAGCTTAGTCCAGTAATTGCTCCTGGCTGCTTCCGTTCACTTGGATGGAACCCATTCAGCCCTGTGACATTCCATAAATAATAGTGGCCTGGCAAGCACTTGAAGCCCAGCATCTCAGATCTAGCTACCAAGTTTGGGAACATGTTGATGGATTGGCATCCTTAACTCTAGAAGTACAGAGCTTTTGAATTCTAGAAGCCTAGTACAGAAGTGACTCTTGAGGACCACTTTAGAACTAGCAGTTCCCATTCTGAAACCTGACCAAAGTTAACCAATGTAAACCATATTATTTACAAAGCCAATCCCATCTCTGATTTCAGTTCCACTCCTGACTCCTTTAGATGATAAACAGATATGTGGAAGTGTAACCCAGGTAAACCTTCTCCTTCCCAACTTGCTTTTGGCCATGGAGTTTCATTGCAGCAATAGAGACCCTAACTAAGACATAGTGTCTCTGGCCTCAAACTCACAGAGATCTACCTGCCTCTGCCTCTTGAGTACTAGGATTAAAAGTGTGCAACCCAGCCACTTTTAGAAAGGGAAACATTTATTTGAGTTTGGCTTATAGCTCTGAGGTTTAGTCCATTCCCACTGTGACAGCACGCCAGCAAACATGGTGTTAGAGAGGTATCGTGAGTTCTGTATCCAGATCTGCAGGCCGCAGGAAGAGAGAGAGAAGCTGGGCCTGGCCTGAACATCTGAAACTGCCAAGAGCACCCCCAGTGACACACTTTCTCCAATGAGGCCACACCTTCTAATAGTGCCATTCTCTACAGGCCTATGGGGGCCATTTCATTCAAATCACAACAGGATACTTTCTTAAGGTTTTTTTTTTTGTTTGTTTGTTTGTTTGTTTTTGTTTATAAATCTGTGGTATACTTTAGGAAGGCAGTTATCATACAGTGGTTAAAAATGGTGCCTTTGGAGCCAGCTTATTTGAGTTTGAAGCCTAACTCTTCTATTTTCTAACAATTTGTTTGATCTTTGTTAAGCCACTTAACCTTTGCATTTGTTCCTTTATCCATAAAATGGGCATAATAAAATATCTGCTAAAAACAGTTTCTGGGAATTAAGTTTATATATATATATAAAGTACCTGTCACAAAGATGGCCACTAACAGGTATAAGCTGTCACCACCACCACCATCATCATGACTTTCTAAGGAGAACATCCAATTGCACTGTTAACCCTTTGGAAGAACTAGTGAAGAGTCTACTGTGTTTTTCTTCAAAACTATGTCTTCTTTTGTCTTCCGCAGCGAGCTGTGTTCCGCCATGCCAGAATGGAGGGATGTGTCTCCGGCCTCAGCTCTGTGTGTGTAAGCCAGGGACAAAGGGTAAAGCCTGCGAGACCATGGCTTCCCAGGACACCGTGTCACCAGTTTTTGGAAGACAGAATCATGGGTCCTCTTGGGTCCCTCCTGAGCAAGCAGCAAAGCATACTTCAACCAAGAAGGTAGACGCTCTCCCAAGGGTCAGTCCAGTGGCTCAAATGACCTTGACCCTCAAGCCGAAGCCTTCAGTGGGACTCTCCCAGCAGATACATTCTCAGTAAGTGTTTTCAACTTGTGTCTAGCCTAGATGCACATTAGCCACCCTTGAGCACTCTGTTTTTAAACCACTTTCCTTGGCACATTCACAGAGACCATGGGCAATAATATTCTTTCTCCTTCTCAAGAGTTTCCATGTGAGGCTCGAGTATCAAATTCTCTTAAAGATACTTGATTGACTTTTACCCTAAGTGTAAACCGTATTGGGCTAGGATTATAGGGATCAGATGAAAGGGACCCAAATACATAATTGTTTGATTATGGACTTGTAAATGTAAAGATTCTTTTTTGTGGGGTCCAGAGAGATAACTTGTCAGTAAGAACACTGGCTTCTCTGCCAGGGAACTTGGGTTTAATTCCCTGCACCCACCCACCCACATGCTGGCTCACAACTATCTGTTAACTTAAGTTCCAAGAAATCCTTCTTCAGGATTCTGTAGCCACAAGATATCCACACGTTACCCAGGTATACATGTAGGCAAAATACTCATAACACATAAAATAAAATAATTAAAAAAAACTTAATAATAATTATTGGATGGTGTTGATTTAGAGTCCCGAAACAGCAATTTAAGAGGAGAAACATGCTTGTAGTTTTTTTTTAGCATAATAGAAAAGCCAAGGGTTTAGCTTTGTGTAGGAGAGGAGTCTTTGGGAAAGACTTCTCATCCTCAGGCTAAGTGTATCTAGTTTGTACCCTACCCGGTTGCCATCCCAGCCCGGTTTTGATGAATGAAGCTGATTTCTATTTATGGGAACTTTTTTTTTTATTTTTCTTCTTCTTCTTGATGCTTGGGAGCACTGAACACGATATAAACTCTGGGATAAGAAAAATGGTCCCTGACCTCCTGTGACTTTTGTAACAAACAGCCCGAAGAGGAACCCTTGTCTAACTGTCTCCTCTTAATGAGCAACTACACAGGGATAATAAGAGGCCGGAGTCACTGCATCTATCACTTGTCATTTGTGGAGGAATGTCAAATACAGGAAGCCCCCAACTTAAAAAGGGACTTGACCCCAGTTTATTTGTAAGTCACTTGCTTGGAATTCAGAAGGCACTTCCCGCAAGGAGATTAGTGTTCAGTTAGCATACAGAGGTCATTTGGCCCATTCTTGTTCATACTTCCCATTCCAATTGGCCGCCTACTGTTGTCGGAGATCCCGGCTCTTAAAGACTTCCTTTCTCTTCTTCTCCCAAATCTCTTATTTTCTTATTTTTCTTATTTTTCCTCCTCAATTTCTTCTTGCAAATATAATACTTTATATTATCATATTAATGTTCTGTTATGGACTAGGCAGAAACCTGGTGGTTTTGATAACCCATCTTATATCTCTTGGTAAGAAAGGAGCAATGGTTCCTCAGAGCTTCCTGCAGGCCAGGTACTTGCTTAGAAATTTCATGAGTCACCGCTTTCTAGCTCACAATGAGTCTGCACTAAATAAGAGAAATTAGCCTCATTTTTACCGATGAGGAAAGTCAGCTTTAGAGCAGTTGACTTGTTCACAGTCCCACAGGTAATTGGGAAGTGGTTCCACTAGAGTGTAAACAGGAAGTCGTGTCGTAGCATCCATCCTTAAGGAAGGAAGGGTCTGGCAAGCATTTACTGTGAAGGATGAGATAGTATTTACTGCTCTGTGGGACAGGTAGGTGGTTTCTGTGGTCAACTGAAACATGCTTCAGCCCCAAAACAGTATGGACCATAGGTGACATTTATTTCATTACCAATTCCCTTTAATTATGAAATTAGAATTTGATTTTCAAGTCATAAAATATTATATATATATGTGTGTACATGAAACACAGGACTGATAAATGTGACTGAGAAAAACCATCTAAATAACAATAATATTTTATGACTTGAAGTTCAAATTCCTGTGGAGACCATTGGTCAATATCAGGTATCTGTCTCTATTGTTAATTCCCCAACCCCCCCTCTCAGACCAGGTTGGCTCAGCATGCCTTGCTGGGATTAGACATATACCAGGACACCCAGCAAGAGAGCCCAGGGCTACTGTCTCCCCCTCCCCAGATCTGGGATTACAGGCATGCTGCTGTGTTTTGTTTTGATGTGGATGCTGGGATACTCCATTCCTCAGGCTTGTACAGCAAGCACTTTACTGAATGAGCCATCGCCTAGTTCTTATCTCAGCAATTTTCTTCCTTTGTTTTTGTTTTGGAGAGAAGCATAAACGTTTAGAAGGCAATTTGACAGCCATTTAAAACATGGAATGGCCATTCTTGTACAAAAACAGGCTGTGGCTTGGATGAGCTTCTCATCTCTTTATCCAGGGGTTAATAGTGACTATTTTGGTGCTAGAACACAGATGTGACTGTGTGTCCCTGGAATGATTTATATCATGCTTAGACATCTCCCTTCTAGCATTGCTCTAGTCTGAAGCAAATAGTTCTGCAAAAAATAGTTCTGCTTTGAATTCTGCTTTGGTGATCAGGAAATCAGATTACGGTGTATTGTGAAGACTTTTTTTTTTCTTTTCTGATCCTTATTATGTAAATTGTGAAGCAAGTTACAAGAAATGTTATTCAACATTGACTGTCACCAGCCACCATTTGACTGTGATTGCAGCAGTGGATTGTTTGCAAAATCCATTTTCAGAGAAAGCTAAGGGAATAAATTTTTAAAATCTTCCTTTTTTGGGTGGGCATTATTATTCAGACAAGGATGTTATGAGGGAAAAGAGAAGGTGGTCCTGCTGTTTGGGGCACTGGCATGTTTGGGGGACCCTGAGAAAATTAAGATAACGGTCAAGTCCTGGCTAGAATAGTCTGTGAGTCTGGACTATGTCAGCCGGCAGCCTTGAAGCTGTTCTGGGTGCAGAACTCAGAGGAGACTGTAGCAGAGGTGCTCTGAGAGGGAGGGTGGATCACCCACCTGCCTCTGAGAGGGTGAACCATCTGGGTCACTCATTTTCATTGGTGTCTGGTCCCCTTGCTCTGAAAATACACAAACTTTCAAAGGTAACATGCATACTTTATTAACGTAAGTATTGACTGTTCAGTGTACACAGGTCAGCCAAAGATGATTTGTTTGTTTGATTAGGTAAAATATACATCACCTGTATTATAGTTTTTCTAAGTATTTCTTTATGTCTGTAGCCAGGATTTTCAGGAGGATCTTCCCTGATCTCTATCAACCTTGGAAACAAAAGCATAACCTCTTTCTCAACATAACATATTTTTTTTACTTCCATTTTGAAGTTAAGACATTTAGACAATATATAGATTGGCTTCATTTGCAGTTTCCATAATCCAGTGACTCTGAGCAGCTTTCCTTTGTTCATTGACAATAAAAAAAATTGAAAGTCAACAAGACATCACATAGGATCCAGATTCTCTCTGTATTTTCCATCTCTATGTGGCTTTAAAAAAATTATTAGTAAACTATTTATTTTTTCTATGACTGTCTATATCCATTTTCTTTTCTATTTAAGTCTATGAACATTTTTGAACACATTGTAACCTGTTTAAAGTTTTTTTTTTTTTTTCCCATCTGGATCTGACTTTACTATGCATCTGCAACATTCTCTGATGGTGTATGACAAATGAGATGTTAGGACAGCCCTTGGGCTCCGCTCAGCCTTAGCACATGGTGCTGGTGCCTGACACTGGCAGCTGGTTCTAGCCTGCAAGCAGCCTTTGTGCACCGAGAGATCTTGGTCACCAGGAAGGTATGTTTGACACTGTGCTCCTGCCTAGCTATTGGCTGTTTAGCTTTTTATTAAACCAATCACAGTGATGTATTTTTACACAACATAAAGGGATATTTCAGAACAAGGCTGTAGTTTCTCATGGGACTTGGCTTCTCTAAATGCATAGTCATTAGGTAAATAGCTCTGGATTGTGCAGCTGCTGTATCCCAATTAGAGCTGCCCCTTGACCTGGTGTGTACATATGGGGTGAGATGGTTTATTCTGGAACCAAATATGAATGGCTATGACCTGTGAACACAGATTTAAGCTGCTCCAAATTCCATGTTCAACCTGGAACCTCTTATTGTGTTTTTATAGTAACTGAATAAAGAAGGTTATGAATTAAGACATTTTAAAATACAGTGGTGTAAACATCAGGCAGGTGGTTATTGCAAAGCAGGGGGAAATTCTGCTATAGCCTTGGGTGCTATCCAGTGACATTTTTAGCTGTTGAATCTGTGAAACTCAGGGCCTGCCATATATTCCCCAAAAATTACCTAACCAATACATAGAATAGTGGACAGAGGATAGAGGAGGGTGGTAGATCCCCTGGGAATTACAGACATCTGCTATGTGGGTGCTGAGAAGGGAGTTCTGGTCCTCTGGAAGAGCAGCCAATGCTCTTAACCGCTGAGCCATCTCTCCAGCCCCTAAAGTCTTGATTTTAACAGTTGAAGTAGGAGATTAAAAATCATTAAAATAATTTACCTGTAGACATAAGGTTGTGTAAAATGCCCAAAGAAATATTTTATATCCACTATCTGAATATTAAGTCTTGACCATGGATCCAAACAGTTTTTGTTCAGTACATCTGTGTAGAGATACATTATCCTCATGACAAGGGTGGTAACTGAACAAAGACAGGCTTTTTGGAAGTTTCCAGTCTGCAGAGGGCAGAGGACTCATGAGTGATGCTGCAAAATATGTTGGTTGCAGTTAGTGCTCCAGAGAAATTAAACTACAGATCGTGTCCTGGGGAAGCTGGGAGGGTGTGAGGTGGGGAGGGGTGGTGATTGAATAGGAGCCGTGGGAGGTGAGGACAGGAGCCTTGTAAATATTAATACAAGGGGCTGGGCAGAGGCCTTGAGGTTGAACAGTGCCTGGACAGTTTGAAGAAAAGCTCAGTTTGATAAAACTGTTTTGTTCAAATGGCACAGACAGGGGCCCTCATGGGAGCAGGTACAGTATTAGATTAGATTAGGTTAGGCAGGTGGCTGCTCCACAGATTGGTTTTTACCTTTGGCTTAGTTGCTTGTAGGGAAATTGACATTGAATGGGACACATACAAGGCTCCGTAGATAGAGACTTAAAAGGAGAAGCAGTTGTTTCTAGATGTTGATTGTGTTGACAAAGTGGAATCCCAGACTGCTCTCTGGAGAAGGCAGTCTGTGGATTTGAAATTCAGCAAATTTGGGCATGCAGAGCTGAGAAGGGTGTGTCCAGAGAGGCAATGATCGAAGAGCATGGTGGGCTAGTGTAACTCGGAAACCTGAATCACCAAACATGTCTTCACGGACTATGTGGTGTGTGTGTGTGTGTGTGTGTGTGTGTGTGTGTGTGTGTGTGTGTGTGTGTGTGTGAAAGAGAGATAGAGAGAGAGAGAGAGGGAGAGGGAGAGGGAGAGAGAGAGGATGTGAGGAATTTTGTAGGCCTAAGGCTATGAGCTTTGGCTGGGTCGCTTCTGATATGGCAGACAAGTGCTGACTAGAGATGGTCATCACTTAAGGCTTGGCTGATACCTAGGCTGATACCTTTGAGGCCCAGAGGCCTCAAAGCCAAGGTTGCTGTTGGAAGCCTCAACTCTGACCCAGGACCTCCATAGAGCTGCCCAGTGCCCTCCAACATGGCTGCCGACTTCTGAGTGACAGAAAAGCTGAGAGCAGAGGGAAAGCCAGGGCACCTCCGTAGCCAGTAGTATTTCACATGACAAACTCTCGCTTCTTAGAAGTGGGCCATTAAGTCCTCATTCATAAGCAGTAGAAGGAAACTCTGCTGAAAAGGAGGAAGAGGAGGAATTTGTGCATATATTTTAAAATGACAATAATACTTGGGGTCAGTTGTCAACTTGACAGAGGTGTAGAATTCCTTGGGCAACAGGTCTCAGGGCATGTCCCTGTGGATCCCACTGTGGGTGGTACCATTCTCTGGCTGAGATCCTGGAGTATATAAATGGAGAATGGGGACTGAGCAATAGCAGGTGTTTATTGTTCTCTGTTCCTGATGGTGGATGTGATGTAACTGACAGCTTCAGGCTCTTGACTTCTTGGTTTCTGTGCCACCCTGGCTTCCCTGCCACCCTGGCTTCCCTGCCACCATGGCTTCCCTACCACCATGGGCTTCCCTGACACCATGGGCTTCCCTGACACCCTGGCTTCCCTACCACCATGGGCTTCCCTGACACCATGGGCTTCCCTGCCACCCTGGCTTCCCTGCCATCATGGCTTCCCTGCCACCATGGGCTTCCCTGACACCCTGGCTTCCCCGACACCCTGGCTTCCCCGACACCATGGGCTTCCCTGCCACCCTGGCTTCCCTGACACCCTGGCTTCCCTGACACCATGGCTTCCCTGCCACCCTGGCTTCCCTGCCACCATAGGCTTCCCTGCCACCCTGGCTTCCCTGCCACCATGGCTTCCCTGCCACCATGGGCTTCCCTGACACCCTGGCTTCCCCGACACCCTGGCTTCCCCGACACCATGGGCTTCCCTGCCACCCTGGCTTCCCTGCCACCCTGGCTTCCCTGTCACCATAGGCTTCCCTGCCACCCTGGCTTCCCTGCCACCCTGGCTTCCCTGCCACCCTGGCTTCCCTGCCACCATAGGCTTCCCTGCCACCCTGGCTTCCCTGCCACCCTGGCTTCCCTGCCACCATGGCTTCCCTACCACCATGGGCTTCCCTGACACCATGGGCTTCCCTGCCACTCTGGCTTCCCTGCCACCCTGGCTTCCCTGCCACCATGGCATCCCTGCCACCATGGGCTTCCCTGATACCCTGGCTTCCCTGACACCCTGGCTTCCCCGACACCATGGGCTTCCCTGCCACCCTGGCTTCCCTGCCACCCTGGCTTCCCTGTCACCATGGCTTCCCTGCCACCATGGGCTTCCCTGACACCCTGGCTTCCCCGACACCCTGGCTTCCCCGACACCATGGGCTTCCCTGCCACCCTGGCTTCCCTGCCACCCTGGCTTCCCTGCCACCATAGGCTTCCCTGCCACCCTGGCTTCCCTGCCACCATGGCTTCCCTGCCACCATAGCTTCCCTGCCACCATGGGCTTCCCTGCCACCCTGGCTTCCCTGCCACCCTGGCTTCCCTGCCACCATGGCTTCCCTGCCACCATGGGCTTCCCTGACACCCTGGCTTCCCCGACACCCTGGCTTCCCCGACACCATGGGCTTCCCTGCCACCCTGGCTTCCCTGCCACCCTGGCTTCCCTGCCACCATAGGCTTCCCTGCCACCCTGGCTTCCCTGCCACCATGGCTTCCCTGCCACCATGGCTTCCCTACCACCATGGGCTTCCCTGACACCATGGGCTTCCCTGCCACTCTGGCTTCCCTGCCACCCTGGCTTCCCTGCCACCATGGCATCCCTGCCACCATGGGCTTCCCTGATACCCTGGCTTCCCTGACACCCTGGCTTCCCCGACACCATGGGCTTCCCTGCCACCCTGGCTTCCCTGCCACCCTGGCTTCCCTGTCACCATGGCTTCCCTGCCACCATGGGCTTCCCTGACACCCTGGCTTCCCCGACACCCTGGCTTCCCCGACACCATGGGCTTCCCTGCCACCCTGGCTTCCCTGCCACCCTGGCTTCCCTGCCACCATAGGCTTCCCTGCCACCCTGGCTTCCCTGCCACCCTGGCTTCCCTGCCACCATAGGCTTCCCTGCCACCCTGGCTTCCCTGCCACCCTGGCTTCCCTGCCACCATGGCTTCCCTACCACCATGGGCTTCCCTGACACCATGGGCTTCCCTGCCACTCTGGCTTCCCTGCCACCCTGGCTTCCCTGCCACCATGGCATCCCTGCCACCATGGGCTTCCCTGATACCCTGGCTTCCCTGACACCCTGGCTTCCCCGACACCATGGGCTTCCCTGCCACCCTGGCTTCCCTGCCACCCTGGCTTCCCTGCCACCATGGGCTTCCCTGCCACCCTGGCTTCCCTGCCACCATGGTTCCCTGCCACCATGGGCTTCCCTGACACCCTGGCTTCCCTGACACCCTGGCTTCCCCGACACCATGGGCTTCCCTGCCACCATAGGCTTCCCTGACACCCTGGCTTTCCTGACACCATGGGCTTTCCTGCCATGACAGACTAAAGCAACTCCTCTCTCCCATGAGTTGCTTTGCTTAGAGAATTTTAACACATCAACAATAAAAGAAACTAAGACAGGCCACACTTAGAATGGGAGTTGATGTAAGTAAGAATAATGGTAACAGGACATGAAAAGTTGTGTGAAAATCACATTATTGAATAACATTTCAGTAACAGTGCTCTACCCCGTAGAGAAACAGACAGATGAAAAAACCCACAATAAAAAGCCAAGGGAAGAACAGTTATAGTTTATAAAAGCTCAACAAACTCGTAGCCAGTCACTTGTATCACACTTGTGTTGAGATTTGAACACACTGCATATACAAAGAAAAGATAGGTTATAGGAGAATCAGGAAAATGTTTATGCTGATTAGAAGTCTAAAAGGATAGGTTTGGATTTGAGGGGGGATGATGACGGCATTGGAGCAAGATCATAGCCAAGTGTCATCTATGAAAGTATGTGGTATCTGAGATTTGAACCACAGAATCCAGTGGATAAAGGTATGGAAGGAAGCTCAAGGTCAGCTATGAGATAATAATCTTTGATGCTGGTTGATGAGTTCATGAGGGTTTCTTACAAAATTCTCTTTATATTTTGGAAATATTTTTTTGATAGACCATTTCAAACAACCAAAAAGGTTTCAAATAAAAGCAAATGTCTTTGTTCTTTGGAAGCTGCATGTGCCTGTGGCATCTGTAGTATGTTAGAACCAGAGTTGACTCACTGCAGAGGATCTGCTTTCAGAGGAAGGAAGTGGATCCAGTCATTACTATTTTGTCAACCTAGGCACCTGGCTGAACTTGCAAAGGGAACTATGTGTGTCCCTACTGGGACATGTGAAAAATAGGATGCCGAGCCTTTGAATTCTGGTGAGTTTTCAAGACTGCTTTAATCTGAGAAAGTGTTTGGTACTTGATTTGAAAAGGCAGGTCTGTGATGGTGCTTTGGGAAGAAATAGTTGAAATCACACCCTGCATCCTAGTAATGACTCAGACTGTAGGACAAAGTTGGCTACTTGGTTTGGAAAGACTGCCCAGTACATCCTGGAAAAGCCACCACCATGGTTGGTTTGGAGCTTTATTTTAATTTTTCTGAGGTTTATTCATGTTATGTTGTTCTGTTTTTTTTTTTCTTTTGTTTTTTGTTTTTTGGTGTGTGTGTGTGCTACATCATAGCCACTGCATGAGCTGAAGAAATGAGCAGATGATACTTCATTTTCCAATATATAAATATCTATAGTCACTTCAGATTCCTTCAAGTGTGTATGTGTGTGTGTGTGTGTGTGTGTGTGTGTGTGTGTGTGTGTGTGTGTGTGTGTATGTGTGCAGAGTTTTACATTGGAACTTAATACATAGCCTGGGATGGCTGGTCACTGAACCCCAAGAATCATCCTGTTTCTGCCTCCCCCATCCTGGGATTAAAGGAGTGCCACCACACCCAAATTACTATTTTTTTTAGTGTGGGTTCTGTGGGGATCAAATTCAGGTTCTTATGCTTGCAAGGCTAGAGCACTTACCAATTGAGCTATTTCTCTCAACCCCACATTTCTTTAATTATTAACTTTTTAAACCTATTTTACAATACTGAGTGCGCCTTAGGTAAGTGTCACACTTGCATTCTCTACATGCTATTCAGATGTAAACTGTGAATGTCACCCCAGAACAGCTGCTGTTATATTATAGGTCCATGTCAGGGTCTGTCTTTAGTTCTTATGTGAACAGCTGTTATGCATGAGCTATGGCTGTAGTAATAACCCACAAAGGAACACCAATCAAAATGGTTCAGCTTTTTCCAGCTTTGTATTGTCTCTCATTACATCATGACTGTTATACACACACTGATGTTTTTCCAAAGAAGTTTGTTTTCAACCCCCAGTGCATATAAGAAGGCTGGCCCACAAGCTTGTAAAATGCTATTTTTTAAAAATTCTTTTTACTCATGATGGGTGATACAGGCACTGACCGTGGGAGCCTGCCACAGAGCTCAAAGGGCATTATTTGCTAGGTCTGTTACTTGTTTGGGGAGTGTTGGTACGGTGAGTGCAGAGCTATTATCTGCTGTGTGAGGAGGAAGCCCTTATGGAGGAGACAATGTGCCCGGTCCCCCTCTTTGAGCCTGAGCAGGAAGTCTGGTTTAACTCAGGATAGAGATGTCAAATCTATCTGGAGAGCTCCCATGCAGTCTGTCTTTTCTTTTTCTGTGGTAATGGTTGGTTGTTTTCATAGTCTTTTGGTATCCTGCTCTAACAAAGGAGGGTGCCTAGCTAGTCTGGAAAAACTAGTTTTTGCTACTGAAGACACTGATAACTCTTGCTCAACTGTCATTTTCCTCTCATGGATGTGATAAAGGTAAACGAAGTGAATTTGAACACATTATTTAAAAAAAGGGGGTGAGCTGACTCAAAATGTGTTCTATATTTACCAAGTGAGTTTATAGTATGCCATATAATTTCTAAGTTTAGAGGAGGTCTTTTAAGAGTCCACACAGAGGGTCACCTTCTACTTTTAAAGTTCTTGAGAAACGAGTACTTGACATTTATCGTGTGGGTTCATTGATAGGAAGATTGAGTGGTGTTCCTGCTCTGAAGGAGGAAGGGGATGTGGAGCTTCAGATCTGTTAGGTTCCTGCCTTCCTGGCCAGGAATTCCTGTGCTTGGGAGCCTTGAAAACAAAAGTGTGCTTTGCTACCAACAAAGATGTGATATTTGGTGAGATAGTCCTTTGAGTTCCCTGCCCTCAGCAATGACAGCAGCAGCCTATGAGTTTAGTATCCTTATTTGAACTTTCCCATGCCTTCCTTTTTTGATCCCCACAATGGAAGGTTCACTGTGAAGCTCTACCTAGAGAGATTTCTCTGGTTTTGCCGTGTGAATAGTTGTCATTGATACTTTGAGTGAACTTATTTGAACAGCTAAAAGGTTTTTCAGCTCACGAATTGCTACTATTCCCAAATGATCTCTCAGACTTTAGTGGACCCTGCTTAGCATTGACCCCTTACCCGAGCCTCACAGAGATGAACCTTCCTCTGTATTTCTGTTCTGAGCTTCCCTGTGTCTACAACATTCCTCATACTTTCTATGCAATTTCTCTTCTCTGTCCCAAGGTACTCACTCAGAGGAACTTCAGCCGAGATTCGCATTTAAAAATATTTCCTGAAAAGCAAAACATGGTAGTGCATAGTTACAATCCCAGTGCTAAGAGGTGGAGACAGGTGAATGGATACTTGACTTGGGCTTGCTGGCCAGACTGTTTAGTCAGTCAGTGAGCTCCAGGCTCAGTGAGAGACTGTTAAAAAAATAAAGCCAAGGGACTGGAGAGATGGTTCAGCAGTTAAGAGCACTCAGCTCTTAGGAGAAGACCCAGGTTCTGTTTCCAGTATCCACATGGCTGCTCACAACTGTTTGTAACTAACTATTTCCAGGAATTCCTATTTTCTCTTTTGACCTCTGTGAGCACTACATTCATATTGTGCACAGACATACATGCAGGCAAAACACTCACACACATAAAATAATAAATAAATCTTTAAAAATATAATGTAGATATGATAAAGACAATGATATCAACCTCTGGTCTCAGCATGTGTATGTGTAAAAGTAGTAAAAGTCTATACATTTTTTCTGTTTTTTTTTTTTTTCTTGAAGGTGAAAGATAAAGTTGAACCCCCTGCCTGTAGTGTTCCATGGATCCTTACAGTGCAGAAGTCACCTCTCCCCCAGAACTATGCTGCCCGTGTTTGTAAAGTTCCAGGCACTTTGACACTGACAAGTCTTTGCTATCTGTTTTATGATATGGGAGCAGAGACAAGACAGTACAAAGTTGAAGGTGAAGAACTCAACCCAAGGACTGCCTGTGCTCCTTTCAAGGTGCCTTTGGGATGAGAACTAAACATCTGAACTAAGCATTGGTTTTTTTCATCACATATGTTCTTGTTTCACCTTTTAAACCTGGAGTTACATGGAACGTATAAGCAAAAGAAAAAGAAAAAAGTTTACAGTCTAATGATCACACCAACGTGACTGCACTGACACACTGTGCCATCCATATAAAGAACAGGGCATTCAAGCACAGCCTACTGTCCCTAGAGCATCCCTCTTCCTCTCCCCCAAAGGACTTCTCACATACAGAGACCTGTTCTGCCCGTCTTTGAAGTGTCCATTAGTAACACCTTTTGTTTCCCATTAAGTATTATGTCTTGGATCTATCTGTGTAGTTGTGTGGCTGTAGCTGGTTCATTTACATTGGCAATGATTTTTTTTTTTCACCACATGGGTATGTCACATTTCTTATTTATTAAAAGTCTTGGTGGATGCTTTGAGATGTTCCACTTTTTTTTGCCTTTTTTGGGCGGGAAATATTTAGTTATGTTGAAGAAAAATTGACAAAAGTTGTGTCTATACGGTGTTCACTGTGATGCTTTGATGGGTACACATTATAAAATTACTGTTGCAAACAGATGAATGTACATATCCATCTGTCTCGTGTTGTAAAGAGATACCAAGACCACAGCAACTCTTATAATGGAAGCCATTTCCTTAGGGGTGGATTACAGTTTCAGAAAGAGATACCAAGACCACAGCACTCTTATAAAGGAAGCCATTTCCTTAGGGATGGCTTACAGTTTCAGAAGTTTAGTTCATTACCAACATGGCAAGAATGGGTGGCATCAGGCAGACGCCGTGCTGGAGAAGGAGCTGTGAGTTTGACATCATGATCGGCAGGCAACAGGAAATAAACAATAACACTGGGAGTAGCTTGAGCACAGGAGACCTCAAAGCCCACCCCCACAGTGACACACTTCCTCCCACAAGGCCACACCCACTCCAACAAGGCCATGCCTCCTAATAGTGACACCTCCTATGGGAGCCATTTTTTTTCAATCCATCTTGCAGGTTCCCATTTTTCTGTCCATGATCAGAATATTTAAGATCCACTTTATAAGTGCATTTACAGTCTACAATATGGTATTAACAGTAGCTATCTGGCTATTAGAGATCCACATTCTTTCCATTCTGAATGACTGAAATTTTGATTCTTTTGGCCCAATATTTGGCTTGTTATTTAGATATGCACACATGAGAACCGTGGAAGAAGGCTGTTTTTATTCTTGTAGGGATATAGCATATGTGATCTGGGAAGAACTTCAGACTCCATGAAACTAACCTAAAGTTTAACCATATTGTCAGTTGTTGCTCTGAGGTATTTTGTTTGAGAAAAACAGGCACATGGGGGGTTGGGGGTAGGGGAGAACACATGCTGTGGTAATTTTTGTCTTTTTTCCTTCTTGATGTGTTGTGTATGTGAGTGTGGTATTTATCAATGTGTGTGTGTGTGCCGCTGTGTATGAACCAGAATTCATTCATCAATGTGCGTTTATCAATGTGTATATGTATGCACCAATATTTATCAAAGTGCATATACCAGTATTTATCAATGTGTGTATGCACCAGTGTGCTTGCCTGTGGAGGCCGGAGTGGGATGCTGGGTGTCATTCTTTATCACCCTCTGCTTTATTCCTTGGAGACAGAGTATTGAAGTAAAACCTAGAGCTAGCTGACAGCGAACATGCCCCAGGGATCCTCATGTCTCTGCCCTTCCACAGCTCTGAGGTTACAGATGCACGTGTGACGATGCCTGGCTTCCCCCTTTCTTCCTTTTCTGGTTTTATTTTAAAATGCGGGTGAATGTTTTAAAATGTGAAGACCGAACTCGGGTCTTCATGCACTGTCACCCACTGAGCCATCTTTCCAGCCCCCGAGGAACTGGAATTAAAGAGCTCTTGAGATAGACTTCAAATAGACCATAAAGTAGAGATGAGAGATGGACAGAGAAGGGCAGGCCATGTGTCCTTTGAGACCTCTGCACATTGCTAAGCGGCCCAAAGTCATTTGGTAAAGAACCAATAACTGTCTTGGTTTAAATTCTGGTCAATTATGTTCAAAGATTTTGATAAAAACTTAGACGTTTTCAGCTATAAAGGGCAAGTGCTAGTTGGGGTACAGCTTGTCCCCCAGTTTCTCACTGGAGAGCAGGACAGTGGGGACGCTGTGTGATGGTAACAGCCTGTGTTTACTGAATGTCTGGTCTGTGCCAAGCGTTGCTCTCATTGCTTTGGGGGATTTAATTTATTTAATCTTTTCAAAAGAATGTGAAATTGATACTGTTTGTCATAGTCTCTTTTATGCTGCTATAGCAAAATATCCAAAGCTGAGTCATTCATAAAAAGAAGAGGCTTGTTTATAGCTTTGGAGGATGACAGTCAAAGACTGGGGAGCCACAGAGGTACAGAGAGAAGGAAAGAGAGAGGAGATGAATGTGATCACATGTGGAGAGAAGCAAGAGCGAGCCAGGGTTGCTTTGTAAGAGCCCTTATTTTGGAAATTAATCTAGTTTTTTTGATACCGAATGTAGTCTTAATAGAATGAATCTAGTCTCTTAAGAAAAACATTAGTCCACTCACAAAGCAGATTCTTCAGGGTTCCTTGTGCCTCATATAGGGCCTCCCCTCAGCTCCAAGGACACAGGGCCCTGCGAGGACCAGTCACCTTCACCTTTGAGCTGGAGTACTATTATCTCCATTTTACATTATTCAGTAGCTCGGGTATTGAGGGGTTAAGTAATTTGTCTGACACTATTTACCTATTTTTAAATGTCCTCTCCAGACTCAAATTTAAGGACTCTGTGACTGTGGCCTCTAAACTGTAAAGTTATAAACACTGTATTTGTGTTAGTTCCCTGTCACTGCCCTGTTAACCGACACAGGTTTAGTCCCCGAATACACTTATTTCATCATTCCCAAGTTAGAAGTCCAGATGAGGCCAAGTGAGCTGCGAAGAGATGTCACTGGGACTGCATTCTTCCTGCTTTTGTAGAATTGGGTATGTCTTTGCTTTCAGCTTCTACACGCTGCCTGCATTCCTTGTCTTGGGGCTCCTACATTCATATTTAAAGCCAGCAGTGTTGGGCTGCGTCTTTCTTGTGTTGGCAACTCTTCTTCCTTCCTTTCCTCCTCTTCCTCCTCCTCCTCCCTCTTCCCCTTCTCCTTCCCTTTCCCTACCCACCTCGTTCCCTCTCTGCCTTTCTCACTATTTCCTGCTCCTTCTATCCCGTGTGGTAGGGCCCACTTACATGTATGGTGGAAAATGTGTTTCATGTAGTTTATCTTTCCCTGAAAGGCATTTGAGTTGAACTAACAAGAGACACCAGGTCTCTTGATCTTAGAGGTAAGAGTGTCTGGGGAGGAACGAAAATGTAAGCTTTATGGAGAAGAGAAACCGTAGATTTGCTAATCTAGGGAAAACACCCCTCATTATTTAGGCTTGCTATTTGGGGGAAGACGTGTATATGTGATAGCAAGAGAAGCCAGGAAGACCAGGCAGAATTAGATAGTGAATAGAGTCTTTTATGCTTATGGATAGTGCAACAGAAATTTGGGGGAATTCTTTCTTGGTGGCCAGATGATATGGGAATAGTCAGAGTCTCCTCTTGGGGTTCTCAGTATCATTAACGAAAGAATTCAAGAGTTGGCTCAAATGTAAGCTCCAGAACAATTTTATTTGAATTATGGACAGCCTAGGGCAGGCAGGCTGGAAACTTCAGAAGCTGTCTGGAGAAAGAGGGGGAAAGCCATGTTGTTTGAGCTACCAGCATGGAGGTTCACTGTTTGATAACAGGTAGTCAAGTGGTGGAGAGGCAGGGCTTTAGGGAGAAGTCACCCAGTCAAAAGTATGAGGGAAAGCATATTTAGACTCTGGCTAGCATCCCAAAGATAAAGTCAGAAAAAGAAGTTTGACTTTTGGAGTTGTGTAACATGAATTCTAGTTGTTACTAAATGAAAACTCAGAGCTAGATATTGGCGGGCAGGGAGAATGCTGGAATATCAGAGAGAGGAAACTGACCACAGCCAAATCTCACCCAGCCAACTTCTCAGGGTAAAAGCTGTCTTTAAGAGTCCTCTGACTGGGTCCTTGTTGTTTCTACTGAATAATATCTCTGTCTGCCTACCCATGCCTTAAATACCTTCTTTGCCCAGTTGTTTCACTTCCAGGATCAATTCTACATCATATTCTAGAGTTAGGATTAAAAGTGTGGGCTACAACTATTTGGTAGTTAGGCCTTGGACTCACAAAAACACAGAAAGATCTCTGTCTCTGGAGCTATGGGATTAAAGGCCTGTGTTACTACTCTCTGACCCTCCTGGACTGACTGTGGGTTGACCTGTTCTCTGAAATGCCAAACTTTTTTTTAAAATATAAAATATATCACCACAGAGTTGGGGAGCCTATCCAACAGAACCTCATGATGGTGTGTAGAAACTCAGCTGGGGGTAGAAATTATGGAAGGCAAAGTAGAGTATTTCATTAAAGGAATAATTAAATTATCTATCTCTTTAATTCTGTCTTAAGGTGAACTTGCTTTCTTAGGTGAGGAGATTGGCCTGGCCCAACTGGAATGCTAGGTCTTTCTATTCATGCCAGAGATTTTATTCTCTTGACCAGTTGTGTGACAGTTTTCTTTTTCTCCTGGGGAGATAACACACACACTCACCCGACATAGGGATCTCATAGCTGGAGTATGGCCATCACCAAAGTCCATCTTGGTAAGCCATACGTTTTATGGGTTACATACAGAAGCATGGGTGAGGGGTTTCTTACAGGAGCAGAAATGACTCAAAGGCAGCTGCGTCACCAAAGCCCACCCCAGTACAGGTGACAACTCATAAAAAACTGAGAACCTGGAGCACACAGCACAGCCTGTAAGCAGCTTAACAGGTTGGAGAGTGTCTTTCCCAAGTGACTATGGTCTAAACCTCTTCCAAAAAGCTCGACTGGTTTCTGCTTCTTTCAGGAAGCTTGTCTGATTTCAGAGTCTTCTTTGCAACTGTTTGTCTGAAAGAGACTCTCAGCTTTTATTACTTACTCTGGCAGGGAGGGATCTAATGAATCTGGTCTGTTTAAGGGACTTCCTTGTAGTGGATTTATGATGTTACATTGTAAATAATTGTCCTGCCTATGAGTTTAATAAAAAGCGCTGATTGGCCAAAGGCAGACAGGAAGTGTGGGCGGGGCTATGAGACTAGGAAAACTCTGGGAACAGGAAGAACAGAACTACACTTCCTGAAGCTATTTTGAATTGTTTACCTCCCTGCTTCCCCATGGGATGGAATGTTCAGACTCTGAGGAAACTTACACAAGTTTACCCAGAATCTCTCTCTCTACTTTCTTTCTACTCTAATAGTAGAGAGGTGAGGCTCTTGCTGCCTTCTATAGTCCTATAACCTGTGACTCTATGAAGAATGATTGAATGTAAACCTGAGTTTGTAACTAGAGAGTCTCCTGTGACCAAATGATACCTGCTTCCCCTGGCTCTATTTAGGAGTCTTGGCTGGCTTCTCAGAAGTGAAAATCAGAATCTTCTATACATTTCTGACTTCTCCTGGTGCTCTTTCTCCTGGTCATTGTCAAGATCACAGGCAGACTGCAGCCAGCCCAGATCCTTCCTGACATGAGCAGGAATCATCTTCTGCCTTTAATCCATCGCCCACTTCTCTAACTAATATGTATACACACTCTGCTAATCTCAATTTCCAGGAGAATATTCCCTGAGCCCTCAATTATTTCCTGCAAGGTGCCTTCACAGCATCTTCCATGTTTCGTCCCTTTATAGCATTCATTTGGATGTGTGTACAATTTCTTCTGCCTGCTCAGTGCTTACTTGGTGAGTGATATCAGTGACTCAGTAGAATTCAAATGTTGGTAATGCAGGTATTAATCCTCCTTCTAGGCTGCCTCACTTTACCCAGAGTAATGCCAGGAGACCGGTTCAAGGAACTGACAATAATAACAGAGGTTGACTCAGCCTTCATTGAACAACCCTGTCTGTAGGATCAAGAAGTAGTTTGGCCTGGAGTTGTGTTCTTCTGTGGCATTACTAGCTATCAAAGGACCCATTTCTGCTATGTCTCTAGATATCCTAAGGGTTTTGACCAGACCATTGTTAGTTTTCTGGGTCTTGACTTCACGGTGTTAAGACTTTCTGCTCCTTGTATTTCCTAGCATGGCTCTGGTATGCATAAGACACTTTATGCCGAGTATGATAGCATAGCTGGACAGCCCCTCTCTTGGGAAAATTCTGGACACTGACACTATAAACTCATTTTACAAGCCTGAAACTTCCTAGTGCTCATAAGTATTAAATTACATATTGATTTGAACCTTGACACATTTGGCTCAAGCTCTTGGAAAGCCAACAGGGACAGTCAGGCATACCGGAGTTATTTTTCACTAGAGTTCATGTGATTCTAGACTTGCATCCCTTAATGAAGTTAGCTCCACCAAAATACTAACGAGCTATTTGATTAGTGTTGGTGTCTACGGGCAGAATCGACCCCAGGTGCTTATCCCTTTGAAAGTTAAAATTTGGGGGCAATAGAAAATAGAACGAGAATTAGGCACAGTTACCCCCCTTCTCTAGACCATCCTACCAATGCAAACCATAATGTTTTATAACTGTGATATGGAAGAGGATCCTGAGTGCCTCGCCCGAAGTGATGATGAGGGAGACTAACAGAGAGCCGTGATTGGACCAGACTTCCTGAGTGTTTATTCCACAGTTTTAAAAATACCTCTCTGAGACTTCTTTAACCAAAATAATGGGAAGAGAAAAAAGAAGACCAGACGTGGCAGCTCTTGTTTGTAAATCCCAACACGTAGGAAGTGGAAGCAAGGGACTGCCAGTATGAAGCTGCATTACATAGTGAGATCCCATTTCAGAACCAAACAGATTCAAGGCAGTATTTTGAAACTCTCGGCTCCTCTCCCCCAAAGTGTGGGACCGTAAATACTTTTAGTGGTTTTGTGAATCTCAAATTGTGGGACAAAAAATTGTTTATTTTCAAAAGAGTTCAGGATCCACTGAAAACATAGTCTGTTTCATAGAGTCTGTTGCCATCAAAGCCTTTTTCAAATCTTTAAAAATTAGCCAGACCATCTGTCACAGATGCAGAATTTATCAAAAGAACTGAACCAAACCCAACTCATTTTAGGGTTCTCTTTGACACAGCCATGACTTTTGCAACACTTGGGTTTTGCCTTTTCTTGAATTGATATTTTGCCAGCTGCTGGCGTTTGGAGGCTTGATGGACAGGAGCTGAAAGGAGGCATCTTTCTTAATTTGTCCAGGGCCTTTTTGTGCCGTGGCTAATCCTTCCTAAATATATTTCTAGGAAGGATGTTCTTAACTTTAACAGGAAGATGGCATGGGTTTTGTGTGATTAGGGCTGCACTATGGGAAGTTACCAGGGAGCGTTGTGGGGGGCTGTCCCCATCCTGCCCCTTTTTGGGAAGCTCTTTCTCCCTGCCTTTCTTGGGTTTCTTGGGCTCCTATTTATCTATTGGCTTAACTGAGGTATTTTCAAGAAGAAAAGCCCTTTTCTAAAGAACCTATTGCCGTGTAATTAGGTGGACTTTTCACAACTTAATGTTTTGAAAGGTGACCTGTGACCCCAAGTAATTAGGAAATTTAGTGTGCATGAGTATTTTCTGTGAAATACTTTAAACTCCTGGGTTAATTTCTTCTCCACTAGTTTCTCTATATTGGCTGAGGTGGAGAATTTTATGGGAATGTGCTACTGACATAAGTATGTCAGGTTATTTCAGATCTGCAATATCTTGAACAGAACCAGTGTGGTCACTGAAAGATTAAGCTTCAATGAATCAAATAAATAGCAGTTTGGTTTTGCATATTTTGGGGGAGATGTTATTATCCTACAGAATAATTTTAGTTTGTATTTTTAGAGTTTCTTTTAAGTGAAGTTGAATGAGAGAATTTATTGTGTTAATAGTCTGTTCATGTCCTCTGTTATGTATTTTTTTTATTTGTAAATGCTCTTTTTATATTGAAAAACCTTTAGTCCCATTTTTCAAGGGAAGATTTTATGAAAAGAATGTTATTGATTATTGATTATCTTATCTTCAAATTTGGAAGAAGGTTTTTTTTTTTTTTTTTTTTTTTTTTTTTTTTTTTTTTTTTTTTTTTTAACCCTGTGCTTCACTGTCTGAGCTGTGTCAACCTCCTGATGAAGACATAATCATACATTGGACTTTTAAAAATCCCTACTTGCTCGTGAAGTCATAAATGCAGTTCATCACTCATTGACTGGGTGAAAGACACATCTCTTGTTTCTGCTGCTTTGTACACTTGGGGTCATTCTCCTGTCTCCGCCTCTCAGCTCACAGGAGTGGTGCTGAGTTTATAGTTGGGAGCCTCTACATGTGGCTAGTGGGTTCCAGGGACGGACTGAGGTTGCCATGTATGCACAACTGCTGCTGTTGTGGCACCATCTCACCAGCCACATACACACGAGTGTATCTGCTGAGGAGCCATCCGTAAGTTTCCAAGTCTAGACGATTTTCATTCATTTCTAATTGGTTGCCTATCTTCACAGTGAGGACAGGCTCTCACTGACCTCCACAATGCAGATTATTGAACATTTATTTACTTATCTTTTTTTTTAGGCAAGCTTTCCCTGTGTAGCTCTGACTGTTCAGGAACCAGGCGGCCTCAAACTCAGATATCTACCTGCCTCTGTCTCCTGTGAGTTGAGATTAAAGGTTTGAACTACCACTTCCTTGCCAGATTTCCAACGTTCAGAGTTGGTTTATTCATTCTATCAGGAAGTATTCGCTGAGTGTCAGTCACATTCTGGATAGTGGTCTAGGCGCATCAGTTGAAGAGAATCAAGATAATATGTTGAAACAGCAGTGAATGACCATAGGACAGGACTGATTAACTCCCGACTTAAGTAGGCACTGGTTACAATGAGGAAAGGGAAGAAGTTCAGCAGGGTCTGGAGAATCAGAGTTAAGAAGATAGACCAGAATCTGCAGGTTAGGAGATGTAAGGAAGTGGCAGGGCTTTAAGGAAACAGCCGTATCCAAGACATGTAGGTACTGAGTGTGCTGTTTCTTTGACACTGTCGGGTGACCGCTCTCTCTAGAGGGAATTGAAAATTAGTAGCAAATAAGGCTGGGTGTGGAGATCTGTATTTTGGATGTCCTTAACAATCTGACAGAGGAGTCTAAGAGCAGGATTTGGAGAAGCAGGAAAATTCCCACAGCAGCAGCCCTTAAGGAAATACAAGAGTCACTTGTGCGCTGCCTCATCATTGAGGGCAGAAGACCTAGTTGGATGGTGGACACATTCCAGGGAGGGGTGACCAGAGGGCCTGCTTTATGGTCAACCTGCCTCTCACAGGACCTTCTTGAGAGAAAGAATTCTGTCTACTGATAAAGAAAACTGCATCTGGGTCCAAGTTAAGACTATATGTTAGCTGTTTATATGCCAGGGTTAAAAAAATTATGTACAGCATATTGTTAATCTCTCTCTAGATCATTGAATGAACAGGAAAGTAGGGGCTTTGTCTGAATGCTTCCCCGTTTCTTGGCTCTCCTCTAGCCCCAGACTCAAATCTACCAATCAGAATCAAAACCAGACTTAACTTCCTTCTCCATTGATCTGCTACCCATCCCCAAACCATTCTGGACAACAAGTCCTCGTGCTATATAAGAAGAACAAGGTGTTTTATTCCTGTTTTCCCAGATGTCCATTAGGCTTTGATTTTTGACCTTTCTTGATCTTTTCCTGCATAGCTTTTAGCCTTAAAGGATTCAAGTTATCTCTGCCCCTTCCTACATAAATCTCTGCGTGTTCTCATGTTAAGCCAGAAACATTCCTGTATTCCTCCTCCTATGGGTAACAGAATCCTGGCTTATATCTTTCATGATAGACAACATAAAAATTTCCAGTTCTCTGAACTGGAAATGAGCCCCTTGCTCCTATCCTACACTTCTGTAATAATCTATTTGTTGCCTAGATCTAGTCGTTTTAGTTAATATTCAAAATAGTTAAATATAAACTGGTATTAGAAATATAAAATAGAGATTGCATATTTACTTTGTGATATTTATTCTTAAGTAATGTGGATTTTGTTTCAGATGTGGCATGCATTTGTTTAATTATCTGTTAAGGTCTAAAGTTGCCAGGAAAGTTTTTATGATTTGCTCTGTTGGCCACTCAGTCCAGGTGACGTCTACATGATAGAAATAACAGTATTGCCTCAGAATTGGAAACACTTTCCAAACCTAGTGGAAAAACTGCTTTTCTTAAAAATAAGAAATAAAAACTGCACATATTTATGTTCAAAGTAATTTAAGATATTCATAAAGAATAAAGAGATAATCAAACTTGCAGCTATTTCTTCTAAATTATAGTCTTTCCTCTTGGAGGGAGCCTCATCAAGACTCAGGAAGTAAATGAAAATGACAAGATTCAGGAAGTAAGCACAATACAAATCTCAGAAAGTTCCTGAAGTTCAGGAGAATCATAAGTCCTCTCCACAAGGTTACTTAAGCAGTAATGGCTGCTAGGGAGAAGCGTGGCCAAATTGCCTGCAGGTATATATTGTTCTCATACTGGTGTGGACTTTCTGGTGATGTGGTTGCCTTTGAGGCATCTGTATTTCTGTAATAAACTAATTGGTTCACTAAGGCAGCCTAGGAGGGAATTGTTTCTTTGGTGTTTTGCTAGTGCCTTGTTTAGGGTGGGAAGACATTCGTTCATACTTCCCAAGGAAAAGTCTTATAGTAAAGCTCTGTTAGGAAGTCTTTGACAAAAACAAATGAATAAAATCCCACACTAAAACAGAATAATTGGGGATTTTCAATCTCAAATATATCATTATTTCATATGTTCTAGGTGCTATGCTAAAGCTAATGTAAATATTCTTTCAATTCAACAAATAAGGGATAGGATTTATTTTTCCTTTTCTTTGTATTATCTCTAGAGTAATTTAATAAACGTAAATACAGCTGTATTTTTAACTTTCAACATTTATTTTTATGCGCATGAGTGTTTTGCCTGCGTGTATACAGGTCCTGGTGCCTTTGAAACTGGAAGAGGGTGTTGGATGCCCTGGAACTGGGCTACAGACAGTTGCAAATTGCCATGTCAGTGCCAGGAACGGAATGCAAGCCCTCTACAAGAATACAATTTGCTTATAACCTTTGAGCCATTTCTTCAGTGCCCAGAGCACTGAAAAAAAAAATTACATGTAATGCTATGTATGCCTTCTAATAAAGTTACATATTTGTCATACTGGGTCAGCATTTAGCTCTGGTGTGGATGGTCCCAGAATCAATACGTGAGATATTTATTGAACTCTTCCCTGTGTGTACCAGGTTCTGTTTCAAATCATAGTTGTATGCGAAGTGTAACTGAATGTTAGACTTACATACTCTAATTGCTTCTAGATGCCTTAATGTGTTCTATATGAGCATTTTGGTGAGAAGATGGAAGAGATTTCTGTTGATTGGAAACATAGAAGCAGTATTCAGGAATTAATAGCCACTGTAGGGCTCCTGAAACTTTGAGGATGTGCTAAGGGCCTCTTTTTTTTGGTATGGAGATGCTGCCCCTAGTGTTGAAGAAAGAAATACCCACTAGAAAATAGCAGAAAATAGTACAAGATTACTGGTGTTGTTTTGGAAGTGAGTTGGTATTTGCTGTCTGCTGTATTTGCTGTCTGCTGAAGTATTTGCTGTTCATCCCAGATGAACAAAATACTTCACATAGCTTTGGCTCTATTCTGCATATAGGCAAGCTCAGCCTGCAGTGAGGTGTCTCACAGGCCCTGTAAGAAACCTGTTTTCCACAAGTCTTTCATAGGGCTGCTGGCTTATTCTTGGTCCAGAGTTCTGAGGGGCATAAAATACATATGGTGTATTTAATAACTGTCCTTGATGGCATGTGGCTCACTCAAGGCATTTTTTTTCACAGATGTCAGATTTTCCTTTCTTACTCTGGATTGTTTTTGAGGTCCTGACCACATGGAATCACACATGTATAGAGTTAGAAGACCAACAATGTTTAATAGTTGGTTGCTTTTTTTTTTAAGGCTAAAATTTATTTACTTCTCAGATGGTCTTAGAATTAATTAAAATGGGAGTGAACACTGGACCCATCAAGAGCCTCTGAAAACACTCATGGTGTTAGTGTAGTTAAGATAACTGGAAGTTTAAATGTTTAAACAAATACTTAGAATGATCGTGGAATTATTGAGAGGTCCAACCCCTCCCCCCATTTCTGTCAGCTGGGCTGCTACTGACGGTTTTGTTATGTGAATGCATGTAAACTATTTATAAACTTGCTTAATGCAGTTATGCTTTGGAGTTTAAAGGTTTGGAGTTTAAAGTCTGCGTGGATCCAAAACTGGATTTAGTTTTCTATTATCACGTAAGGATGATGACAGGCCATGGGAGCATAGGACAATGCTGGCACATTTTCAAAGACATTCCTCCTCGGTCTGGATGCTGTAAAAAACACAAATGTAGTTTCTTCAGTTTATTATACACACAATGTGTGTAACGGTTTGGAAGGTGTGTGTTTGTGTGTGTGTGTGTGTGTGTGTGTGTGTGTGTGTGTGTTGTTTAATTCCCCTTCTCTCTCCCTCTTCTTCCTCTTCCTTTTTCTTTTGAGGCTCCCTGGTTCTAGCTGATTATGTATAGGACTGGAAATAGTATCTGGTAAAAACACAAGTTAGGCTTGACATTTTCTTTTAAAAGAAAAAATTAAAAAAAGTAGCAAGAACTCCTGGATGCACACACCGTATGTGAACACCTGGGGCAGTTGGCTTGCGAAGGGAAAAACAAGGGTGTAATTTTCACATGTACGATTTTGCTATCGGGCAGCAGGTGGCAAGCTTTGCTTTTCAGTGTTCCACAGGACGCCAAGATTTGAAGAGGGTGGTTGAGTCCACTGGAATATGTCATTTTTTGGCAGGGCAGCCTCGAACCACCTCCTTTACTCACTGTGCGTAATTGCCTTTCTTTGGATCCCGTTGCCGACCTTCAGTTCGCCTCATTGTGGATGGGTAGGAGGAATTAATTCATACGAGCAATGCTTCATTCTCTTGTGATTTTAGCAACGTGTTCCTAATTGAGAAAATAAATGAGAAACAAGTGAGTTTAAGGCAGGCCCCGTGTGATTTATATGGATCTGGTTGTGTCATTTAATGATAAGTGTGTGTGTTGTGTTGTTTTGGCTTTGAATAAGGGACAAAACCACTTCTAAATAGCTAAGTATTGTGGAAGTGAGAGGTAAGCGGATCTCAGTTGAGTTCTAGGAAAGTATCTGAAAATCAGGAAGGAAAAGCACACTTCGATATCAGAATGGCAAATAAGCTTTCCCATATTCTACCATGTATTTATTTTCAATTTGAATGCAAGGAGCCGAGGGCCTTGCACACACCCCGTGTACACACTTCATGCACAGTCACTTTGCCGCTGAGCTACACCCCATGCCCTACAATTTGAATTTTAAGTCTAGGAAAGAGTTTATGCTTGGAAAGGAGAATCATGACCAGGCAGGCACCGAATCCTTCTCTAGTCCATTTGCTTGTACTTTTCTGTATTGTAAGTTACATTTTAGTTATTTATGCATTATGAAGAATTGAAAATAATGAACAAAACCACCGATCACTGTGAGCATTTACGAGTCTCTCAGGGGTCATCATCAGCCCTTTACTCAATTATCTTTCCTAGGCCTTCTGTTAAAAATGAGTTTGCACAGGGTCTATTTTACATTCATTTATTTTGTATATGTTCTTGGCTTCCCCCGCCCCCGTTTTGGCTCTCATTTTAATCTTTCTTATTCAAATATAAATTATCTATAAATAGATACATAGTGTATGAGGCTAGGAGTAAACATCATGATCTTGTACCTGCCTCCTCAGTGAGACCCTGGAGGCCTTGGAGGCCTGCTGTGTGACCCTTCATAACCTCCTTATCCTGTCCTTTCCCTGGGAGTAATTCTTGCCAGTCACTGCCTGCCTCACAGATACTTAGGTATTTTAGAACATGGTTCTACAGTATTTTGCTACCCAGCTTTTGGCTTTTAGCCAACTAGAATCATTCCACATGCAGATGGCGTTCAAGTTCCCAGCTTTTCTCCTGCTCTCATATTGAGTAAGAGAGAGCTATTATTATTTCTTATGAAAGATGTCGGGGTTGTTTCCAGTGTCTGACCATTTACTGCATGGTTACAGAGAACATTTTTGCACAAATCTTATATTACACATTTGTTTTTTAAAACAAAAAGTTTCTATAAACTGAAATGGAGATCAAAATGTTTTCCTTATGTTAAGGATTAGCCTTGTTTCATGAAACTTGCATCTTAGATGTCCATACTCTTAATGTCCCTCTTGTAACGATTTCTTACCAACCACGTTGCAAAGATCTTTGGTTATGGTGGTGACATTAACCACATCTTCTTCATAAGTATTATAAGTACTTAGTTTTTCTTTTCTTGTTGCTATAAAAACGTTTCTTTTCATACTCAAATTAATGCATGGAAAATTGATTTTTTTGAGGGATGTGACTTCTGTTTCCAGGTGGGTTACCTGTTGTCTTAGTACTATTTATTAAATGATGATTTCCTTCCCAGTCCGTATGGCCTTTACTGTTCATTGTGCTCATGTTTCATGCATGTTTGGGTCTCCTTCTGCGCACTTTATTCTGATGTGTTGTTTTCCCCTCTGTCCTTGGGACATACTAGGCTATTCCATTCTGCAACTAGCAAGTCTTGGGAGGAAAGTCCTCATTTGGATTCTTCTCTGGCATCATTTCTTTACAACTGTACAATCATCTTGTGAGGCTTTTATTTGTAAAGAAAACCTAGTTGTAATTTTGATTGGGATTATATCAGATCAATCTCTTCCTCACAGTGTTGAAGCAAATATACATAATTTTATATTGACTCCTGTTAATAAATGCACCTTGCCCCTGCACTGATTTAGTATATTTCAGTACATTTGAACGATTTCTTCATCAAGGTCTTTACATATCCATTGTGAGAGCTGTTGGCTAGTATTTCCTGGCTGTAGTCAAAAACAGTATCTTTCCTGAGGTGTCATTTTGAAACACTCTTTTCGTAGGGAAATGAGGCCCTATCTTTTCCTTAGGTTGAAGCTTGGGGAGCTCACTGTCTCCAGTATATTCTGTATTCTTCTGCATTTTCTGCGGAGAATTAAGCCATGTGTAATGGTAAAAGGATTTTTTTCTCTTGTCTACAGATGTCATTTTATTCTTATTAATTTTTTTTTTTTTCAAGACAGGATTTCTCTGTGTAACTCTGGCGGTCCTGGAACTCCTTCTGTAGGCCAGGGTAATCCGCCTGTCTCTGCCTAGCAAGTGCTGAGATGAAAGACATGAGCTGCCACTACCTAGGTGGTTGCTCATTTTAAGTGAGACTCTTGGGCTTTTATCACCGAGGACCCCGTCTGCTGGAAACTTCAGCAGATTGCCACCCTTTATCAAGTTTAGGAGCGAGCCTGCTAGTGTGAGCCTGCTGAGTATCTATTACAGATGTTGAATTTGACGATTTGATATGTTGGTTTGATCATATTGCTTCCTTTCATCTTTGATGTGGTGAATTATATTAGTAGCTTTGCCAATGTTGGAACAGTTGTATATTCCTATCATAAAGTTCACTCCGCCTCCTCTTTTTATCTTTTGCTGAATTCAGTCTGGCTAGTATGTATGAGTGAGACTTAAATATAATTCTCCTTTCTCATACTGGCCTTTTTTTTTTTTTTTGAATAAAAAAAATAGTAGGAGCTGGGGAGATGGCCTCCGTTGTTATGAGTGCTAGCTGCTCTTTCAGAGGGCTTGGTTTTAATTTGTAACAGCCACATGGTGGCTTACTACTGTCTGCAACTCTAGTTCTAGGGATCCAATACCCTCTTCTGGCCTCCAACGGCACCTGGCACACATGTGGTGCACACAGAATCAGGTAGTTAAATACTCATACCCAGGAAAATATTATTATTATTTTTAAAAGCACCTCCTTGTATAGCATTGGTTAGTCGGATATTTTCTGGGCAGCCCAAGGTGGATTTGAACTAGTGGCAATTCTCCTGTCTCAGCCTTCTAAATGCTCTTTCTCATGCTATTTTGGCATGATTTTGGTATTAATATTGGCTTAACAGTGTGAGCTAGGGAATATTTTTTTTAACCTATTAAAATTTTTGCCGTGTGTGTCTGATAGTGAATGTTTGGTAGAACTTGCTTGCAAACAAGGAATTTCTATTTAATTTTTATTTCCATTTAGAAAATTGTTCTTAAAATTATTTTTTCCTTCCCTTCCCCTCCCCTTTCTTGACTCTTGTGTCTCTCTCCTCCTCTGCTCCCCTCCATTGAGGTGAGGAAGTGTTTCCACCTCTCACTCCTTCGTCTCCTCCTTCAGACTACACTGAATTGTAGTTTTTATTCTCTTATCGATTGCCTATATTATGCCATATGGTATTGAAAATAATAAATATATTATTTAAAATAATAAATGTATTTTAAAAATATATTATTTTAAATATCAATAATGTGGTAAAAATATATTTTACCACATGAAGGCAGCCCGTTTTCACTCAGGATCTAACAGAAGGTCTTAGAACACCTGGATTTTGATGGTGTCCTCGGAGGCCTGGGCTTTTTTTCCCCAACGGTCTGAGGACTGCGCATCTTACTTACCATGTAGGCACTGCATTGCTACTGTATGTAGCCTGCTCATTTAGATTTCCCCATATTCACTTTGTCCGCTGTCCTCTCTTACATTTTAGACATTCTTTCTGGGACAGTTTGTCTTAAGTTGCCTCTTTTTGAAATTCCTGTGGTAAGGGTCCTTCTACCGCATTCGATTCAAGTTTTCAGAGTGTACAATGGGAGCTTGCCCATCATAATTTTCAAGAACATTTTCCAAAGTGATCCTTCCACGTCCTTTCTTTTGCTCTTTTGTTGACAAGTAAACCTGCTTTTCTTCATCTCCCTGGTGTGAGAGCAGATGATGGTCAAATTCTTGTCCCGCTGAGGTCTGTCTGACTGGGACACATCCATCTTGGTTTAGATTGGCTGAAATTTCGATGCGAGGATTTTTATGCATTGTGCTTTTGGAAAATTCTCAGCTCCTTTTTTTCCCCTTGGAATATGACTTTTTGGTTCTCGCTGTTTGAAGGTGATTGAATAGCTGCTGGGGGTTCTTACTCTGTTCCCACTAACTTACCGTGAGATGGTGTTGGCTGGCCTTGAACTTACTGTGTAGCTAAGGATGACCTTGAATTTATTTTTATTTAAATTTATTTTATGTGCATTGATATGAAGGTGTCAGCTCTCCTGGAACTGGAGTTTCCAACAGTTGCGGGCTGCCATGTGGATTGTTGGAATTGAACCCAGGTCCTCTACAGGAGCAACCAGTGCTCTAACCACTGAGTCATCCCTCCAGCCCCTGGCCTTTAATTGATCCTCCAGTCTCCACTTTCCCTGGCTGGGATTATGAACATGCACTGCCACACTGGTTTTATGTGGTCCTGAGAATGAACAGATTGTACCAAGAGGCCTTGGAATCTCAGATGGCAGTCTCCCATTCAACACATTTCCTTTGTGGTCATACAGCTCTGTCCCAGGGCCCCAGGGAGCACAGCCTGGAAGTCCAGAAGTGGGTGAACCTCCAGGGAGAATTATTTCATCAAAGCTGCTGCAGAAGCCCCATTCTTCATTGCCTTCAGTCTCCCACAGGTCCTCTGGCTCATCTGCCAGCTCAGCCACATTTTCTGATGACATATAATCTTAGATGCTTCATCGGGGAAACTTTCTTTGAACACTGAATCTTCTGTCATAGTTAGAGAGCATGATTATTATGAAAAGTTGTATTTCATAGGAGCAGACAAGAAAGGTGGACCTTAAGGTTTCTTATACTGCATGGAATTCATACCATGGTTGAGTAACTCTAGACTCTTTGGCTCTTGGTGGGGGGTGGGAGTGCGGTGGGGGTTGGGGGGGTGGGAGGCCAGATATTCTTTCCCTTATCTTAGGAGCCTTATGGAAATTGCCTGGGGAAAGGTCATTCAGTCAAGTCATCAGAGAGTCTAGGAAACCCCTGGATGCTCTGGAGAAGTTTGTGTGTGTGCACGTGCGCATATGCATATGTGTGTGTGTGTTACTGCAGGCTTTTGTTGAACCTAGAGTTTGTTGATTTGGCAAGACTAGGTGGCCAGCAAGCTCCAGGGACCCATCTGTCTCTTCCACCCCATCCCCAGAATTTCAGGCATATGCTGTTGCATCTCACTTTTGGTTTGGTTTAGAGATGTGAACTTAGGTCCTCATGTTTGCCTGGTAAACACTTTACCAACTGAGCCATCTCCTGAGCCCCTGGAGGGCGTTTCTTTCTTCTTGAATTGAACTTATAGTTTTTAATGTTCTGTTTTGGCTCATCCTTTTGTACTGACCACCTCTAACTGGGCAGCCTGCAGAGCTCTGCCAGATACATTAGGACACCACGTAAAACATCTTTTGTAGCCCAAATTGAAATCAAGTAATTTTGGCTCACCAGTTCTAATCTAAGACTTATCTAAATCATTGAGAAATTCCATGATAACATAATCATAGGTAATTAAGTTGAGGCAGCAAATGAAATTAAGGTTTTTTCTTTTTGTTTGGTTTTAGTCAGAGTGGGAATTTGATAACCAAGATGATGATGGGTTTGGAAAGCAAGTCCTAAACCACAGTTGATAATGGCCTCTTGAAAGCTGAGGTTTCAGATGATGACAATTTAGTTTTGTTGGTGATTTAGATTGAGGCTGATAAAAAGATGAGGAGGAAGAGCAGGTGCAGAAACTATGAGGTGGGGAAGGTAAGGAGAGGTTAGGTGGCCAGAGGTCAAAGGTCACAGGACAGGTTTCTGGGGTCTGGGAGTGGTTAATGAAGCCTGGATGAGCAGGGACTGGTAGGCATCCCATGTCCTCAGAAAATATGAGCTAGAGTTATCTGAAGGACCATGGGACTTGCCCTCTTGGGTGCTGGTTATTGAGGCAATCATGAGTTATTGGTAGCGGTTCACAGGGATCTGCTCTGTTAAAGGGAATTCATGGGGATCCTGTGTGGACTCAGGTGTTTGGAATGGGGGGGTATTGAGTACTCCAGATATGGAAGGTGATAGGTCCTAATACATGTGATTATATTTTTGCCCACCAAGGTGTTCGGTGGAAGGTATCCACACACACACAAAGGGAATATTTTATCAAAGTTAAGGTAATGGAATGCAACAGGCGTCTGGGAGAGCCAAAAAGCATAATATACTTTCTATTCCATCGAACCCAAGTTTATTCCAAGACCTTTTGTAATTTGGGACTACCCACTATCTACTGCATCTTGGACTTTACCTCCCTCAATTTATACCTCCCCTCTGTCAACAGCTTACCCTGTCTTTGACCCCATACGTGGTGTTTTCTTTACTTTCTCCTATCAGACTTTCCTTAACTCATGAGGTAAATCAAACTTGAGAGTCTGTCCTGAACTTTTCAAAACTGCCAGCATTTATTGGCACACACACAATGTTGAAAAAACTATCAGCCATTTTATACGTTCTATCATGAACCTGGTGATGTTCACATGATTGAAATGTCATCTAGCACACATGTGGAGCAATTAGGGCAGAGCTAGACACCAGGCAGGGTAGCCTGATGTCCTGTAGGATGTTTCTTTACTCATGGAGGTAGACTGTAGGAGCATGGGAGGTGATGATGTCACATGACCACACAGAACGGTATGTCTTTGCCATCCCTTGTAGAAGGAAATTGGCAAGGGTAACTGTGGTGGTACCATCCAGATGACTGAGTCTCCTCCTTATCTCTTTGCCATAGTATCCTCTTATAACAGGTCAGGAAAATAGTTCCAGAAAGAACAGATAACCTACCAAAGTGTCAGCTAATGAGTTAGGATCAAATCCAAGCCTGTCTGACCCAAAGAACCATGAAGCATTCTTGACTACCGCATCACATGGAGGCTCCTAATGTACTCTCCTGTGGCTCAGCCTTCCGTTTGAGCTTGCTTCCTCTGGCTTACTGGCACCAGAGAAGTGTCCATTCTCTTATACAGTGTAAAACTCTTACTGAACAGCTACTTTGTATCCAGCTGTGTGCAGGGAGGCAAATAGACAATCAGGGCAGAAGAAGAGCCCTGGGAGTCTACCCGAAGCCTCTGTGACTCCTGCTTTCCTCATACAAATAATTATAAGATTATAGTGCAATGTGATTAAAAAAAAATAGGGCATCAACGTGAGGAGGCCCAGTGGTCCAGGATGTGGTGAATGTGTTTAGCTAAAACATGATGCTTAGTTGTTTTCCACTGTGACCTTGCAATGTCATATTCTCAACAGCCAATATATTCCAGCTGTTTCACATTCTCGCTAGCACTTAGTATTGCCCGTTTTTAATTTATGCCACTCTAATTGATTCATAAAAGTGGTAGCTCATTGTGGCATCAATGTGAAGTTTTCTAACCAATCATTTTGGATGCTTGCTAGATATCCACCTCTCCTTTGTTGATGTATTTGTACTCTTTTTTTCCCCACACACTTAATTGGGCTGTTTTCTTTCTTTTTTTGTTGTTGTTGATATGAATGACTTTTTTTCTCTCCTACCCAGCAACTGAAGAAAGGCTCTTTTTAATAGTGAGGAAACACACAGAGAGAAAGACCCGCCACAAAGCAGGAGGGGACTCAGGAGGTTGAAGTACATTCTTTGAGGGATGGTCTTAAAAGGTCTTCTTCTCTTGGTCAACTCAACCAATTTTGGGTTGGTCAGTTTTACAAAAGGCGGGATGCCTGACTGGATGGCCTACAATTATTACGTAAACATGTCCTGGTCTGGCCTTAAATTTGTTGGGAGCATTTGCCCCATTAAATATGATTTCTAACTAAACTTCTTGTTAAGGGATTTGTTATTTGGGTTTTTGTGCATTTGACAGTTGACAAAGAGAGATGAAGGAGATGTAGTAGGAGTGGTTGCCATGGAGACTTGGTTGGTCTTTGGTACCAACTGGGATGTGAGCAGCGCGGCCAAGCTTTGTGTGTGTGTTTGCCCAGAACGCAAGGATGTAACAGGACTAAGACAGGAAGATAAATAAAAAGCAGAAAGCAGAGGAATGACTTGGATCTTCGGTCCCTAGGGAAAATGGGGCTTCTTTAAGTTATCTGTGGAGGCTAGATGAGTTAAAAATGCTAAGAGGCTGCTGTACATCAATGAGTTAAGCAGTTGGACAACAATAAGACGAAATGTGGTTAGACTTCAAAGTGTTTCTGCTCCTCAGCTCAGAGCTGGAGGAGGCAAGACAGACAGGGGCGAGGAGGTACCAGGATGAAATAAGGCAAGGCAGCCAGAACTCTCCACCCCTGGGAGAGGAGGTCCTGTTACTTTGTACCCAGTATTGGTAGTGTTAGGAAAGGGGAGCAGACCTAATTTCCACCTAGTGGTTACATCAATATACTCATTTTGTTTGCTTGTTTATTTTATTAAGTGGCCGGTTATGGAAAATAGAAACAAAAACAAACAAAACCCCAGGCTGTTCTGGGAAGGAGATGTAAAGAGGCTGTTTGTCACTGGGAAAACAAACAAACAAACAAAATTGGAGTCTTCATAAAGTTCTAGGCTTTCTGTGCTTCAGATCCCTGGCCCTATTTGGATGCTTTGTGTCTGAGTGTTTTATGGAGAATGGCAATGCAGGACACGGAGGTAAGGGGCCAGGTAAGATTTATTAAGTAATGAAATCTTTAAGGCACACTCACAACACAGAACAAGATAGACTGCTGCTGATCGAGCTGCCAAGGACAATGGGAACCAATCTGCAAACTGCTTCTCCTGCTGTCAACAGCCAAGAGAGCTCATGACTTTTACCCCACAGTTTTTAAGGTGTTACATATCCTCAGAGATGACCACGCCCACAAGGCCAAAAAAGCTTCTGCTTCATCCATTGGTCATTGGGCTGAGTGTCGGAATTCCCACGACAGAATCGTTTCATAATCTCCCCAGCCTCAAAGTGGCCTGGAATCCCCAACAGCTGTGAACCGCTGTTCTAGAGGGCATGCTTGGCACACTCACACTCACTGTGCAGCAAACGCACCACAGCCATCCCATGTCCCAGCTTGAAAGTATTATGGCAGGAAGTCCTCTGTCAGATGAAATTAGGTGTGTGTGAAGTTGTGGGATTAAGCCAAGAGTCTTTTTAGTTCTTATCCAAGGAATTTTGATTCTCCTCTTAATTAATCTATAACATTTGGCCAGCAATTACCTTTTATACTTAGTAAGAAAATGTTGCTAATGTATGTTCCTGATAATGTTGTTGTAATTGTAAAAGCCCAGGATGTGTGTTTAGAAAGGCATAAACAGCAGACGTTATTGGGTTGGCCTAACATTAATATATGCACAGAGTCATGTTACACATTAGAGAAGACAAAATAGTGTAAAAAGGATCCCAAGAAGACAGAAGCTGTATGCTCAAAGCATGAACCCCAAGGACTGTGGTTTAGAAGGACAGAATTTCATTAAGGGATGCAGGTTTTCACTGTGGATTGATGAGTGTTTGGACATGAAGGGGAAGGACTGACTTTTGGCTGGGAGGAAATACCATGGGACATCGGGCTGGGCATGCTCTGTCTACATGGAATGCTCCTGCTAAGAGAGAGGGGCACAAAGCTGAGTAAACACACGTAAGCCGACACCTTGAGGTGATTTATCTGGTGGAGGCAAAAAGATGCCTTCCTGAAAAGGGAATAGGCTAGAACGTGGGCTAGTGTCTCGGTAACTTGAGCAGTCCTGAGGAAGAAAGGAAGAAAGTGTGGTGAGATGGACTTTCCAAGGAATGCGTGCATGGAGGACCCGCTGACTCACAGACTGCACACACTCAGTAGAAATTCATGATTGTTTTTAGAATTAAGTTTGCTTTCGTTTTCTCCCTGAGATACTCCTGGCTGTTCTGGAACTCACTCTGTATACCAGGTTGGCCTCAAACTCACAAAGATCTGCTTACCTCTGTCTCCCTAGTGCTGGGACTAAAGGTGTGCGTCACCACCACCTGTCTAGAGCAAAATTTTAAAGATGTTTAAAACAAAGACAGCTGGACCTTTTATGAAATAGGATGGTCAATGCAAAAAAATATATGTTGTTTTTAAAGTGTAAGAGATGGGGTCTGGAGAGATGGTTTAGTGGTTAACAACACTTGTAGGTGTTGCAGAAGACCTGGGTTTGGTTCTTAGCACTCATCTTAGCAACTCACAAGTGCCTGTAACTCCAGTTCCAGGGCATCCAATGTCCTCTTTTTACTCCATGGGTAGACAATGGATAAACTGCACCAACATGGCACACACATTGCACATGCGCACGCACAAACACACACACACACACACAAAGATAATAAATCTTTAAAATACAAGAGCTAAGGATTGGAGATGACTTGATTAAGTGCTGCCGTGCAAACATTAGGACATGAATTTGAGTTAAAAATTAGGCATGGCTGCATGCATCTGTAATCCCACCTGGGGAGGCAGAGATAGGTGGATCCCTGGGTATACTAGCTAGTTAAGTAAACTGGCAGGCTCCATGTTCAATGAGAGAATTTGTCTTGAAAAATAAGATGGAGAGTGAGTGTATAAGACACTGGGTGTTGACCTCTGGCCTCCTCACATGAATATGGACACACGTGTCCACCACAAATACAAAGAAAACTATAAGAGATGAATAGGTTAAGAGTTGCATGCTCTGGGCATGATTGCTACACAGGACCATGTTGGAATGGAAGATTCAGATCTCTTAAGATCTTGTTAAGAGCAAAAAGCAAATCTAGAACTACTTAGAAGTCATAGAAGAATTCATGTAGCTTTGCTAGAAAACATGTAGGAACAGATTTTCTGGTACAGGAGATGTGTGAGCACAGTTGATTCCATATCTGTGTGTCAGCCAAGACCTGGCTAGAAGAACAATCTAAGACCACCACAGGATTCTGGGAGTGGAGCAAAAATTCTTTTTTCTTTTTCCTGGAGAGGAACAATGCTTTTGTTTTTTTGCTGTGAAGGGAACCCAGTAACCACAGTAGAAGCAGTTGTTAGACATGCTAAGCAGGCATGCTGCTGGTAGGGGTGCTATCTGAGGTCTGGAGCTCGCACCCTGTATGTGTGTAACATTCACTGGGATGCAATAAAAGGAGTGAAGGAATAGCACTGAACATGTCCTGCTGATGTGTGTGTGTGTGTGTGTGTGTGTGTGTGTGTGTGTGTGTGTATGTGTGGTGTGTATGGTATGTGGTATGTGTGTATGTATATGTGTGGTTTGTTTCTGTGGTGTGACGTGGGTCTGTCAGTGTTTAGGAAGGTTTATCTCCTAATTAACTGGGCTTATAGATGATAAGGTTTTAAAAAGCCACCCAATTTTACAGTGTTTAGGGATAAGATAGAAAGCAGTCCTATTGGACTTCTATTCCACAGATGTTAGGTAAAACATTCTTTATTGGTTGTTGGACATAACTTGAGGATTTTTTTTGCTTATCTTCTTACAGTAGTGAGTTGCTTCTAAGAAACTGGCCCATTGTGTTAGATGGTACATGGCTCTGAGTGTCCTATAGTTCTACATACATGACGTAAGCAACATGATGTTTTATCTTTCCAAGAACATTAGCCATCAGTAAGGAAGAGATGTCCATAAAAATCATCTTTGAGTGATTGCTGTGGGATGACAGCAGGTGTGCAAGGTCTTTCAGTGTGTATCTTCTGTTCACTTCTAGGTGTCTCTGCCAGATATTCTTTTAGCTAGTCTGGGCATGAAATTAACTAATGAGTAGGGAAGCTCATTCACTCACACTGCAGTGAGAAACATATTTCCAGAGAACAAAAGGATCAGCAAAGCGAACTTATTTAAGTTTATAATTTCATCTTTAGCTCAGTCTTCTAAATATCGATTTTATTATGCTTTGTAATATGTAAATATGTCCATAGGATGTGAAGACAGTAGTAGATCATGCATATAATTTATGACTATATAAAAACGTTTGTCTGTACATATGTATGCATTTAAACTTTTCTTTAATTGTTTTTGACAAATATAGCGCATGATCAAAAGCAGCAGAGGAGCATTTGTGTCCTGAAGGAACACATTTAGGAAGTATTTTACAGAATCATCTGGTCTTTGAGGACTTGAGGTACCATAGTGATGGATGAGGAGGAAGAGGTGCCCACAGAGTAGACAGAGCCCACAGCACGGGGGCCCTGCTCACCTGAGTGTTGCTGGGGTATTTTCCTGACGGAGGCAGAACCGAGTCTTGCCAGTGAGAATGCATCAGGCTGAAGAAAAGGAGGTGGCAGCGGGTTCTGCAGAGCCTGCTCTGGTGTCTCTCTATTAGCCGACAGTTTTGATCATGAATTTTATCCTCACTGTGGCAAGTCAACAGAAATATAATACAAGCCACATAGGTAATTTTTGAAAATTTTTTAATGGCCATTGAAAAAGCAAAAAGCAAATAACAACCACAAAACCCCCAAACAAGAAGAATTGTTTAATGAGTCATATTGGATTTCATACACCTGGAATATTATTATACCACACATGATTTATGTAAAGTGATAATGCAATATTTATTATTCCTGGGATTTAGTTTTTGCCTACAGTGAGCATTCGTTTGGAACAGTCAGATTTCCAGTGTTCCCCATGACTTGTGCTTCGTGTGCACTGGGTGAGGATAGCTTTGGAATTCAACTGGAGGCAGTATAACAAAGATAACAGAACAGGTCATCAGTTGGGTTTTCTGGCTTTCCGGATGGATCCCCACAGGGACTCTGGTTATGGGGCCGGTGGGAGGAGAGGCAGCCTGGGTTTGAGGAACATACTTGTTTATTCCCTGCCAAAGCCACTTGGCTTTGTGTGTTTATACTCTGCTTGAGGTGTGGCTTTAGGAAATGCTTCTGAAAAACATTTAAATGAAAGTTAAAATCTCATCCAGTTTCTTTTTACACAAGAGGGTATAAAGTCCAAATGATGTTAAATCATCTGATTAAGGCCACTTTCATGGAGTAGACACATTCCTATCTATACTTTATACTTACAGATTTCCTTTTCCTCTTTAGAAAACTAGAGTTGTGTGTGTATTTGTAGGCCATATGATAGTTTTAACTGCCTTGCTTTAGCACTTTTTTTGGTGGCCAGCATTAAGGTAAGACGTGAATGATTTTTGGGATCTCTGAGTCTTCCCCACATGGAGAGACATTCAGTTTTTTTTTCTCTTCCCTTTGACATCCATTCAGAAAGAACTTTTCTATGCAAGCCACCAGCAGGTACCTGTGAGCCGGTATCATCTGAATGTGTTGGAAATAAGAGCACTGGTCTTGGGAAACTCCTGGCTTTGGAATCAGGACACACTGTTCAGTGTTCTGTTTTACTCTCTCCTGCCTGTAATTTGGACAGATCATTGAACCTCATGATTACATTTGCTCAGTTAGGAAATGAGCATGGTTATTGGTCACACCCTGATGGTGAAGCCCAGTGAGTTAGAAGGAAGAAGGTGATATGAAACCATGGCAAAGCCTCTGTGGAGGAAATGGTTCTGTGGGTAAAGCATTTGCTTCCTGAGTGGAGGAATGGAGTTCAGATCCCCAGCACCAACATAAGTACAGGGTACTTGGGACTAGAGGCAGGGAATCCTGGTGCAGGCTGGCTAACTGGATACATGGATTAGTGAGCCCCAATTTCAAATGAAATACTCCATTTCAACCATAAAGTGTAGACAAACTAAGGGAGACACTTGATGTCAACCTCCGGCTTCCACATATACAGGTATGCACATTCATACAAACATGTGTCCATGCACGTGAGTACTCATGCATGTAAACACACTATATACACATATATGCTCAAAGGCAAAGCTTTTCCTTAAAGAGTGAGGATTGGTTGAGATTTGGGAGGCGGTGACTCAGACCCCTTCATTACAATGGTGGTGGTCCTGACACCACATAGACTAAGAAGTCTAGTTTTAGATGTTCCCATATTTGTATAGTCTCCTGAGCACCATTCTGTTGTTCCTATTGGTGAGGGTTTCCCTCTGGGATTCTCTTTGGTTCCACGTTCTGTGATGGATGCCACGCTGTCAAAGGCTTGCAGTATTGGCTTCCTGTGTGGTGTGCAGAGGGTCCCAGGGTGCTGGTGACTCATGATCAAAAGCCATTTTATTTCCGCTCCCACACCTTGCTCAGCCTGTTAGCCTAACAACCATCCAAAGCCTATAAGGCCTATCACCTCCCCACAGGAAGTGTGGAGCCCAGAGACATAGGCACACATTTTCATTTCCTTTTTAAATGAATACAATCTCTTTAAAAGTTTTATTTGAATACCGATCTGTGATTTGCACCAGTTACTTGAATTTTAAACAGATGTGTGTGCAATGCTGGGCGTCAGCTTGCATATTTTCATCCAGTTTCATAGTCATTGGTTTTAAAGGGTGCAGCTGGGTCTCAGGCCTATGCCTTCATTGGGCAAGCTGCCAAGGGCTTCCGTGTGCTCTTCTGTCCAGAGCCATGACACTCTAACTAGGACCTGTGTGATTTTCTGGGTGTCCAGTGGAGGACTATGTCATTTGGTTATTGCTAGAGAAAATACTCGTGGCCTCTCATAGGCTCAAATTTGCTAGTTGCCAAGACTCACAGAACATAGGATCTGGCATACCAAAGGTAAAGAAGCATTTCCTGATGTGCTGGTCCTTGGAAGATATCTATAATGTTCACTTTTCTTAATGTCAAGGGAACTTGATAATGTTTCTAGCTAGAGGAAGTTAGGTTATTCAAGCATACATAAACACTGTTCATCTTTAAGTAACTCAGAAAGTAGTAGCTAAAAACCAAGATTTTTAGTGGAAACCAACAAAATAGATTTTTAAAAAATCATCTCCACTAGAGAGCTGGAGAAATGATTCAGTGGTTCAGAGCACTCTTCCAGAGGACCTAATTTTGATCCCTATCACCCATATCAAATTGCCTGTAATGCCAGCCAGGGAATCCGGTGTCTTCTGTTAGCCTCCATGGGTACCTGCACACATGTGACATATATGTACAAATGTATACACTTACGAAAAAATATTAAAACAAATCCTCAATGGCTAATGTCTAATGCTACATATGAAAGCGTCTAGGGACTTGCTTTATTTTTTGGCGACCATGTTTCTTTATCAGCAACACACTCAACGTTGTTTTAAAAATAAATAGCACATGGAGCCGAATTTACTTCACTTGACAGAAACAAGGGAGGAAGGATTTATTTGGGGGCATGATTTCACAGGATATCAGTTCATCATGGTGGGGAGATATGGCCGTTATAGAGGCTTCCTCCCAAGTGGGGGCTTGTCGCACCTTGGTGAATTAAAAGCTAGAACATGCCAAGAAACAGGGCGAACGACCTCAAAGTCTGCCCCCTAGTGGTCTAGGCCTGCCAGTTTACAACCCTGCTTACCCTGAGAGAGACAATTTTACATTCAAACCATAACAAAAATGATGACATAGGACCAAAGAAAGGGCTTGTGGTGTTAAGGGGGCAAGTTTTTGGTGAAGAAGTTGGTTTTTAACTTAGTTATGACGTGTTAAAATCTGATATCTTGGCCAGATTCCACAGTTTCCAAGTTTGAAAATCCACTTCTATTTGACAGAAACCACCCTTTCTTACTTTCGCTGCTGAGAGAGGATATTTGCGTGAAAAGAAAGAAGAAAGTGGGTCTGTTCTCTGTCATTCTTAAAAAAGATTTAATTTCATTTTATTTTACATGTATTAGGTAGGGTATTGACTGCATTCATGTCTGTGTGATGGTGTTGTATCCCTTAGAACTGAAGTTACAGATAGTTGTGAGTTGTCATGTGGGTGCTGGGAATTTAACCCCAGTCTTCTGGAAGAGCAACCAGAGATAGCCATCTCTCCAGCTCCCGCTCTGTTTTTGGGTTGAGCAAAATGGAAGGATAGTTAAGGCCTGTTGATGGTCTCCGAGGCCAGCCAGATCTGGTAGGTCACCAGCAAAGAAACTTCAAGTAGCTTTAATATTAGTCAGGAAAGTTAAACTGTACTGTGATGAAGTCAATGGCTTTGCATGTTCCCCCATAGTGAGGTGTTGGGCATGAGAGTTTGCATGGCAGCCCCCCTTCAGATACTGAGTCAAGGCTCCAGTTGCTTTTATATTGAAACCAGAAACGTGTCACTGCAGAAGAGCTCATCGGGAGGGTGACACATGCTAATCTTTTCTTGTCATGATATAATCTGATTTTTCCTGAGGAGATGTGCATCAGTGTTTATTTGCCCCAGATAGGAGAACCCACAGCAGGCCCAAGAAATGATTGCATTCAAGTCTAGCTTGATGAACCAGTGACTTTGTTTATAGGAGTATGGGTTACCGGAAGGCAACTGTATTGCTAAAATAACCCAACCAGAGCATCATCTGAAGCTGCATCCTGAAGCTCTATGGATGGCTTGATGGGGGTTCCACGGGAGGGAGGAGCCTCGAGGGTCTGGAAACTTTCATGAGCTTCCTGGGCCTTGTAAGTTTTATTAATTTCCTGAGTCTTCTGAGCCATTCTCTTCTCTATAAACATAAATGTTTAAATTCACAGAAAATAGTGATCCCAAAGTGTGGGAAATCTCCAAATCTGTGCATAATTCTCACCAACTACCTGCCCTTCATTCACAGGAGGGCATCACTTGCTTCTCTGTCTCCTCTTTTATTGTTAGGGTCTGAGGTTGTGAAAATCTACATCCTCCACAGCCATCACTCCCATGGAAAGTTTGCTCTTATGGAAAATGGCAGCATTTCCTCACTTCATAATTCCCCAAGTAATGAAAGATTACAAAATAGGGGTTTGTAACTGTAATAGCATCATTTATATTCATTTTTTCTCTTGCAATGGCTAGAGGGCTCTGCATGTCTGTTTTACTGAATATGCGCCAAATTTTTTGGATTGCTTGTATTTATTTGGCTTGAACAAGTTAATATGAAGTTTCTGAGTCGTCATGAAATAAGTTTTATTCTAAATATTTAAACCATTTTGATTAGGATTACTCTATCAGCAAACTTCATTTTGAAGTAACCTCCAGCTCAGAGGAAAGTTATAAAGATAATTCAGGGGTTTTTAACTCATTTGTTACCCACTTTTCTCCTAAAATAAACATGTTACATAACCACACACATGTGTCTGTCCTTAAGACATTAACCCTGACATAGTACTAATGGAACTACAGGTTTTATTCTTAAAACTTGAATTTTATTTGATTGTGGTGACTTCCCTCTGCCAAAAAATGTCCTTTTTCTGTTCAAGACCCAGCGTAGGATGCCATTCATCTTTGGGTAAGGCTTCCCATAACCTGTGGTGGTTTTACACTCTTCCCTTATTTTCCATGACTTGGAACTTTTGAAGTTATTTCGTAGACTGTCTCCTAATTTGGTTTTTATTGGATGCGTTCTCATCTTTAGACTGGTTTGTAGAAACAAGGGTAGACTAATTCAAAGGTGAAGTGACCTCCTTAATCGGGATAGTAGAGCATGATACTTGTTGAGTCCGGAGAGATGGCTCAGTGGTTAAGAGCATTTGGTGCCCTTTCAAAGGACCTGAATTCAGTTTACAGTTTCCAAGTTACATGGCTCACAACTACCTGCAACTCCAGTTTCAGGGATTTCAGTGCCCTTGTTTGGCCCCTGAAGGCACCTGTACACACACTCACATGCACATAAATAAAACTCAAAGTAAAATCATTGAAAAAATATGTCTTGTAGTAATCCCAACCATTGGTGAATGGATGTGGTGTCGTTAAAATACTTACGCCCTCCATTTTTGTTCTGTCTCCCGTTCTTTTGTCCTTTGACAGGGTCTTGTAGCCTGAGTTAGCTTCAAACTTTCTCTGTAGCTGATGATAAACCTGAACTTGTGATGCTTGTGTCTCTACCTCTTGAATGCTAGTATTACAGATTTGCACCAACATACCTGGTGTATATGGTGCTGAGGACAAAACCTAGGGCTTCTTGCATTCTAGGCAAACACTCCATCAACTTAGCTGTATCCTGTCCCTCCATGGTCTATCAGAAAGAAATTACTAGCTATCAACCTCTGTATGGAAAGAGGTGCTGCTTCATATATTTTTGGAATTGCCCTGTGAGGAAACTATGTTCTTCTTCTCTATTTATGATTTCTATTTCATTTTTGTTCTTTGGGTTATGACATCATTGTTTAGTTCATTGTTCCAATTATTCCACCTCTGTAATGTTGGCAACTCTTTCAGGTTGACTGTTGTGTCAAAATCCATTTTGGCCTTTCGTAATCTTAACCTTAAAGATCAGTTTTAGCATTACGGCAGAATCTGGAGGAAGGTGCAGATCATTTCTCTACACCCCACCCTAGATGAATCTCTGCAAAGTCTCTCAGCTTTACGGGTGCGTCTTTACAGGTGATAACTATGCAGTGCCCAAGCTTTATACAGAGGTCAGTCTAAGTGTCCATCCCATGCATTTGACAAACATGTCCATTTTCCTTTTGTGTAGGGTGGAATGGTTTTACTCCTCTAAAGAACCCATGCATTTTTTTCCCTTTTTGATATCTAATTACTTGTGCCTGAAGTAACTTCCCTCACTGGGATGGTAATGAGAAAGTTTTAAAATCTTCCTTAATTCTCCACTAGCCTGTGAATAGCTAAAAAGAATATATGTGTGAATGTGTTAAAAACATAGACAGTTGATTCATGTGTAGCCTCAGAGTTTAATCACTGATAAGTGAAATCATTACCTTATTTAAAAGAGATGAATTCTTGCCAAGGACTGTGGTGGGTAGGACCTGGGACTAGGGAACACAGGAAAGCTAAGGCTTCCAAGGTGGAGTGATCTACTGAGGGAGGCTCATGCAACATGTATCTGCTTCCTCTAAATGTAGTAGTTCCTGTGAATAAAGTCCTGTCCTCATGTATTTCCTTCCTTTATCCTCCCTCCCTCCCTCCTCCCCCTCCCTCCCCTCCCCTCCCTCCTCTCTCCCTTCCTCCTTCCTCTTCCCTCCCCATCCCTCCCCCTCCCTCCTCTCTCCCTTCCTCCTTCCCCTCCCCTCCCCCTCCCTCCCCATCCCTCCCCCTCCCTCCTCTCTCCCTTCCTCCTTCCCCTCCCCTTCCCCTCCCTCCTCTCTCCCTTCCTCCTTCCCCTCCCCTCCCCCTCCCTCCCCCCTCCTTCCTCCCTCTCTCCTTCCCTCCCTCCCCTCCCCCTCACTCCTCTCTCCCTTCCTCCTTCCCCTCCCCTCCCCCTCCCTCCCCCCTCCTTCCTCCCTCTCTCCTTCCCCTCCCCTCCCTCCCTCCTTCCCCCTCCTTTCCCCTCCCTCCTTCCCCTCCCTCCCTCCGTTTCTCTTCCTCCCTCCCTCCTTCCCCCTCCTTCTCTTCTTTCCTTCAATCCATTCTTCATTTTCTTCATTTTTTTCTTTTTTATACAAGTGAATATTCTGACCTATTTTTTCAGATATGGAATCATAGTTGCTAGTCAGTCAGAATTAAAGAAGACAATAAATTATACAGTCCCCCAGGCTTGCATTTCAGGTTGATAGTCTGTAGGAACTGCACATATATAATTCTTTAAATGTCATATTTTTAATGACACATTGGAACAGAAAAAGCAGCTTGTCTTAATTTTTTTATTCTTTTTTGGTTAAAGATTTGATTACAGAAATTCTGACTAAGTGGTGCTAATTTAGCCACTTTTACGTTTACAGCTCAGTGTATTGGCAGTAGGAGAGATAGCCTTGCCTTTAGAACCCAGAGAGTGCTGAATACAACACGCATGCATGGAAATGACAGGAGAGGATGGAAAAGAGGCCGTGCCAGCTTGTTAATTTCCCCCGGGCTTTGCACAAATGTGGGCATTTATCGTGTTTTTATAGCTACATGCTTGGTGCCATTTGGAGTTATCCTTAAAAGCGACCAGTGTTAGATTCGTCTTCCAGGAGCAGAAGGGAAGGGAGGATGTGAGTTTTACCTTTAAAAGGCAGCGTTGGGTAGCAGAACGGTTAAGAAGTGCATTTAGCCCCTGTCTGTAAAAGGCTTTGCTGTTCCATTACCTTGATGGATTTGCTATTTCATGTCCCATGGAGTATAAAATGTGACCAATATAGTTTGGATTCCGGGGGTCTTTTCTGGTTTGTTGACCATACTGGTGCTTAAGATGATGGTTTAAATTAGTTTGAATGTACTTGGGTAATCAAGCATACAGTATTTTGAAGCCGCAAGCCAAGAAGAAAGAGGAGAGTTCTCTCAGCCTTCTGCAGTAATGAGACACATAAATCAAAAGGATGACCATGGAAACTTCTACTGAGCCCAGGGGTCTGATTTTAGGCACCTTGGAGGGATGCCCCCTCCCCCTTTCTGGATCAGGCTTACTGGACTAGGCTTCTGAGTGTGTAGGTAGAAAGGAAAACATCTTGACACAAAGCAGAGAACCTCTATAGCTCTAACAAAAATTGGAAAAAATAAACACAAACATGAAAACCCAACCAGACGCTGCCTTCTCCTTCAGAGTTGAGACTATGTGGCTAAGAAGTCTGGGTCTAAGGAGGAGACCCCCAAGGGGGATCTGATATAGGGAGGCATTAATTTCTAGGTGTGTGTGTGTGTGTGTGTGTGTGTGTGTGTGTGTGTGTGTATGTGTGTGTGTGTGTTCAGTTATCAAATGCATGTTGCTGATGAAATCTAGCTTGGATATGTAAGAGAAACAGTGTTTTCCACTGTGAGGCTGGGAGGCCAGAGCTCTTCCAGATGTTCGTTCACACTAGGCCCGAAATTCTCCTCAGCTTCTTTCCCACAGGATAACTTGGAACTGTGCACCTGGCCCTCTTTTTAAACCATGCACTTCATTCCATAGCTACCTTTCTGTTCAAGTGCTAGTAGGCTAGAATGACAATCTAGGATTCTGAAATGGTGTAAGGCCGAGAGCCTGAGACAGGGGACATGAGTCTATTTTATTTTTCTCTGTCCTCCAAAACTCACTGGATCTGGATGGGATTGGCTGCACCGAATTTAAAGTTTACTCTTTGTGTAAGCATGGAAAGAAGGTATTATCACAGGCTAAATATCTGTAGTCTTTAAGGAGTGGGGGAGAGGGCTGTATGTAAATTATTATTGTGAGTGGGTAGAGACAGTGGCTCATACTTATCTTTGCTCCAGCCAAACTGGGATTTGTGCCTTTGACACAGAAAAGAATTTCAGGACTAGCCAGTATAATGAAGTAGGGTTGGAGAGAGACAGGGCTTGCCTAGAATAGCCTTAATTTAAACAAATCATTTTAACACCACAGATGAGTCATAAAAACCCCACATACTGTTAGAATTTCCTATGATGTGTCAGGTAGTACGTATCTAATCTCAAATTCAATTCCAATCCATTTGAATTAGGTGCTTGGAGCCCTGTGTGGGAATGGCCTAAGGGCATCTGTAGGATGCGTGAGTTGGTCTCTGCTGTGGATTCCCAGTGGTGACATGCTTGTAATGCATTTACCATTCCCTAGCCCAGTCTACATGACTCCACCTAGGGGCTTATCATGTTGATGTTTTTAAGCCTCTCACGTCTGCTCTGTTTACTATTTCTCCGCAGCTCCCTTTTGTAATGTGGAATATGGGGCTTGTTAACTCAGCAGCCTTATTTTCTGTGTGATCCTGGGTGATTTACCTCTGGGATGCCTAAAGCCTCCTAGACTCAAGTTGCTTAGCATAGCCACCCGTTCACTTTCCTGATTACTTGAACAGTTACAGAGAAGAAGAGGGAATATGGGGTGGGGCATGCCTTTAATCCCAGGAGGCCAGCGGATCTCTGTGCTCTGTGCATTCGAAGCCAGCCTGATCTACAAGATGAGTTCCAGGACAGCTAGGGCTGTTACAAAGAGAAACCCTGTCTAAAATATATATATATATATATTTAACAGTTTCACTTTTAACCCTCAATCCATCCCTTGTCCTCCTTATCTGTAAATTCAAATGCTCACTGTCTTTACTATTTTTTATGGTGTTCATTTCCCTGGCTTATTAGTGACAATTGTGTGGGTGCAGTGTTTCCAACTTACTCCAAGTTCAGAACTCTGTTCTTCAAAAAGCCCTCAGCAGTTTATGATTCAAGGGGGCCCTGAGTCCGGCCTATTGATCATGTTGGAAAGTGACTATGGTGTGTGGGCAACAAAGTGACTCATGGATATGACTTCCCCATGCCCTTATTTTAAACTCCGTACAGCGAAAGTGTTACCCAGTTCTGACAGAGACTGTTAGCCAGGGCTGGGCTTGCCTTTGACTCAGTGATGTGTCACATTCTCTACCGGAAACTCACATTCTTAACACCAGTCATCATAAACTTGGCAAGAAACCTTTTGGAGAGGTGTTGGTATTTGGTAGATTTATTTTTTTTTCCAGCTGCCCATGAAAAACAAACTCAGAAATCTGTTTTATTTCCCCCCTTCCCCTTTGAAAATTTGTTTTGGAATAGTTTGTAATCCCTCTGTCTGGAGAATGCTCATCGCTGATCTGCAAAGTGTAGTTTGCTTAGGGCCATGGCAAGGTGACTGTGGCCCTGCATGAAGCGTAAAATAAACCGGGGCAGCATGCCTGTTGGGGTGATGAAAACCTCTTTGCTGGTGCTAGGTGGTGGGTGGCTAACCCTGGCTGGTGACCACAGATCTGTACTTCAAATATGGCTGGGTTTTGCTTGAAGTCTTCTGAGGTCTTTTAGCATGCCTGTCCAGTTACTCACTGAAGTAGGTAACTCTTTATTGCTCAGCGGTTTTGTGCTAAGAGAATGCCCAGATTTGCCAGGCCATGCTAGTTCTTCCCAGAAGCCTAAAGGCCACACCCCCTTTATAAGACCAGGGGCTTCCATTCTTTGGTTTATCCTTATAGCTGAGGAATGTTCTAATGGACTATACCTCTGCTCTGGAGTAAACAGCTTCTTGAAGGCATGGCTGTGTTTTAACCATACATTTCCTGATGTTTAGCACTGGGAGACCTAGGCAGAGAAGACAATGTGGAGATGGGGGTCAGGGGATAACCTTGGTCCTATGGACTATCTGGGGATTAGGTTAAAAGTACAAGTTAGATACTGGCCAGAAAATTCATCTCTGCATCACTTTGTGAACCTTGAAGAGAAGATTCAGTAAAGCAGTGTTTTGTTGTTGTTTACTTTTGCATCTCATAATCACTTATGAATTGTTAATTTATGCATTCTAGGGCCCCATCCTCTAGACTGTAGGTCTTGGTGGGACTCTGAGGGTGGGATTTTTTTTTTTTTCCTCAAAGTTCCTTGTTGTCAAAGGTGAGAACTTGTAACCCTTCCTGTCCTCAGTGAGTAAGTTTAACAGCTGTCTAGATTAAACAGTGGGGGGTGAGACTGAAGGGTTAAGCCAAGTCGCAAGTTCACGGATACGATTTTGGATAGGACTTGGCTCTGTGCTCACCACTGTGAGAAGGCTTCATTTCATCATCTGAGTCTCTCTATGAAGAACAGCTATGAAATTTTCTGGCCTTCAAGAGTGAGCAAGTTAGTCTTTTGTGGCTGTGGTAAAATGCCATGACCAAACGACTGTCTTATGGAAGAAGAAGTCTATTTGGGCTCACGGTTCTAGAGGGCTAAGAGTTGATTATTGTGGGGAAGCATAGCAGCAATTGGCAGGCGTCTTGGCAGGAGAAGGAAGCCAAGAGATTGCATTCAGTTTCCAACACAAAACACAGAGCAAACTGGAAGTGGAGTGAGGATTTAAGTCCTCCAAGCAAACCCTCAGGGATGCTCTTTCTCCAGCAAAGCTGTACCTCTCCATAACCTCCCCAAACTGGGAACCCACCAACTGAAGACCATGTATTTAAAGGCCTGGACCTTTAGAAGACTGTGCTGGTCTGAATAGGAATGGCCCCCACTGACTCATGTGTTTGAATGTTTGGCTCATAGGGAGTGTGGCCTTGTTGGAGTAGGTGTGGCTTTACTAGAGGAAGGATGTCACTGTGGGAGTGGTCTTTGAGGTCTTATATGCTCAAGCTACACCTAGTGAGATACCTGGACCCCTTCTGCTGCCCGTGGATCAAAATGAAGGACTCTCTGCTCTTTTTCCAGCACCATGTCTACCTGTGTACCACCATGCTTCCTGCCTTACAATAATGAACTAAACCTCTGAAACTGTAAGCCCGTTCCAATTAAATGTTTTCCTTTATATGGTCACTGGGGTCATGGCTTTTCTTCACAGCATTAGAAACCCTAAGACAGAGACATTTGTCATTCAAATCACCATGACGGACAAAGTGGACACCATGACATATTATTAAGAGGTAAACATTCCATCACTTTTGCCATATGCTACTTGTTGGAAATGAGTCATTGTGTGTATTGACTACCAAGAACCATGGAGCACTGGGAGCCCTCTTAGAGGATGCCCAGCATAGCATCTGAGGGGTGAATTGAAGAATATAAGTTATGGAACAGGAATAGAGGAAAGGCGAGTGAATAGTCAGAGGGTAATGAAAGGGCAGTTACCGTTAGGTGATGTCTTGGTAACAAGTGATGATCTGGGATCTTTACAGTAGCAGGTTTTGTTTCTTCCTTGTACATTTAATCCATTATAGATTGCTTTGGGTTCTGTGCTGTTGTATACCTGCATTGTGGGCCATTTGGGCATTCTTCTCCATTCCGTATTAGCCATGGGACCCAGGAGATAGGAACCATTCTATGGAATTTTGATGTGTGCCACAGAAAAGGGAGATGGTACAGAGAAGCTCTTAAAATTTCAGATCTCTGCCCAAGTTACTTCCTTTCTCATTTCATTGGCCAAGTTGTGCTATCTGACTTGACCCTGCTTCAAAGGAGGTGATGATACCATCTGTCTTAAGAGTGAAAATCCAGAAGTACGTGGTCAGCATTTAATGAGATTTGAGACATCCTCATGGGGCAGTCACTACGCCACTGGTGGTTACTAGATTGACAGTGATGTGGTCACTGTTAGTCTGAGTCTTGGCCAGGGCAGAGGCGGGGGAGGTATGATACATGGTTTGATTTAGTGAGTCAGTGAAAGCTGAAACTGTAGAAAGAGATGGGAGGGGAACATGGTGACTTCTGTATCAGACACAAAAGAAGCTTGAGTTGCCAGACTTTTCCTATTCTTTTAATCCAACCATTGAGTGGTATCATGATTTTTTTTTTAACTTTAATTAATTGTGTGTCCATCAGATGTGTGACAGGAGATTTTACCTTAACTGTCAGCACTGGATTTATGTATTGATGATAAACTCAGAAATGACCAGTGAAAATTGATTTTGCTTTGTGAGTTTCTTCAATATCATGTTGAAATAAGAGATAGTCCCCTTTCTACAGTTTATTTTAAAAATACATTTATTTATTTATCATGTATACAGCATTCTGCCCGCAGACCAGAAGAGGGTATCCATTCTCATTGTAGATGGTTCTGAGCCTCCATGTGATTAATGGGAATTGAACTCAGGACTTCTAGAAGAGCAGCCAGTGCTCTTAACCTCTGAGCCATCTCTCCAGCCCTACAGTTTTACTCTTAATGCCAACCAAATTCAAGATGTCATGAAAACTGTAAAAGCTTCTTGGAGAAAACTTATGTGCATTTGTTTTTAAAATTTTTTGGAGGCTTGGAGATAATCAAACCATTTTCTGTTTCAATCCTAAATTTACTCTGGAAGAACCAACCAGCTTTCCACTTTCTTTTCCTCAGTTCAATGTTTCAAGTACTTGGAAAATTGTAAAGTGATCCGTAGGTACAAGGATTTCGTCTGGAGCCGCTAATTCTAAATGATAAAGCAGTTAGTTATGCTGTGTGTATTTTATTTGTTAACTAATGGTCTGACACCGGGAGAGGAGGACCTGAAACTGGATAATGGGCACATCCATTATGCTTGACTTCACATTTTTGTTTTGCTCCTATTTTCTTTCTTTTCTTGAGAGCTGGAGATGGAGTCCAGGACCTTGCACATAAAGTTAGGCAAAGGCTCTGCTACTGAGCTACTCCCAGTGCCTGGCGTTGAAGAATTGATAGAGAATAACTATACTCATCTGGGGTCATTGACTCAAGGGATGCTCATTTTTGCCTCTGCCTCTCATTTCCTATTCTGACTTTTTTTTCTTCTCCAAGAGTTTCAATTGATTCAACAACGTCATCTTCACTCTGAACTAGTAGAGATATGGGAAGGAAAGAGCTGGCATTAACTATTCCCAAGGAGGCTTCCTCCCTCCCTCCCTTCCTTCCTTCCTCCCTCCCTCCCTCCTTCCCTACCTCCCTCCTTCCCTACCTCCCTTCCTTCCTTCCTTCTTCTCCCCCTTCCTTCCTCCCTCCCTCCCTCCCTTCCTTCCTTCCTTCCTCTCTTTTTTCCATCCTTCCTCCCTCCCTCTTCTTTTCTCCCTCCCTCCCTCCCTCCCTCCCTCCCTCCCTCCCTCCCTCCCTCCCTCCTCCTCCCCTTCCTTCCTTCCTTCCTTCCTTCCTTCCTTCCTTCCTTCCTTCCTTCCTTCCTTCCTTCCTTCCTTCCTTCCTTCCTTCCTTTTGTAACTCAAGTAACAGGTGCGGCCTGGAGGGATGATTTTTTTTCCTACTTTCTCCAAGACCTGAAAGCCCATCCCCTCAAAAGGCTAACCTTACACACCATGGTTAAAGATGTCAAGAGAAAGTTAGCATAGGTTCTAAATATTTTGGATTCTCCTAACATTGCTGGTGTTTGGTGACCTATGGTAGCAGAGATTTGATATATGGGTAATTCAAAAATATTTTTTAGGTGATGAAGTTTTTATAAAAGTGAATATTGGACATATAGCTTAATTGATTGTTTGGTACTATTATTAGTACTATACTTTTTTAACCTTCAAAATACAAAATTCAATAAAATCAGTGCCAAAATTTAATTATTAACTTGGGCTACCTAAGGGAATATTTATTTGTTGGTTCTGTCAAGGAGATTGATATTTTCAGCTCTGGTGGCGACATTGGAATTAAGCTTATGAAGAATTTCTTTCTGTTTGGCAACATGCAGGAGTGATAGGGCTGTAAAGCTAAACCTTTAAAATAGCTGTATGTGTGTTTGAACCAACATACTTGAAGATCCTCAACAGTGCTTTATTTGCCTTTTTTTAACTGGGTGTTACTATTTTTTCAACTAGGTCATTAAAGTTAATTCTCTAAGGAGGTGGTTTAATCCATACTTTTGAGAAAATTATAATGTTCTGATAAAATGTCAGTTCCTGGTAAAGTGCTTCACCAGGTAAATCTTTCTATGCCCCTCCCCCTCATGAAATAAGTATCCTCATTTTTCTAGGCAGTGGAGTCCAGATTAGTGTTTGTGTTGTTCAGCTGCTGAATTATTTACATGCATAAATAGGTACCGAATCCTTCTGAGAGTTGTCAAAATGATTTCTTCTCATGTTAAAACAAACAAACAAACAATAACGAACGATTTTGGTGGTTGTTTATTTTGTTTTTGAGTGGCTGGGAGAAGCAAGTTTCTTTTGCTTCTCCTGGGGATAGGGAAGTGGTGTTGCCCCTGGTGTGTCTGGAATATAGTCTGGATTCAACTGTGAAAGTATATGATGATGAAGGTAGATGGTCCATGTGAACTTCACAAATGCAAAGCCAGGGCACTGTTGTCTCCTAGGAAGGTTGCTGCATTGAGGGATTAAACTCTTTTCTAGAGTCCAGCCTCATTAGACTTTTAAGAATTACTGAGGGTGACACAAAACTTTTTCTGCTTGCTGATAGGATTTTGGAAAGGCTTTAGTTTTAGTTAAAGATGAAAACAACCTGAAAGGTCATCATGTTAAAGAAAAATCCTGTTGACACCATAATGTAGGTGATACTGATAGGTGCCATTCTTCCTGTACTAGCATACTTTAGCATCATTTTGGCAGACGTGAGCAGTGAGGTTAAGACAGATAAAGTTGAATAGTGTGGGTTCCAGGTCAGTGGCAATAGGTACACAGCTGCAGGAGGTGAAGCTGATGAGTTCCCTGCTAGGGAGTTTGAGGTTGAGTGGCCTTCGGGGTGCTCATTCAGGTGGAGATCCAGCATTGCTGCAAATCCACAGAGCTTGGAAAGAGGTCATGTTGACACTATAAATTCTGGTGACATTTATTTGCGACCGAAGCATCAAAGATAGTTGAGACTGCTCAGTAATCAGGGACTGTGAAGCCCATTATTACAACCATGTGGACTTTGTGGTAATTGCCCCCAAACATTATTATTAAGCAATATTAAGTGGTGAAGAAAACAACCAGAATTTTCTCTCAAGGAAATGGGAAGCCTGTGTCTATGACAGCATAGGTAAATACTCTGGATGGTAAAGTTGACAGAGGTTTAGTGGAGCACATTTATATCCCGCCTCAAATTAGCCATGGCGTTAGAAGAATGAATAATAATGTTACTAATGTCACCAGCCATAATGACTTGAAAGCCATACTTACTTTGATTACCCATGAGCGGGATGATTGGCAGGAAAAAAAAAGAAAAGAAAAAAGAAAACGAACTTAGATTAGCAATGAGCATTCTTTACTGGATGGTTACTTCTAATTGAAAGTAAAATTACAGAATAACAGTATTCATATTCTGATTAGATTTGTATAGTCACAATTTAACCAAAGATAAATATGAATTTTTTCCCACAAAACTCTTCAATACACATAATTTTAAGTGTAGAAATTTAAGGCCTTAGCCTTAAATTTAGGACTACCACAGAAAAATCAGTGAACACCCGTGAAGATGGCAATATGGCCATGACTGGGGTCTCTTTCTGGAACTAACCCATTGGAGTCTTTTCTGATTCTCAGGAAACACAAGCCAGGCTGCCTTAGGCTGATAGCGTCCCATGGTCGCTGTCACAGGAGCAGCACCACCACACTTAGAATGTCCCTTCTTCTCTTGCTCTTTAGGAAATGATGATCCCCTCCCTTTTCCATTATTTACAGTGTAGTTAATTCCCCATCAGGATGCTTTCATTTTTAAGTTTTTCGTAATCCATAAACTTCTCTTCTTTTTTTTTTTTTGGCTCATGACTTTCTCTGTGTTCCAGAAGTAGACTAAATGCCTCTAACATGACCAGCAACAATCAAAATAATGTAGATGATGTTGCTGTGTTAGGAAGAGAGATTACATGTTTTGAGCCAATATCTCCATTTGCTTAATCCTTGGAAAGACTCAGAGGCTCTACTTAAAAATATTTGACTTTACTGATTTTCCTATTGTCTACTTGACTATAATATTCTTTTGATACTATCTGCGGTCAAGATAAAAGAATCAAATATTCTTAACTGTTTTTATGTGTTTGCATAGTGTACATATTTATTTGTATATTTACATGTGTGTGTGTGTGTATGCCCAAGGTCGACACCAGACACCTTCCTCAGTTGCTCTCTACTTCACCTATTAAGGCAGGGACTCCAGGGAAGGGGGGCATATAACATGTGACAGGAACACCCTCCAGGCATCTGACATCCACAGGAATATGCATGCACGTACCCTCACCCTACATGAACATGTAACACACACACACACACACACACACACACACACACACACACACACACGCGCGTGCGCATGAATGAATGATAATTACTCTCCTGCTCACTGAAGATCTTTCCATTGATCTCATTAATTTGCACATCACATTTAGGGTTGTGGGTGCTCCTCATGTAGAGCTCCTGCGCACCACACAGGAAGCCCTGGAAAATCAGCAGCATCATGAGCCTCCTGATGCTGATAGACTCATTAGCCAGGTTGATAAAGGGATTCCCTGTCTTTGCCCCTTTTGTACTGGTATTACAGGCAGGCTTTCATGCCCACCTGGCTTTTAAGAGGGTGCTGGGACTTTGTATTCCATTTCTCATGCCTGTGTGGCAAGAGCCTTACCAGCCGAGCGTCCCTAGCCCTCACTCCTCATTTATTTTTAAAAATATTAATCTTTCGGGAAGTATACTTTTACAGTATTATGCCTTACATCACACACAGAACACTGTTTTCGCCACAACTAGTTTTCAGCAGCTGCCACAGAAATTAACCCTTTTGGGGATAGTTGCTTCTTTCTACTTGAATTTGTTTACTCACCAAGCATTGCTGACATTCTGCATTTTTCTAGTTTCCTGCTTGTTGTAACAAAGCCCTCTTATCAGAAGCAATTTAGGGGAGGGAAGGAATTTATTTCATGTTACAGGTTAGGGTCTTTCATTGAGGGAGGTCAAGGCAGAAGCTCAAGAATGAGCTTGAAGCAAAAACTGAGAAACTGAGGGAAGCTGCTTATTGGCTCCCTGTTAGGTAAAGGTGTTGTTCCTTTCTTAAAAAAAAATCATTTTTGAGAATTTCAGTGTATACAGTGGGGTATGTTCATACCTACTCCCCTGCTTCCTGCTGCAATCCCCTCCACATCCCTTCCAACACACCCTCTTCCCAACTTCATGTTTATTTCCTTTGATAACCCAGTAAGTACACCCCCCTGTGTGTGTGTGTGTATCTGTGTGTGTCTGTGTGTGTGTGTTTGTATACCCACTGGAACTTGGGAAACATACCAGTGACCACATCCCCAAGAAAGAATGATTTCCTCCTATCCCAGCAGCTATCCACAGCCAATAGCTCCTTGCTGTCTGGTGGGATGGGCTGGAGATGAGCTCTCCATCTGTGCTGGCTCCTGGAAATCAAACTGAGCAACATCCCAGCCAGTTCTTCTTGCTTCATCCCTCTGTAAAGACAGTGGACATAGGAACTCACCTTTTCCTGAGTTGAATAAAGAGGAAAGAAGACAGATGCCTTAAAAATATTACTGTGTTTTTTCTTGCTCTCCAACAAGGGTCTTAGACATCAAATTTATGAGTCTAGAAGAGAAAGAACCAGGTAGCCTTAATCAGGAACGGTCTGTGATGAGGGCTGAGCTTGAACCTGATATGGTGGAGGCTGGATTAAAAGAGCCCTCTGGGGGGTGGGTGCCCCCTGTGATCCCTGTTAGGGAGTTCCTGGGTTTCACAGAGGTTCCTTACCATAGAGAGATTAGGATAGCTCATGCCCTGTGGGCCTCACCCAAGGGTCTAACCCACTCTTATCTATATGGTACCTTAAGCCAGAGCTGCGCTTGCAGAATGTCACCCTTTGACTGCGAAGCTTCTGAGTCAAGGAACCATCAGTCACTCAAAAAGGAAGTAACAGAAGGTCATTCATGGAGGGAACATTCTTTCATTTAGTGACTTGTCAAAAGGAGGAAGTGCAAAGGCCTAATGACTCTCTTGACCTCCTAGGACACTAGATACTCTGGAAGAGGAAGCTGCACTAATGAGGTTGGGGTCTCTCCTGATACGTTATATCTCCTTAGTGTGCCAAGTCTTGCTGAGTGTTAATTAAGTTGGCATTACAGGTAGAGGATTCTAATGTCTAGAAATACTTTCTCTTTCCAGTCAGAGGGCAAATAAGTGGCTCTCCAGGGTTCTCTTTGTGACTCCTAAGAAAACAACAGACAAAGGAGGCTTTTGTAGGATTAAAAAAAAAAAACAAAAAACCATGGAAAAGCTCTTGGTGAAACTTGATGAGGGATGCATTTATGGTGCATATGTGTATCAGATTTGTGTGTGTGTGTGTGTGTGTGTGTGTGTGTGTGCTCAAGCGCTCGTGCATGAGCATGCCCAGATAGGCATTTATGGTTTTAAATTTTCAGCCACCTCTGATTACCTTATTAGTTCAGACTGGCCTCTTTCATGGAGACCGGCTGGAGTGAGGCTTTGAAGTTGTGAATGGAACCATGAAACAGACAAGCCTCTGGGGGCTGGGAAGCAGCTGCCAGTGGGGGGTGTCTGGAAGGCTTCTGTCTTTATCTTCAAGGCTCCTGTAGGTTCATATGAATCTCTTAGGGATGCAGGCGACAGCAATAACCTGGCTTTAGGTTGTATAACCAGCAGGCAAACCAATAAAAAATATCAGACTGTTCACAAGAATTGAGCACAGAAAGCCACCCTCCCCAACAACCTTCCTTACTTTACCCCGCTCTTCTGTGGCACAATCCAGCTCAGCCTTTCCCACAGCTGTGGAGAAGTAGACACAGTCTGCAGGTTAATTAATCAGGTTCTGTGGTAAGTGCCTTGGCCGTTTCTGTTTTTAGTGCTTAATAGATTGAGTGGTGTGTCCCCCCAACCTGTGAATGTGATCTTATTTAATGAATTTAAGAATCTGAAGATGCACATCTTAGTTTTCATGGCCCTAAATTTAGTCAAGTTTCCTTATAAGACACGAAGAGAAGACACAGGGATGGGAGGGGACCCTTGAAGATGGAGGCATAGATCGGAGTGAGGATGCCACAAAGCCACAAACACAATGACCCTTAGGTCCCCAGAAGTTGGAGAAGACAAGGAAGGGTCTCTCTAAGAGCCTTCAGGAAGTGTAGTTCACCTTAACACCTTGATATGGGGATTTCGAACTCTTAAGAGAGAGAAATTTCTGATCCAGTGCATGGGTTATTTGTCATAGCAGCATTAGGAGTCAGGTATATGCTGGGAGTTCTCATCAATGAACATTTCTGGACCAAAAAGATAACACTCTGGACACAGCCATGTCTATCTGCTGAACCCCAGTTCTATGTCCTGATGACCCTGCCCCACCTCCAGTAAATCCTGATGCTAAGACTAATTCTACAAGTAACTATAGAAATGGCCATGTATGTCAAGCATTGTTTTCTGTAATCTTTACACACACATACACACGCATGCACATATATACACACATATGCACACACACATACATACACATCCCTCTTTCCTTCCTGCCTCCCTCCCTCTCTGAAAATGGAGGTTTAGAGCAGTGTAATCACTTGCTCAGTTGACACACTGATGTAGGAGGAAAGGGTTGGGTCAATTTCTTCCTCACTGTAACTTCTATGTGTTCAGTCACAGTACTGGCAGAGAGGATCAGCCATGTTCTAGACGTCTGGCTCCATGCTGTATGGTTGCTCTACGTTGTGTTCTGGCCACTGGATGGTTAGTTCTGGGAGGAAATACTTGTGCAGAAAAATAGATATGGTCTGGCAGGAAGAGTCTAAGACCCGTAGGACATAGGCAGTGTGGCGAAACAGCACTGGGCAGGTGGCCCATCTTGGAGTAAAGCATCCTGAGAAGTAGGCTGGAAATCTATAGTCTGGGGGCTGGGGAAGATGGCTGTCAAGTGTAAGGATTGAAGTTTGAGTCCCAGCACCTCCTGTGTGTTTTACCTGTAATCCCAGCGCTAACTGAGGCAGAGATAAGATCCCCAGGGCAAGCTGAGTAGCTAGGATAGCTGAATTAAGCTCTGGGTTTGTGACTTGACTTAAGAGATGAGACAGAGAACAATTGAGGAACACACATGCATGTGAGCCGGCATATGCACGTACACCTGCACATTACGTATCCCCCACACATGAAAATATATATATATATATATATATATATATATATATATATATATATATATATACACACACACACACACACACAGAAATACACACCGCATACACATGCAAAAAGAACCCCCTTAATCTTGACAGTACATTTTTATGTGTCAGGCAGGTGTTTCTGTAAGCCTTTTTTTTTTTTTTTTTTTTTTAAAAAAAAAAAAGATTTATTTATTTTATTCTTTTATGCATATGGGTATTTTGCCTGCATGCACAGGTACATGATCCATGCCTGGTACATGGATCCCCTGGAACTGGAGTTGCAGACAGTTGTGGGCTGCCGTGTGGGTGCTGGGAACTGAACCAGGGTCTTCTAGAAGAGTCGCTCATAGATCCAGAGACAGATACATCTCTAAGTCTTATGTAGACTCATGTATCATGAAACAGATGCTCAGCACAGAAGGTATAACATAGAGATGCTTGCTTGATATTCAGACATGGGTAAATTGTTGAACCGGAAATGATGAGAGGGAGATGGAGCTCCTGTCTCTAGGATGGAAGTTCTAGATAGGTGACCAAGAATGTCAGGCTGGTACTGTGGCTCAAATGCTCACCATCAAACCTGCTGACATGGGTTTGATTCCTGGAACCCGTATTGTGGAAGGAGAGAATGGACTCTCACGTTGACTTCTGACCTCAACTCCAATGCACTGTGACAGACATGTGCCCTGCGCATGTACACACACACACACACACACACACACACACAGAGAGAGAGAGAGAGAGAGAGAGAGAGAGAGAGAGAGGGAGAGAGAGAGAGAGAGAGAGAGAGAGAGAGAGAGAGAGAGAGAGAGAGAGTAAATGTAACAAAAAATAAGAAAGAGATGTTTCTTTGGAGCATCAAGGTAGATGAGAGTGTATGATAGGATCTTTTCTCAAGAGAGATACAGAAGTCTAGTTCTTAGAACAGGAGCCTGAGTATATTCCTGGTGTGCACTAGGCATTGCTATCATTGGGTGCTGCAAATTGGGAGTGTGGTGGCAGTGGCTGAGGATGGTTGCCAGGGTTGATCTTGACCTTGAGATCCAGTGTTGTGACCAGTGAGGCCTGCAGTGCAGCTGAGTAAGTCTCTGATGCCTGTGTATTTTATTCTCACTAATTTCCCTATTGCAGCTAGGGAAGGGAGGTTCCATTGGGCAGGACCACACAGCAGGCTCACTGTCAACTGAATGATGAGATCCTTGGTGTAGTGTTTGCTTTAAACAATAGTATTCTCTCCACTAGCTTTATCTATACCCCTAGTTCATTAGGAGCACCAGGCAGACAGGTTTCGGGCTGGGGTTATATATAGCTTAACATGTGCAAGGCCTTGGCCCACCACACAAAAGAGAAAAGAATCAGACAAAAGCCAGTTTCTATTCAGATTCAGAATCAACATCTATTGTTGCCTTCTAACAAAGGAAAACAGAGTAACATGTTGCCTCTCTCCCCCTGGTGGGAGAACATCTCCATCTTGTGGTTAGTTACTCCCAGACTCAGACTCTGCAAATGTAGATAGAAAGGGCCCAGATGTCTCTGTCTCTGTCTTGGCTGTCATTGGCATGTTGGTTTCTAGACAGGCAGGACCAGGCATTCTCATCTTTGCTGACTCTGGTTACCTGTCTGCCATAATACGTTTTCAGCATTTCAAAGTCCTCTCAAAGTCCTTTTGTTCTTCCAAATAGGTTTTTTAAAAAGGTTTTAATTAGTAAAGACTAATTATATGTAATAATGAGTTTCATTATGGTATTTTATATTTTGATCATATTCACCTCCCATTGCCCCTTTCTGTTTCCCTACCAAGTGCTAGGTGAGACTCTCCCCTTTCTAAGTCTCTCTCTGTATGTGTGTGTGTGTGTGTGTGTATGCCTGTGCATCCCTCCCAATGGCACCCTTCATTGGGGTGAAGAACTTGCAGGAACATGGATAAGAGATTATTTACAAGAATATGGTCTTACCCATGATTGGATCACTGAAGTAAAGGTTCCTCTGTGTCCCAGCAACCATTTCTTGCCTACAGGTCTTCAGGAAGAGGTGGGACACTTGTGAGAGTCTCTCCTTCATTAGCTGCTGATAAATCCCCTAGGATGCCACATATTCCATGCGATTTGAGGAAATTACTTTTAAATTGAAGATGAGAGAGTTTGATCAAATTAAACTAGAGCCTAGAAGTCTGTGGTGCTTTTATCTTCAGAACACGTACCCACCCCTTACCCTGCTTTACTCCATCCACAATGTCATAAGCATGGGAAAGAGAAGCATGCAAAGGACAGAAGAAAGCTGGCCCAAGTAACTTTGTTAGAACATGCCAGTGAAATTTATCTACGTGGTTTTCTTTGCCTTATTTACCTGTCTCTAGCTTGTACAGCCTGAAGTTAATATACTCCAAAAGCTATATCATAATATTCCCCCTCCTACTTTGAGAAACTTGAGGACTCCAAAAATGGAATATAACTTGAGGGTAGGGCTGATGTTGTAGGATAGCATATTAGAGAGAGGGCTGATTTTTTTTGTCTGCATAAGACAATAAAAATCTATTAAATATAGCTAAATGGATTTTAAAAACTCAGTGCCAAAAGAATAAACTTCAGTGTTTAGGCATTTGCTTTCATAACATTTATACATAGTTTGAGACATATGAAATGCTATTAAAGCCAATATGGTCATGCACATCAATAGCCCTAACATTTGGGAGGTTGAGGCATAAAGATAATGAGTTCAAGACTAACGGAGGGTCAGGGTAGAGGATTTAAGTAAGCACATTGCATGGAGTGATGTAAAAGAATTGTCTTGGTGAATAGACTGCATTCCTGGGGACAGAGTTTTGAAGCAGAAAGTGCTAAGGCACCCTAATTTATAGACGCCAATTCCTCCCTCCTTTAATTTCTCCTTGAAAATGGCTCAGGAGGGCTGGGAATATAACTCACAATTGGTCAAGTGCTTACCTGCCATGCACAAAGCCCTGGGGTTCAGGTCCCTAGTGCTGTGTCAATGGAGCATGGTGGCACATAGATGTCATCCCAGCACTTGGGATGTAGAAGTGGGAGGATCAGAAGTTCAAGGTCATTCTCAGCTCTCTGGGGAGTCTGAGGCCAGCCTGTGTTAGAGACTTTGCTTCTGAAAAATAAAAGTAGAAGAGAAGAGAATTCCTCACGAGACCACAAGTCCCACATAGACAAAGCCCCTTTCAGTTTTGATTTTTGCTGGATCTGTGGGATTGGGGCAGTTTCAAAGCAGGGGCTATTTGGAGAGGGAGGATTAAACAACGGGCGCTAAGGGTGGTGAGAAGTGGAGATGAGTCTTTATTAGTACAAGTAAAACTGAAAAATCTAGAGTCGAGGGATGGTAATGCAGTTTTGTCATGACCACGGTGCTAAGAACATGCCATTTGAAATTAACCAGGCACAGTGAAGTCAGGATAAAGTGGGTAATGTTGAGGTCTGTAACTACAGACTGCTTTACAGCCAAGTCATTTTAGAATTCGGATAAAGTATAGTTGTGAGATTGGGAGATGATGCATGTGTAATGCTGGGTTCCATAAACAATTACTTCCCATCATTGTCAGGGCATGCCTTGTCAAAACATAGAAACAGTCATGTCATCTGTCAGTGGCTCTCAGGTTGAGTGATTTGGCCTCCAAGTGACATTTGGCAATGGTTAGCAGTATTACTTTTTGTTATGGCTTTGGGAAAGGTACAACTTGAATGTGGTGGGTAGAAGGTGGGTAACCACACTGTAATCAATAGGGTCATCCTGACATAATCTAGAATTTCTGGGAAGGGAGTCTTAGTGAAGGATTATCTAGAATAGCTTGAATCTTGGGCACTGCTATGAGTAGACCTATCCACTGTGGGTGACACCATTCCTTAGAGAATTATGAACTATGTAAGAGTGGAGAAAGTAAGCTGATCTATGGCAAGCATGCATGTATTCATTGCTCTGTTCCTGATAATGGATGTTACTTGGTGGAATGTGGAACTTAGTCCCTTTCCCCCGTAACACGCTTTTGTCCGGGTATTTTCTCACTGCAGCAGAAAAGAAACTGAGAAAAATGCAATGCACAAGGGATTTTCTGACATGTGTTATTATTGATGGTGCTGGACTTTGGAAACCTTGTCTTGGTTACTTGTGAAGGTGTTATGTTAAAATATCGCAGGGATTGGAGGTATAATGCAGCGGGGCAGAATGCACTAGCACGTATGAGTTCCTGGATTCAATCCTAAGCACTGGGCACTACTCACTTAAAGGAAAGAAAAAATGACCCAAGCAACAAATTTGTGTCAGTGAAATATCTTACTGTAATGAATCTTCATCTGTCCTACTTGCCAGCTCCTGAATCTTATAACTTAAATGAACACATTTCTATTCATCTAGGTGTTGCCATGTGGCTCGTGGCTTGTTACCTCATCTCCTACATGCCATATTCCTCTGCATCTCACTGGTGACTCCACCCTTCTTCCTAGCATCCTTTGACCCTGGAAACCTTGCCTAGCTCTTGGCTATTCAGTTCTTTATTAAACCAATTCAGAGTGACATTTCTTTGCACCATGTAATCAAATATCTCACAGCATCTTACATTGATTTAACTATTACTTATCAAAGTCTGCTAATGCAGATCAAAAAAGTAAGGTTGTTTTTTGTTTGATTTTTTTTTTTTCATTTTTGGTACTTAGGTTTCCAATCCAAATTGTTTTTTTTAAACGGCTGGTTTCTATCAATAGCAGAAGTTCTTTTGATTTTGAATATTTTTACAATTTAAAAATCAAAACATGAATCATCCAATGATTTGCAAGATTTGTTTATTTTGTTGTTGGTTTTGTTATTGTTGTTTTGAGACAAGGTTTCTCTGTGTAGCCCTGACTGTCCTGGAACTCTCTCTGTAGACCAGGCTGGCCTCAAATATGGAGATCCACCTGCCTATGTCTCCCAAGTGCTGGGATTAAAGGTGTGCATTACCACTGCCTGACTATTTACATGATTTAAAACTCATTTCTTGGTTGGAGATGTAACTCTGTTGGTAGAGTGCTTGCCTAGTGTGCACAAGGCCCTGGCCCTGGGTTTGCTCCTCAATGCCATGTAAACAGGGTGCTATGGCTCATGATTGGAATTCTAATCCTTGGAAGATGAAGGCAGGAGGGTCAGGATCACAAGGCAGTAGTAGGTTTGAGGCCAGCCTGGGCTACAGAACATTAGCCTATTGTTTGCTTTCCAAGTTCATTAAGCATAGACCCAGTGAATCTTGCTCAAGCTTAACAGCCACACAATAAAGGCATTCTTAACTTGTTAAGAGATTGACCAAGTATACTTGACCAGTTTTCTAGTGCTTATTGATATGAAGCTAAAGTAATCTGTCTCACATATACTTTTTCTAAAGTTTAGAGTTGGTAGATTTTCTTTTCCCTTTTACTAGAGTTTCCCATTTTCTATGGAAGAATAGAGTTGGAAAATTGGGATAATTCCATTATTTCATTGATTTTCTCACAGATGTTGTGAAATGTATCATGTTGGAATAATTGTCAAGGGTGGAGAAAGCCTTTGAAGAGACTTTGTGGTTGTGTTTATTGGCTTAAGAGAGACTCCTTTTCCTGGACATTTCATGACCCATCTGCAATTCGCTTGGTAGGATTGCAGATGCTGCTCTTGGTGGTCTGGAGTTTCTCATTACAAGGAGCAGGAGCCGACACATGCTAAATCCATTTTCATGCTCACAGCGTTGTCATTGATGCTGGGTTGCCATCACAACGGCTGCTCAGTCTGATGAAGACTGATACCATCGCTAAGTAATTCATGCTTCCTTTGTGTGATGCGCTGTGGTAGGCCATCTTCATGAATTACCCATCTTTATCACAGCACCCTGAAACAAATGTTGTCATGTCCATCTTAGAGGTAGGAACCATGCTTGGAAAGATCAAGCAGTTTGTCTACAGTTGTATAACCTGGGAATAGGAAGGTGTGGAAAGAACACCGAGAGAGTTGGAATGAAGTACTTTAGCGGGTAGCACAGAGAAATCTGACTTTAGCCCTCAGTTCCAGCAGTGGAGAATGGCAGCCACATCCCTTAAAGCTTGGCATGGAGAGGGAAGAGCTCAGGTAGTAGGAGAGGTAAAGTTAGAAAAGGTCGATGCTGTTCAGTCCTTTCCCCCTTTCCCAGCACTGGGAGGCCAGATGTGGGATTTCTGGTGTGTGCTAGTGTGTGCGAGCAAGGAGGAGCCTGCTCACGTCCATCTGGCTTCTGTAGTCCAGACCTCTGGACTCCTTGTGCTGCCCTAGGTATATCTGATGGCCTTCCGGGTTTATGGGAGCTCTGGATATCTGGGCAGCAATTTCGTGACAACACCCTGTCCATCCATGTCTAGGAAACTGGGAACTGAGATCTCTTCCAGTCTTATGGCCCCCTTCCTCCATACATATACATGAATGTTTCCATTTCTCCTGCTCTAGGCGATAGGGAACCTACAGTCTTCTCCCATCGACACTCGTATACACCCGATAGATCTCTGTGCTCCAGGGGCTGTTCTCAGGTCCCTTTAGTCTGTGAGCAGATTGTGTCAGTACCAGCGGTACTGTCTTTGAGTTTTAGGATCTGTTTTACCAATGAAACAACTGGGTAAAAAGAGAAGCCAGTAAGCCCAAGAGTACTCAACCGGTGCCGAGTTGGCTTTCTGCCTGTGACTGTCTGGTGTCAACATCTGTGCCACCATCTGCATGCACTGACCTCTTTTATGTTTGCACCTGGGACACCTGGTAGTAGGTGCTGCTCATGAACATGCCTGGGAGGAAGCAGAGCATTGCTTCCCCTTAGTGTGATGCAGTTTGTAAGGAACTCCAGGAGAGTGGAGGAATCCTTGGTTGTTGATGCTTGCCTGTGGCCAGAAGGAAGGCTTTTGTTCTCAGGACCTCTGCCCTGTTTGTGTCCCCTGGGTCTGGATTTCCCAGTTTGTAGCTGAGTTGCACAATCTGTTTTCCGAGCAGGTCCAGGAATGCTTTCTGAATGTTCTCTGGTGCGGTCTGACTTTCACTTTCTGTGGGCATTTCAGTTTAGTAGTCTCTTAACGGGGCTGTCACTGTGCCCTGAGAAGTGATGTACCCCATATGCAGCTCCCAGCACCGATGCAGGCTCTGTGTGGGCACTTCTGTGGCTGCTGGGTTAATTGTGTGACATTCTTTGCATTTCCCGTTTTTTGGACTAACGTGCGAGAGGCTTTAAGGAATAGGTAATCTAGTTCTCTAGTTCTTTGTCATATTTTTTCTAATATGGAACCTCTGTGAGAATGTGCTAAAAACACATATCACACACATTCACACAGACAATTTGTTACACAATTCCAAGGAATACAGAGGACCCAAATTCTGCCCAAACAACAATTATCCCATATATAAAGGGAATGTTCTTTATTGGGTTTTATCCATCTTTGACAGGCTGAGTGTTTTATTTCGACTTTCTGCTCTGACAGAGCTGTTTGGTTGGGGTAGAAATATTTGTTTTGGCCTTTGGTTCCAGAGGTTTTCGTCTACCGTCTGTTGATTTTGTGATGAAGTCGAATATTATGACAGTGGGAACATGTGGCAGAGGTTACTCTCTTCTCTCTCTCTGTTCTCCAGGGTCTCACTATGTAGCCCTGGCTTTCCTGGAACTTGCCATATAGATCAGGCCAGCCTCAAAATTATAGTCACCTGCCTCTGCCTCCACAGTGCAGGAATTAAAGGCAGGAGCCACCAAGCCTGGTCCATTCCCAGGTCACTCTCAGTCTAGTCAAATTGACAAAAAATAACTACTTTATAGCATTTCATAAAAATGCTTCTTTCAAAAGCAAAACGGTATTAAAATAACTTTATATTAGAAACTATAAAACTTGTAAACTTCCCAGCTGGGGTTTGACGTAAGTGAGGAAGGTTTAGAATTAGTGTTGATGTCAATGAAAAGGTTTTGACCACTCCATATGGGTAAGGGGTGGGGTTCCTGGTTCTTCTTCCCACCCTTCTTATGAACTTTCACCCTATACCTTCATTTGTATTAAGTTCATAAAATGAGCAAGATCCTCTGCTCCTCTTGGAGGAATTACTAGGGAAAACGTATATTTTGGGTGGCATTTTACTATTAGCAGGAATGTTGGGTAATTATTTTTCAGTTTTACTTTAAATAAAGGTCTTTAGGAAAGCACTTGGGGACTCCACATCCCACGGAAAAGCTGGAGGCCATCCTTATCTTTCGTCATTGGTCTTGGAAGTGCACGTGACAATTATCCCTAAAGTTCATAGTTTTCCTTGAGTCTGTTGCTTCCCACACTCTTCATCACATTTCTACCCCACCCTTCCAACTAACATGGACTTGTTCCTGCTGGTGTCTGTCTGTCTGTCTGTCTCTTTCTTTCTTTCTTTCTTTCTTTCTTTCTTTCTTTCTTTCTTTCTTTCTTTCTTTCTTTCTTCCTTTCTTCCTTCCTTCCTTCCTTTCTTTCTTTCTTTCTTTCTTTCTTTCTTTCTTTCTTTCTTTCTTTCTTTCTTTCTTTCTTTCTTTCTTTCTTTCTTCCTTCCTTCCTTCCTTCCTTCCTTCCTTTCTTTCTTTCTTTCCTTCTCTCTTTCTTTCTTTCTTTCTTTCTTTCTTTCTTTCTTTCTTTCTTTCTTTCTTTCTTCCTTCCTTCCTTCCTTCCTTCCTTCCTTCCTTCCTTCCTTCCTTCCTTCCTTCCTTCCTTCCTTCCTTTCTTTCTTGTGCTGAAGACTGAACCCAGGCCCAAATATGCTGAGCACATCCTAATCACTGGCTTATCCTTCAGCCCCCACATTTTGTTCTTTATTGCTCCAATGCCTCCTACTCATGAGGGGCTAGCTGCTTCACAGAGGTAGGTTCCTTTTTCTTTTGGAGGAGGCTTCAGCGCCCTATAAATTTCATTCCTGTCTGGGGGAAAGGTAGGCAACTTAAGGGTGAGAGGCAGAGGCCACACCCCCGGGATGCAGTGTGTTGGAAGACACATGGTACCCACACTCACTCTATAGGATTTTCTCAACTGGAACATAGCTTTCAACAACCTAGCACTCTGTTCGTAACATTCTAACCTGTTTCTCGTGTATTTGAATCAAGCCTTTGTTTCATGGACGTGTATTTTCAAAGGGAATTACATGAGCAAAATCAAATATTTGATTTGATTTACAGCAGTTAGATGGAAATGCTCCTGGCTTGTTTACCCCCTCCCCTCCCTCACCCCATTCTCTCACCCCTGTCCTCTTCCATGAGATAGCTTGTTGCTCAAGGACTCTGAGAGGATTTTGTTTACTAGCTGGATGGAACTGGTTGGGGGAAAATGTAGTTAGAACAGAATACTTCTGTAACATTTTCTTGGCCACCCCACCCCCATGGCCAGAAACATTTTCTATTTTCCCTCCATTTCCTAGTGTGATATTTTCCAAGTTGTTTCCTTCTCTTCATTTTAAATAAGAACCAATGTTACAGAAACACACACACACACACACACACACACACACACACACACCTCAGATGTTGCTTTTGTTTCTTTGGTTTAAAAATGCAGTTATTTTTCTCATGGAAAACCATGATTGTCCAGCTTGAAAGCAGGCTGTTTGATGGAACTGAGGGAAGGGAACTAAGGCAGCCATGTTGCCGCTGCTGCTCTCACAGGACATACGCTGGCAGTTGTGGAAAGCCTCATGATAACAGGACATCGCAGAGAAAGAAATCACCAGCGTTTAAATTGTTCTTTCAACCTAACAGCAGAACAATTGGTACCTTGGACTTAGCACCTCCTGGGGCCGATGTGAGTGGAACCTGAAGCTGTAAGATTTGAAGAGGGACTGTATGTACCAAGGCAAATGCGTTCTGATAGGAGGTAGCTGACGCACTGATGTTTATGACTTCTACCAGAGCAACAGAGCTTCCACACTTCCTCACATCTGTAAGCCATTGGCAATAGTTTTGTTAATCATCCTACAAAATGACACTTTTAAAACAAGCCCCTATCTTTTTATTAATCACGTAATAGAGTTAAGTTAATGTTAGTCATTCCCCAACAGTGAAAAAATGAGGATTTAAGAATCTGTTGTTCTTGTGGTGGTTGTTTATTTGAGCTTCTTACTGTGGCCAATACATTTTAAGAAAACTGACGAGGTAATTTTCTGAAGCACTTCCGGTTCTGGGAGGACTAGGGGACATTTTCAAATATAATAAAAACAGCCTGAGATAGCAGAGGGATCTACCCACAGTCAGTCTATGAGGATCAGACAGTGGTAACTCACACCTTTAATGCCAGCACAGGGAATATCCCAGAAGTGGTGACCTATGCCCCTAATCCAATCTGAGTTTGAGGTCATCTTAGTTTATAGAAGGAGTTTCAGGCTCCCAGGCAGGCAGTGGTGGGGCCATGCCTTAACTGAGTGAAGAGAGTATTTAAGGCAGACATAGAGAGACAGAGCAAGCAAAAGAAGCCATGGCTTGCACTGTTAGTCCCAGCACTTGAAAAGCAGAGACAAGAAAATCTCTGTGAGTTCAAAGCCAGTCTGGTCTTCAAAGCAAGTTCCAGGACAACCAGGACTGTTACACAGAAAACTCTGTCTGGAAAAAACAAAACAAACAAAGACTGGAAGAGGTGGATCTGTCCTCTGATATCTCCAACTGTTTTTAATAAATTTGAAACGTATCACCACAGTGGAAGACGCAGGCTCCAGAACCATTATTGTCATTGTTAACACTTGACTTTTTATTGGGAAGCTACGTTACTTCTCTCGTCCTCTGTTTCCTCATCTGTAGAATGAAGTGACTGGCCCCTGTGGTAGTTCCTGTGAGCTACCTGAGCATGATTTTTCATCAATAAGCTCATGAGTGGTCTCTCTGAAGGACTGTAGAACATCAGGCCATTATCTCATGAATTACGTATTAAGTCTAACTGGGTTCCAGTCCATTCTAAGTGAGCATCATAAGGTGATGTAGCTCTGTTCTTTATTGTGTTAGAGCTCACGGATTCCCCAGCTACCAGACATGTGATCCATCCCTTTGACGCTGGCAAACAGGCTGCTTTCCTGAGGTTATGAACCCCATGATTTTCTAAGTTAATGTGTAAGGTAATGCCATCTTTTAAGTAAAAAACAAATGCATTCACCCATTCATTTAAAGACAGCGTATTTTCCTCCCACCTAAATATTTCCATTACCAAATGTAAACATGCTTAAGAAGGTGGAAACATTTCCAAATTTATACCCATATATTTTTGTTCTAGTGTAGGGAAAAAATTGCTATGAGGACTGAAAACTCCTCCTTATGGAACCTAGTTACTTAAAAATTAACACGGAATGTTTCCATTCCATACTTCTTCAAAATAAAACTGTAATTATGCAAACTGATACTGATCTTGAGTGAAATATGCTTCAAAATAAAATTGGAGGTTTCCTATTATTGGATGAATATATTATAGATAACATAAAATAGAGGGAAAATATTGAATCAACTACACATGAAGTCACTGGAAAGCAACCAGAACTGGAAAGTGGAAGGGATTCAAGCTTGCAGAAAAAGAGACCCAAAATGTCCAAATTCTTTGCAGGTCCCTGGGGGATTCTGAAGTTTCAACTGAAAAATCACAGGTCAACAGCTGAGAGACTTTATTAGATACATGACAGGGTAGCAATCCGTAGTCGAGGTCCAGTCACGGGACTGTGTGGCCCACCAGAACAAACCACATGCTTCAGAAGGATATATAGAAACTTCACAGTGTGATGTTCATGGCACCCCGACAGCAGAGCAGCCATGAGAAGAAAAAGAAACTGGTCTCTTGTCAAGAGATAAATCAGTTCATAGAAACAGCCCTAAGATAAAGAGTATGCTGAAGTCAGCATATAATGGCAGTTATAAATAGGACCATAGACTTAAAAAAAAAAAAAAAAAAGCATGGTCTTCATAAAGCAGTACATGGAGGATCTTAATAGAAAAACAGAAAACATAAAGCCCAGGGAAGTGAACTTTAAATTATTTAATATTTAATCAAAGAGAAAAGTTGCTATAAAGGATTAAGGAGAAAAGTCAATCCTCCCATGCTGGGCGATAACACTTTGTAAAGATGAGTATGTAATTATGGTCTCAGAGGTCACAGTAGCAGGGAAGCCCCATGATGTGATGGCCAACAGTTGCCCAGACAAGGTGCAGAGTCTCACTTTACAGACCAAAGAAGTGCAGCAAGCCCCAAGCAAGGTGAAAGGAAGCCACACAGAGATCCTTCATCGTAAGCATTGCCATTGTAGTATTTTCTTTTTAGATCCCAGTCATGGATATCATTCCCTCTGCATTTAGCTCTTTGTCTGATGACCACTTCAGTGACCATCAAGTGAAATGCCCTGGAATCTTAATTTTGTTTCTAATGATCTGTGTATTTCTGGAATGCATAGTTTCAGATGATTAGAATACTATGCTTTATAAAAGCACAGACATATTTAAAATTAATTTTTAAAAAGATAGAATGTCATTATTCCTGTCTTGATGGGCCTGGAACTCACTGTGTATGTAGACAAGACTGGTCTTGAACTCACAGAGATCCTCTTGCCTCTGCCTCCCAAGTGCTGTGCACCACCATGCTTACCATTTTTTTTTTAAAAAATTGTGTGTGTGTGTGTGTGTGTGTGTGTGTGTGTGTGTCCCTGTACATGTATGCATTCTATGGTACATATGTGGAGGTCAGAGGGCAGCTTTTAGAAACTAGTTTTCTCCGTTTATTGTGTGGGTCCTGGGGGCTCAAACTCACGTTGCTAGGCTTAACAGCAAATGGTTACACCTACCATCTTGTTCCACCCAATTTGATTTGTTTCTAGGTCCTTCTTCTTACCTGATTCCATTTGAAGTCACAAACATTTGATCTTAATAATATGATCATTTTTTTCCCTCTCTCTCCATTTGAGGTATGCTCTTAACTACTAACACCCCACCCTGGGGGGTTTTCCTGCTATCTCTTTGTAACAAGCTCCACTTGCTTGAGGGGATATGGTCCAAGATCCCTAGTTGGTGCCTAGTAGTGAATAGTATTGAACCTTCTTAGTTTTTCCTATAGGTACATTCCTGATAATTTACTTTATAAATTAAGCACAGTAGGAAGTTAAAAGCAATCAAGGTAGAATATTAGCTTTCTTGTTGTGGCAAAAAATACTTGAGCAAAGCAATTTAAGAAAGGAAGGGAGAGAGGGAAGGAGTGAAGGAGAGAGGGAGAGAGGGGAAGAGGGAGAAGGAAGGGTTTGCTTTGGCTTATGGTTTGAAGGGATACAGTCTACCGTGGCAGTGGGAATTTGAGGTAGTCGGCCACTGTATATCTACAGTTGGGAGGCTGAGAGAATGTTGGTGCTCAATTCATTTTCTCCCCTTCCCCTTTCATTCAGTCAGAGCCTCTGAGATGGTGTTGCCCATGCTGAAGGTGGATCTCTCCTCTCCAATTAGAGCTGCAAATTCCCTCTCAAATTTGCCTCGAGGCAACATCAAAGCTATTGCAATTTTCAGTGAAGGTTACCATCACAGGAGTAACATCAACATACTGTAATCGACACCTTTAGCACTCTTAAGTTATTATTTTTTAAAAATATAACTTTATTAGGCCACATTTGACAACATGTTACTAAAGGTGAGGGAAGTGAAATTGTGTGTGTGTGTGGTTATTGTAATCATGTTTAATTTCTTCAATTACATATTGAACAAATAAGGAAATATAAATATTTCAAAATCTTGATTTTTTCACCTAAGTAAGTCCTAGAAATTCTATAATGTTGATATTATTTTTAATTATCTATAGTAGTTTATATTGTAAGTGCTGGTTTCTTGAATAAATCTTGTGTTAATGGATATTTAGTAAGTTTGTGGCATTGTGTGTGTGTGTGGTGATTACGAGCAGTGATTTGACAAACATTTTTAGCTTGTATCCATTTTAGATTTTTGTTGAAAGTAAGCTATAAGGAATATGACGAGTACAATCATATTTAAGTTTTTTTAAATTTTGTTTTCCAGTCTGTTATAATGTTTTTACCAGGATCTCTGAAAGTATATTTCTGTTCCTATTCTCTGTCAGCAGTGAATGTGTGTGTGTGTGTGTGTGTGCGCGTGCGCGTGTGCGTGTGCGTGTGCGTGTGTGTGTGTGTGTGTGTGTGTGTATACATACTTAGGTTTTGGTGCATATGCTCACATGTGTGCATGCATTCAGAGATCAGAAGTTGGTGGCAAAAGTCATTTCCAGTGACTCTTTTGCTTTATTTATTGAGGCAAGGTCTCTCCCTCAAACCCAGAGCCAGCTGAATGGCTACTCTTGCTGGCCAGGCTCCTCTAGAGGTGCCCAGTCTCCCCCATCCTGGGTTGGAATAAAAGGCAAGCCCACCTGGCATGTTAACATGGGTTTCTGGGGATTTGAACTCTACGCTTCAAGCTTGCCTGTCACATGATAGAATCATGGAGTCATTTCCCAGTCCCAGGAGAAGTTTGCTTTTCCTTCAAATTTTGTGAATTTGAAAAGGTTAGCTTATTGGATCCAAGACAGTCATGCTGACTTTGTTTTGCTGAGAACTATCGAGGCCTTGTCTATTCTCACACACCATGATCATGGGGTTACTGGTCAGTGGTAGAATACTCTGGCCCTTTACCTCATCTTCCCATGTCGCCGTTGGGCAACTGATGAATTTTGCATTCAATTTGTAAGAGATGCTGGAGTCTTCATTGCATATTCTTTTTCTTTCCAGTCTATTGTTCTGTTGTGACCTTTCTGGCGCCCTTTACTTTTTCTTGTAAATAATAAGATCCCTTTCTTGCTAAGACAGTGTGTTTTTTTTCTCACAGGCAAATTTAGATGATTCACTTTAGAGTTCTAGAGTCAAATAGATTAAGGAGAAGCTGAGGAAGGCGTGTGTGTGTGTGTGTGTGTGTGTGTGTGTGTGTGTGTGTGTGTGTGTGTGTGTGTGAACAAACCCAAACCACACTGGAACTTAAATTGGGACCTCTGCACAAAAATCTGATGTGGGTTTTCTTCCTTTTCTTTCTTTGATAACATCCTACTTCTCACGAAGTTTTATAACATCTAATTCCAGACATTATTTCAATGTGTTACCTAACCCCAGCCACACACATTAACTTTTCCCAGATATATTCACATCAGGAAAAGTGTGGCCTGGTCTTGCAGGATTTGTACGGCAGTATTTTCCCTGAGCTAGCCGAAACCCTGAAAAAGGATTGGAACAGATGTTTGAATTTGGTTCAATGCTTTCAATATTTATTACCTAGGTGGCCTACTTTAACAGCAATTGTTAAAAAAAAAAAAAAAAGACTGTTTGAGGAAAATAGACTTTATTGCATTCATCTTAAAAATATTGGAAGAATTTCCCCCCATTTCTTCTTTCATTTATTTTATTTAGTCTGAAAATAAAAGCAGGGGGTTCTTGTCCTCTTACGCCAAGAAGATATCTACGTGTGTGTCACACTGAGGAAGTTTCCCCCCAGGAAGTATTCTCTTACTGTGATTGGGAAATGACTTTAAAGTTCTTGATGTACTGGGGACCTTAGACAGTCTTGTCAAAGTCTCCACTTTAGAAGGGAAAAGGTGACAATAGAGACGTAGGGTGATTGGTGACATGGAGCCCAGGCTGTCAGAGGCAGGAGTAGAGGCAGAAGCTGCCACGGAATTCTTCAGATCCTACTTAGGCCTCTTTTGCCTACCTCTGCCTCCATCTGATTGAGTGATTGGAGGTGCGTGTTTGGTAGGTGAACTCAGGTATTCACCCTTGACTCTGTGGGTGTCTATACCAATGCTGGGTGTAGGGAGATGCTGCTAGGAAGAGGGAAAATTGTTTTGAAGAGCGTTCTTGTTCTCCGGGTTTGCAGGGAGGGAGGGAAAGGTAGAGAGTTGGCCTCCTAAATACCAGTGTATGCCGGTCTCCCTGCTCTCTGTGGCAGAGCAATGGAGTGCCCGCTGCACATTTCTGTAGGTTTAATAGCTACAGTAGTGGGTTGGGGAAGAGATGGGAGAATGAGCAGGGTGGGGCTGGGAGGGTTTCCCAGGCAGGTGCAGCATTAGGTTCTCTCTGCCCTGCGGGATGTGAGGGGAGTGTCACAAAGAACATAAGATGTCACACAGCCATAGAGATGAAGTCTCACCATGTAGGTCTAGGAAAGGCTACTCCCTCCTCCCTAGAACAAAACAAAACAAAACAATGCTATAGAGTGAGGGTTAGAAGAGACAGAAAGCTAGAGAGTTGGCTTTGACTTGAAAATTAGCATAAACAGTGGAAAGAGAACACTTACATATTTGGAATTGGCCGATGAACAAGCCTCATACTGTGTCTCCCAGATGTACTGAAAGATGGGGCAAGAAGTCTAGTCTGCCTCCTGCAGAGTATCCACTTCAGATCAGTCACATGCCCAGGATGGAGGGTGGGATAAGCAAGTGTCTTAGTCACTGTTCTATCAATGTGAAGAGACACCATGACCAAGGCAACGTGTATAAAAGAAAACATTTAATTTAATTGGGGGCTTGCTTATAGTTTCAGAGGGTCAGTTTATTATCATTATGGCAGGGAGCATGGTGGCAAGTGTTGTGTTGGAACAGTAGCTGAGAGCTACATCATGATGTGGGAGGGGAGAGAGAGGGAGAGAGAGAGAGAGAGAGAGAGAGAGAGAGAGAGAGAGAGAGAGAGAGAGAGAGAGAGAGAGAGGAGAGAGAGAGAGAGGAGAGAGAGAGAGAGAGAGAGAGAGAGTCTGTCATGGGCTTTTGAAACCTCACAGTCCACCCAAAGTGACACACTTCCTCCAACAAGGTCATACCTAGTCCAACGAGGCTATACCTCCAAACCCTTTTAATCTTATCAGCGAGTTGAGTTTCACTTTCTTGTGACCAAACATTTAAGTATATGAGTATCTGAGGGCCAAACCCCCACAGCAGGTCTAAGAAGGAGCTGGGAAAGTCAAAGCTGACTCTTGTTCTTTCAAGACTGTTTTTGATTGACATCAAATTCCTATGATTTTAACACATAATCTGTCCCTGGAATTACCTGTAAATAAGATGCCAGCAAAAGCCCCAGTTAGGCAGGCTTGCATTTGGGCTGGACCATCTTCTAAGTGGCACAAATTCTTCTTTTAAGGATACATGGTGTCTGGTCTATATTACTATGATGTTAGTGGCCACAGATAATGGCTACCGGGATCTCTTTTGGTGGCAAATGATGTTTTGGTGCTATATTACCATCACTGCCATCTACTCCCCTTCTTTACCCACCTTCTTTTTCCCTCCCTCCTTCATCCTTCCTCCCCCTACCTTTTTCTTCCTCTCCTTTCCTGAGCTTCCACCTCATGATCATCCCTGTGTAGCTTGATTTTTCTTATGAATGGAAGCTTCCCTTCATTAACTATTTGGTGATGCTTAGTTTTTAGAGAGGTGTCATAATTAGGGCTCCTCAAAGAAGCTAACTTAGTGCATGTATAGAGACAGTTCCCAGAGTGAAATGGTTTGACTTGTGAATTTTTTTTTTCATGTCTCAATGTCATGAAAGCAGTACATACCCAGCAGAAGCTGTACATTGGATTTTGATCTTCTGAGCAATGGACACCTAGCATGAGCCTAGTAAGCCCTACTCTGCAGACAGCCTGTGATCTGGAATGGAATTCCAGCAGTGGACATTTAGTAGTGAGCTCTGCTGCTCGGCAATGATGCTCATTGTTTAGGCAAATCTAATGCAGCTCAACTAAAGACAATCTGAATAAGGAGAATGTTGGGCAGTAATCCCATTGTTGCGAACAAGCATTTGTATGAAGACGAACTTTTTATCAGGAATTGCCTGGTGACTTCAGAAGCTGGCTAAGTTCATATATGGAGTGTGGGTTGACCTGGGGATCCAGCATAACTGGAAATTTCAGTCACGTGATCAGCAAGTGGGAACCCAAAGCTACAGATGGCACAGAGAAAGCCAATTTGCAATTTGTTGCATTTTCTTTTGTTCAGGGAGGCCGTGGGTTGGTTGGTTTATTTTTTCCTAACCATGCAGGCCTTCATCTCACTGGGTGACCATTACATGTATGAAGGGTGTTCTTATTCAGAACACACCAATTTCAATGATGCTGTTGCCCTCAAACCCTCTCTGAGTTGACACACAAAATCCACCATCACCGAGGGGCATAGAATACGTGAGTTTTTCCTTTTATTGACTAATTTAAATACAATTCACAGCTGTCTATAATTCCAGTTCCAGGGGACCTGACACCCATGGCAAAACACCAATGCATATAAAAATATATATATATAAACTTTCCAGAGTTACTATTTTTTCAAGTGAATGAATGGATATAAATGTGTTAGGAAATAAAGAAACCTATTATATTCTTTTTTATGCTTATGTTTTTCCATCTTTAACTCATGGCTTGTCTTTTTATTGGCTCATTAGATCTTTGATCCAAGTGGTTGCCAACACTGTACTTGCCTCTTCATGTTTTTTTAAAAATATCAGTCCAGTTAGAGATTGCCTTTGGTTCCATTAGTTCTGTGAATTATCTTTCTTTTTATTTCATTGTTTCCTCCCTCCCTCCCTCCTTCCCTCCCTCCCTTTCTTTTTCCAGATTTGGGTTTCACTTTTATTTTCTCTAGTTATGTGGCAGCAGACACCAGTAGCTAAGGGCCTTTCTTCTTTCCCTAAGTAGGTAGTCTCACTATGAATTTATATTTTGAAATTGATCTGGTAGCATCCTATGGTCTTCACATGCTGTGTTTCCATCTCAGGGTCAACTAGTTCCCACTGTGATTCTTACACTCTCTGTGGTTCATTATTGTTCATCACAGAATGCTATCACTGCAGTAAAAACACCATGACCAAAAGCCAGCTGGGGAGATAAGGTTTATTTCCTTATACTTTCACATCTTAGTCCCTTATTGAAGGAAATCAGGACAGGAACTCAAAACAGGAACCTGGAGGCAGGAGCTGCTGCACAGAAAGACAGGGGAGGGTGCTGCTTACTGGCTTGTTCCTCATGGTTTGCTCAGCCTGCTTTCTTATAGGATTCAGGACCACCAGCCTAGGGATGGCCCCACCCACAGTGGACTGGGCCCCTGCCCCATCAGTAACTAACTAAGAAAGTGTCCTATGGCCAGATCTTATCAGGGCATTTTCTTACTTGATGGTTTCCTCCACTCAGATGAGTCCAGCTTGTGCCAAATTAACATAAAACTACCCAACACAGCTGTATTATATCATGATGCTTAGTTTCCAATTATTTGAGTATTTCACAAGGCTTTTTACTATCTATTTCTGGATTATTCCATTATAGCCAGAGCAAGATATTTTGTATGAGTCAAATCTTTTAAAATTTATTAAAATGTATAATATGTCTTAGAATACTGTCTGTCTTGGTCAATATGCTGTGCATATGCTGGGAAGCAAAGTGTATTCCTTTCTAAATTAGTACACTGGTTGAGGAAATGTTGACTCAGGGAGGCTGGTTGGTGCTGCTGCTATGGTCCTGTTATCCTACATGTTCACCTCTGTTAGAACTGGAGCTTTTTTAGACCGTTCTCTTTTGTCCAAGGCATTTCTGACTTGTCCTTTGAATCCTGCCATTCGGTGCCCAACAGGCTGAGTTGCTGTGTTGTCTTGACGAATTAACCTTTTACCTCCTGGGCCAAGCCTTTTGGGCCTTGGTAAGAATCTCAGCTCCGTAATCAACTCCTCTTGTGTTTCTATGACGTGTCATATCCTTTCCTACCCTTTCCTGGTCACCTTGCTGGTCTCAGTGTTTTTGGTGGCTCTTTTACAGATAGTGCATGGCTTGGGTCTTGCCTGGAAGCTTTCTGACTTTTCACTGACTTGCACAGATTGTTTGTCTTTTTCAAGTGTTTGCAGAAAAGGAAGCCATACAACATGGTCTCCGCACAATCTGGTATGGATTTATAGCTTTCAAAGAATTGGTTGCATTCCCTGGATTCTTTCAAAAATTATGTTTTCACTTTCTCTCTCTGTGTGTGTGTGTTTGCATGTGCCATGAAATATGTGTGGAGGTCAGAGAATATCTTGCAGGAGTGTGTTCTTTCCTTCGACTTTATGGGTCCTGCGGGATTAAACTCAGGTCATCAGGTCTGGTGGCAAGTGAAGTGCCTTTACCCACTGAACCATTTCACTGTCCCCACTTGCTTCTTATAGTCTTTGCCATGGCTTAAGCAACAACCAAACCCAGTATGGTAATACACATCTTTAATTCTAGCACCCAAGGGATAGAGGCAGGTTCTCCCCCCCCCCCCCCCCCAACTTGTCTCTTTCATCTCAGCTGAAGTCTCCCCTTAAGAATTCTTGTTATCGATGGTGTGGTCACCAGCCTTCTGCTTTCTCTTTGTTTCCTTGGTTCATTTTACTTCCATGGTGCCCTTTGTATTCTTTTTTTCTTGTTTGTTTGTTTTCTGGAATACTTCAGTTCTTGCTTGTCCTGTTAGAATCAGTATGTTTCATCTTGTCCTTTAGTCTCGTCAGCAGCAGCAGCCTCCGGCCGCTGATGTACTTGGGTCCGATAGGTGATTCTGTATGAGTGAGGTCACAGACCACAGATCCTGTTTCACTTTCCATGTGTTTATGTGTCAAGGCAGGTCTGTATCCCCAGTGGTTTGCATTGCTCCGATGTTCCTGTGAGTACTCCCTGGAAAGCACATCCTTTACGCCACAGCTGACATTTTCTCTTTGCTCCCACATCTTCCTTTCTCCTGGAGTAGCAAGCATCCACACGTGTCAGGACCCCCATGATTTGAAATCTATAACCAGACACCAGCTGGAGGGACTTGACCTGACTCTTAAGCCTTCCTCCTTCATCATGTACCCCTCTTCTGCCTTTTCTCGTGGCTGATTACAAACTCCATGAAGCTCACCATAGGCGAAAGGGTCAGACGGTGTCAGACAAACCTTTTGTGGGAAACATTTTATGGTCGGCTGGGGGTTCTCTTGTGTGAGGTCCAGAGCTCTTGTCTGAAGTGGAAAGTGCAGCATCTTTTGCCAGATCTTCCCACCCTCTCACAGGTCAAATAATGGATTTAGTTAGAAATATGGAAAAGTTTAGTTAATCCCTGCACCAAAAATTGCCCCTAGGAAGGCAGCCGTGTAAACAGTGTGTGACTAATGCTTTCTTCTGAGGAGAGCGGTTCTGTGCAATTGTTTGCCCCATGTTTACGAAGACACAGAGGTTTCCATAGATGCAGATCTCTGAGTGGCCGGCCATGCCCCCACTGTCTGCTTCCCCCTTTTTCTCCTTTTCTTTTCCACTGGCAATCTCCTCATTTCTTCAGATCCCCTTCTCATATTGCTGCTGTGTGGTCTGTGTGGCCAGTGACCTGCTACCAGACCAATGGCCTTTCCTAATTCTGTGTATTCTGCTGCTCTTAAGCAGTTTGTAAATCTTTTCTCCCTTCCTGTCCTGGGATCTTTTCTTGCTCATTTCCAGACCTGTTTGGTTTTTAATCTCTTCTTATCCCCTATCTATTCTCCTTATGCTTAGTCTATCTATCTATCTATCTATCTATCTATCTATCTATCTATCTATCTATCTATCATCTTTCTTTCATCTGCCATGTATTTACCATCTATCTACCCATCTCCCATATATATTTCATCTATATCTATCTATCATTTATCAATTTTCTGTCCATCATCTATCTATCTATCTATCTATCTATCTATCTATCTATCTATCTGTCTGTCTATCATCTATCTATCTCTCATCTATCTTAAAGAGTTGATTTATTCTGAGTTCCATGAACAATGAACTCAAGTTCACTACAAAACAAAGAAGCTAGGGTATGTGGCTCACTAAGTAGAGTGTTTGTCTAGCGTACAATAGGCCCTGCATTTGAATCCCTGCACTGCAGAAGTTGAGTGTTTTTAAACATAAATGCAAATCCAACAGGTGACAGATGGAAGAACCTGAGGCTAGATAGGTCCTGGACTCTAGGGGAGGAGCTCTTTTCTTGAATAGCAGTCTTGTACTCTTTCAGAGGGTGTGAAGGCGTCAGCCATCTTTGACTGTATGCCAGAGAGCAGAAAAATTAGGCTGCGGACCCAGTGTGGTTCATTCACCCTTCTCAAAACTGTTTGTGATTGGGTCTCAAGTAGCCAAGGGTGACCTTGAACTCATTATGTAGTAGAGGATGACCTTGAAATTCTACTCTTCGTGCTTCTGTGTCTCAACTCTTGGACTTGTTGCTCCACGCAGTGTCTATCGTGCAGGTACTGGTCTAAAGTGGACAAAAATCTCCGCACTAAAAGGGGAAGTTGACCCCAAGTCCCACTCCTTACCAAGAAGCTATTTGCAAATGATGTTGGTGGGAAAGGGCGAACTCTGCTTTCTCCAGTGGAGTGTCACTGGGTGGTATCGCAACCATATTCCCATGAACCCAGTTGGGTAAACATGAAGCAGAGTCCAGGGTTTTTCATTTTCTTTGCTGTTTTCTTTTGGGTATTTTCTTTTTATCCTGATTTTGATTTTTAATTTTTGGAGAGAAATGAATAGGACAGAGAGATGGGAAGGATCCAGGAAGAAAAAGAATGTGATCAAAGTATAATGCATGGAAACAGATTTTCAACAAGAAAGAAATGCTAATTGTGAAAAATTTGTGTCTACAAAATAAGTTGCCAAACTTTCTACCTAATGACATGACATTTATGAAAGGATATTCATTATATATAATCTGTTTTAACTATGTTTAGTCCCAGAACTTGGGAAACAGAGACAGGTGGATCTCTGTAAGTTCCAAGGCAGCCTGCTGTACTCAGTGAGTTCCAGGATAGCCAGGGCTATAGAGAGACCCTGTTTAAACAAACAAACAAAAATATTAATTTTTAATATAAATTCCATTCTCACAGGATATCTCCACAATTAAATGATTATCTTTCAAGACTATTTGACTCCATGCTTTTAGTTAAAGTAATTAAAAATTATTTTCACGTTTACTTAGTATGTGTGCACATGCGCATGCCACAGCATGCTTATGGAGGTTGGAGGTTAGTCCTGAGAATCAAACTCAGCTCATCAGGTGTGGCCTCAGGCATTTTTACCTGCTCATCTTGTTGATGGTTCCCTTTTTCTTCTTTTAAACAGTTTTTGGTTTTGAAGGTGCTGGCTCTTAGGACATCACTGTTTCTCAACTTGGAGACCTTTCCCAACTGCTTTCTGGAGATCTACCTTGTGTTTCTGTCTGTGGAAGAAGGTAGCCTTCTCCTCATAAACTGACTCCTTCTCCTAGCTGCTTTTGCTTGGGATACCTCTTTGCTCATCCTTTTCCTCTTTGAGATCACTGGTCTTTACAGCTTTAAGTTTCTAAGAGCCTCTTTGACTTCCATCCCTAACTCTTGCTGGCAGTGATCTTGGCATTGACTTTTTTTTGATGCATTTGTGTGAGTGTTGTCTAAGACTGTCACAGTGAGTGACGATTGTGCTTACCACTCCCTCATTCTGTCTTCCTCCCAAAGTCACTATTTTGTATGCACTGGCTTCCTGTCTCTGTGGACTCAGACAGTACACTTGTCCACAATTTCTTGTTCTTTTAGCAGGCTCATCTGTCAGAGTCATGGCCATTGGTGTTATCTCATGACCCTTGATTGGGACAGATGAGGGATGACTCCACTTCCTTTTTTCCTCTTTCAGAGTTTTTTTTTTTTTTTTAGCTTCCATCAGCCAATTTGGAACCTTGTATCACCAGAGTTGGTGGAACCTCTGATGGTTTGGTATTCTTTTGCAATTCCACATTTGTAATACTTGTCTTTGGCTGTCCTCTCTGCACTGAGCCTTGGGAGGGGTTTGCTTCTTCCCTTCTCTCCATGCCTCTCGGAGGACAGTGCTCCCGACATCACATTTGAATAGATTCTCTCCTCTTTTTACTCTACTATATCCTTCAGCACCCCCATCCCCGTCATATTTTCTATTCGAATGACTCCTATTGTTCGCCTTCTCCCCTGTGTCGTGTTCTGATCGCTTGCTATCATATGTCTGCAGGAGAGGGCTTTCCTGAGGAGAAAAATATGTGTTAGGGCTTTACCTCAGGTAGTTTCATTCCTTTAGCGAGCACTATTTTTATTTTAACCATAAAGGTAGGGTGGGGATACGTTTTGACTTCTGGATAGTTGGCTTGCTAAGTTGGAGAGAACAATTGTCTCTATAGATAGACTTTCTAGAAAGTCATTAACCCTGTTTGTCTTCATTATCTTTCACTTGGATTCAGTATCCAGAACCCCTGAGGTGCTGGGGGATTGCTTCATCTGTGCTTGATGTCCTACAGGGCTCTCTGACCAATGTCCAGGAACTGTCATGAATGAAATAGCCCAGAACTGCTTAAAAAATAGATTGGAGAAAAAGTAATGTCAGCATATCCTTCAAAGCGATGATAGCTGTCATTTTGTGAAATTTGTTTTGCCTATGTACAAATACAGACATAGGTGTAGACACATACTACATTTTCAGGCAAAACACGCTGCTTTACTGTAGTCTGAGGACAGGAAGTAGCCACTTTGCCCCAATGACAAGCATAGCTTTCCTACCTTTTCCAGTATTTTATTATTATTATTATTATTATTATTATTATTATTATTATTATTATACCTTGGCTACCTTACAAGTCTGTTTTAATGCTTCTTAATGTCTTTTGGTGGATAATCCAAAATATGATAGGACAGGTGCTAATGAGTGGATCCGAAAATGGACCTGAGGACTCTGAGGGATCCAGCAATGTCACATGCTAGGGTTTTTGTTGTTGTTGTTGTTTTGTTTTGTTTTGTTTTGTTTTTTTTAAATGTATAGGATTAAGGAATTATCTTGTCATGCATATAAAATAGGGAGATCCTCCAGTGGATGGACAATGGGGGGCTTCAGAGTACTAAATATTTGAAATTATCAGTGTGGCTGTATCTTAGAATTTATAATTTTCTCCTTACCTGTAATTTTGAGGAAGGATGGAAGAAAAGAGGTTAATGCCTGTGCCCCCTTTTATTTTGAACCAGAATTCCTATGGTTTTGATTTTTTAATTTTCTTTTAAAATATTGACACTTGCCCCCTTGAAAATTACAGTCACAATGATGTGACTAGCCTGATGTTTCCTTCTCACAGCTAAGCTTTCCACCATCCTGGACACAGGGGAAGAAGAAATTTGAATAATTAAAAACCAATTAAAATTTTTTTTGCCGAGGTGGTTGGATGGAAGGAGGTTGTTTTTAAGTTCTAGACTTGGCACAACTCACCTTCTTGCTTTCAATTCTTACCTGTCACATGGTAGGGAAGGAACCCTATTGTAGTAAGAAATTTCTGATCCATCCCACTCAAGGTCAGGACTGGACTGCAGCTCTGCTGCTGATTAGCCCCAAATAATGACTCAGACACTTAAATTAATTAGATGCTGTTAAGCCTATAGCTCAGGCTTATTGCTACTTAGCTCTGGCATCTTAACCCATTTCTTTTAATCTATGTCTTGCCGTGTGGCTCATGGCTTACCTGAGTTCCTTTACATCTTGCTCCGTGGGCAGCTGGATTAAGACTCTGACTCTGCCTTCCTTCTCCTGTATCTGTGGTTGGATTTCCCACCTGCTTCTGAGCTGCTCTGCCATAGACCAGAGCAGTCTTTTTATTAACCAATGATATTCACAGCATACAGAAAGACATCCCACATCGTCCTGTGCACATGCTCACTTCTTGCCATCATTGCTTTTCCAATTCAGAGGGAAGAGTTGTTTATCTGCCCCTCACCAGGTTTACCTTTCTGGAGATAGTCAGGACAGGAGTGATTAGTGGCTCTCCTTATAGGTCTTCTGGAATTCTGGGTCCTCTTGTTCCAAACAGGAGCTAGTCTGTGTCTTTGTGCAGGGTGTCAGAATGGCTTAGAAAGAAGAGTCACTTCCAAGTTGGGGAGGAGGCTGGCAGAATAGATTTGTGACCACCAGATGGGTCCAGCTGTTTCCAACCCCCGCACATATGCCAAGTTCAAAACAACACTTACATCATCAACATAGAAGTGTTTATGGTGCTAATCCTTAGGATTCTACTAATACAGTCATTAGTCTGGTGACAAATGGAGGGGACCCTGTGTGGTACCACTTCTGGGAAGATCCAGGTCCAAGTTTAGGCATTTTGAGACCACACGGTTTGAAGTAGTGAATACCAATGTACTGGCACCCTCATTTCAGCCACTTCTGGCCCATAGTCTCTAAGGAATGCTTTGCCCTACTCCATGGCTCTTTTCTTAGCTCCAATCAGAATGAAATTGAGTTAATTTATGGGAGATTCTTTGATTGTTTTTGATGAAGACACCTAATGATGGGCCATTGGTAATACGATGATTTTTATTTTGTGCTGAATGTTATTTCTTCTACTGTTTGGATAGTACCTTTTGGGATCCATCTTTTGAGTCAGACCACACCGGCAAGCAGGCACCCCTTCAAAGGCTGTTTGCTGTTAGTGGTGGTATATAGTAATCTATTAAAGCTTGAAAATGAGTGCTGGTCCATGCAGCAAAATTCTTGCCTTGTGAATGTAAGGACCCGAGCCATCAATAATACAAAGAGCCCTATGTAGTAGCACAGGCCAGTAATCCCAGCACTTGGAAGGAAGAGACAGGAGGGTCCTGGAGTGTTGAGTAATCAGCCTAGCTGAATTGGCGAGGTCCAGGTTCAGTTAGGTGGAGATAGATTGAAGAAAACATTGGCTGCCTATCTCTGGTGTGTACAGACACACGGATACACAGACACATGGAAACAAACACACATTGCACACTGAATGAATAAACAAAAGGAGTCAGCATCTTTTTTTTTAAATGTTTTTCATTATTGGTCTTCACCCATGATTTATTATTCTTGTTATTTGTAGGAATTGGTAGTTATAAAACACTTCACCTGACTTATCCTGTATAACTTATATAGCTATATTTATATAATTATGAGATCCAGCATAGATATTTCCAAGGCATTTTAATAATATATGTAGATATTTCAGAAGGAATTATGCATGTATGTATGTATACTGAATTGGCATTTCAGCATATAGTCCAGGTTTCTCTCAATCTCCAATGCCTCCTGTTTCTGCTTCCCTAATGCTGGTATTAAGGCATGACCCCATGCCCAGCTTATTTTATTCATTTTTTTTCTGATTTAGTGCATTCAGATTTTATAAACATCTTTTCTCTTGGCCTTGTGTGTTAGAGATTCTCTGCTACACAATGAGAAACTGAGACTCCAAGAGCCAGATGAGCTAATTCACCAGAATTAAGCAATTTGGAAAGTCCCACTGGCTCTCACTGGCTCGCATTACTTAGAGCTGATCTCTTGCACTGCCCTCCTGTGTTTATTTAGTTCTTATTATTTATTTGTATATGTACCTATTCATGTCTATGTCTTTGCCCTTTTCTGAGAAATGGGTGCTCCATGTTTTGCATAAAGCCCATGGTAGCTGTACTCTGAAGTTTTTTTGATAGCCTGAGATAACCTGTTTCTCACTATGCATCTCTACTAAACAGATGAGATTCTTTCACAGAGGATGATTCCCTCTGTAAACTAATAGTCCCTTCCTTATGCATGAATGGTAGCATGGCTGAGCCTCGTGTGTGGAGGGCTCCTCCCGGGATTTAATTTCTTATTCTCTCCTTCTTACTTGGCTTTTAAAATCCCATGCTTCTTTTCTTACCCTGTCTTTGTTTCTTCCCAGAGTGGCACCCTTGTCTTCCCAGAATGTGATGATTCATCATGGCCAGACCCAGGAGTACGTGCTCCAGCCCAAGTACTTCCCAGCTCCGAAGGTGGTCTCTGGAGAGCAGTCCACAGAAGGCACTTTCTCTTTAAGATATGGGCAGGATCAAGGGACCGCACCCTTCCAGGGTGAGTATCTGCTCAGACAGCCATTTTCCTGTGTTAGAGACTCTGAGTTTGGAAACATTTTCTTTGGTTTCAATGGCTGTAATGTGTCACAGTAGATAAAATTCAAGAGTCATTAAAACACCTACTTTGGTTCCTAAAACAACCAGACAGCAGATTTTTAGCATGATTTCCTTATTCAGAGGAAAGACATTTTTCCGGGACTTTGGAAATAAATCTGGAGTGACTTGCCTGAGATTCTGTTTCTGCAGGATTTCTTCTTCTGGGAGACATGTTCCCTCTAATTTTAGGTACAGCTGCATGTCTGACATGTTTGTATTGATAAAATGTTTTCTTTAGTTAAGCTGCCAAGATCCATACCCTGTGAACGGCCCAATTTGTCTTGCATGACTCTCTGAGGCTCACCTATGCTAGCTATTTTTATGGTGAAAGGTCCACCTAGTTTTCAGTCGGCTTCGAAGATGTCTGGGAAGACTTGACAGAATTTATAAAGGCCTATTGTATCTGGGGCCAGCTTGGTTGGTATCTCCCTGTGTGCAGCTCAAGGACACCAGCCCTGGCTGGAAGGGTAGGGAATGTGATGATTTGTGGTTTAGGTACTACAGAGTGTCTGCTGGCAGCGTCTGCAGAGAATGCTCTGGAGCGAGACACAGACCATTCAGAGGCGAGAGCTAGACTCACTCTCCTGCTTTAGTCCATGCTGACTGACTGCCTTCACCATAACTGGGCGAGGAGGGTGCCAGGTGTGAGGCGGAGAAGGACTCTCTGTTATTAGCAGGAATCGTGCAAATAGCCCAGGGAGAATTTGTTAGCGTTTATAATGCTTTAGAAGTTGGAATCTGCTGTGAATTTGATACAGCACTACTGCCCCTACCTCCCACTTTCTATTATGACCCTCTGATGATTGGCACTTAATTAAAAAAAATGTATTTTACTTGACTGTCTTCATGTATATCTGCATGCCAGAAGAGGGCCTCAGATCTCATTATAAATGCTTGTGGGTCACCATATGGTTGCTGGGAATTGAATTCAGGACTTTTGGAAGAGCAGTCAGTGCTCTTAGCCTCTGAGCCATCTCTCCAACCCCAACACTTACTTTTTTACAATAGGAAAGTCAATGGCAGATTTGTTTGCCCACACTTCATCTTTGAAGAAAGTTCTTTTCTGGGGCTGGTGGCTGGGCTCCAGAGCAAGAGTTTGATGTGGCTTATTGGGATGATGACAAAAGTACACCAGGGTTTTAGGGAAGGGTGTTGAAACCATTGGAATCATCTTGTCAGGCACGACAGCTTCTTGTCAGTCACAAAAGAACAGCTGTAACCACCATAGTCCTTAACACCCGTTGAGTTCTTTGGGGGGGGGGGTGTTTCTTTTGTGGAAATATCTCTTTTGTGTGGAAATGTTCCTTTTGTGGAAAAATGTAATGCTTTCCTAATTCTGAATTTAAAAATGAAGAAAAGGAGGGACTTATTATTTTTTGGGATCTCATCAGATAGAATATGCTTTGAAAGCTCTCTAAAGTTTGGAAGTGATAAGCAGGGAATTTTTGAAATCTTATGTTTGTATTTCTGGAGGAAGAAAATTCTGAGCTAGATGGAAAAGTCAGGAAAAGATGGCTTGATGGTCACTGGAAAGAAAACGAGATATTGTACTTTTGGTTGCTTATTGATCGCTTGTTACTTAGGAATTTAAGTATATTTATGTTTCTGTTTCTCTCTTCAAACACACCCAATCTCCCTTCTGTCACTATCCCTGTAAGAATTTAAACTTGAAAGCCCTGCTGAGCATCTTCTGGGAAATGAAGGGTTGTCTACGTAGGCAGGCTGGTGAGGTAGACTAACTCATGCCCCCAATGATGGTATGCTCCTCTCAAACCCTCTGAAAGACGGAAATGGTCCAACACGGCTGAGGAAGGACTGAACCATTAGTCATATCTGAAAGACAGGAAGGGAGATGTGGCTATTTTTACTGCCGCTAGCACTATATTGGGAGCTGGAGGTCGAGTTGGAAAGCTATGAAAACAAGTAATTTTGCAGGGCTACGGAGGACACTGAAATAGAAACGTGGAGTAAAAAAGATAGAAGGAAGGCTGGTGTGGACAAAGAGCAATGGGAGGGACCTGGAAGTATCTGTCTCCTCGCATCCCATCTCTGTGTCAGGTTGGAGGAGGGTGGGAACCTAGCATAGGACCGAAAGGAGGTGAAGGCAGCAGTGGACATCCAGGAAAAGTAGGGTCCTTTAGTACCCTCACCCTCCTCTGTTGTATGAGGTTTCTGGCCCGGGCTTTCAGATCCACAGGCCCATAGTCCTAATGAAACATACAGACACTTATATTAATTGTATGCTGATTGACCTGGGGCCCAGGCATATAGCTTGCTCTTTACCCTTAAACTAACCCATGACTCTTATCCTGTTCAGCCATGTAGCTCAGTGCCTTTTCTCAGAGTAGCATAGTTGTCCTCTGCATCTTCTGGCTTCTCTATGGCATCTCTGCTCTGTTCTTCTTGTTCCCAGAGTTTTCTTAGTCTGGCAGCCCCACTCACACTCCTGTCTGCCTTTGGCCAATCAGTGTTTTTTATTAAACTGGTAGGTGGGACAATTATTTACTATGTAACATCATAAATCCACTCTACTCTCCTAATGTTCATATCCAGACATTAACTCTACAGTGTTGTTGTGGGCTGGAAGAGAAGCAGGGAATTCTGACTTTAGAAGGACAGAAGAAGTTAGATCTCTAGGGCATGCTGTGTCTCGGGGTGACAGTGTGGGATTGGTGTGTGCCTTCCCAAGAGTTCTGCCATGACTTTGGGATTAGTGGAAAGATGTAGGCTGATAAAAGAGCTGTGTTGTCTTCTCCGTTGAAAGAAGAGTTGCTGTTGGTGAGGGAGACACTAGCAAATGGCCGACATAAAAGCAGAAAGAACATTGCTGGGGGTGGAGGGACACAGGGAGGAAAGATGTCGGGAGACCAATCAGTTATTTGAAAAACCTACAAGGAAACTTAGTATGTTGTATGTTGATTAAAATAGAAACATACCTATGCACATACATAGACACATAGATTAACAGATAAGTACACACACACACACACACACACACACACACACACACACACACACACACACACACACACACCCAGGTACATAGATACGGCTGTAAAAGAAAGTGAACTATTTAATTCATTATAGCTGATTGGGTCAAAATTGGTATTTGAACCTGGAGCTCACAGGTTCAGCTAGGCTGGCTGATCATCAGGCCTCTGGGATGTGTCTTTCTCCATCTGCCACTGTTGGAATGCCAGTTGTACCCCACTACACCCAACTTTGGTATAGAAGCTGGGAATCCAAACTCAGGTCCTCATGCTTATGAGGCATGCAGTTGACCCACTGAGCGTGCCCCCAGGCTGAAGCTCAGGTTCTTCAGCTACTAAACATACTGATTTGGGATCCGATCAGCTGATATCTGGGAACAGGACAGTTATACCATAAACCTCCCAAGAAACTTCTCGTAACCATTCATTGTCAATGCCTTTACCAACCAGCCCTCCACACCACCATGTCAGTTCTCAGATACATCCCTATCAAGTTTGGAGGTGGCAGAAAAACAGTGCTTCTCAACCTTCCTAAAGCTGTGACTCTTTAATACAGTTCTTCACACTGTGGCGACCCCCAGCCAATGAAATTATTTTGCCACTATTTCATAACTGTAATTTTGTTACTATTATGAATCATAATGTAAATATCATATATTCAGGATATCTGATATTTGACCTCTGTGAAAAGATCACTTGAGGCCAAAGGGGTTGTGACCCACGGGTTGAGAACTGCTGTACCATAAAGTAAGTTTAGTTTCTTTCAATGTTAAGAATATCAGGTTGCAAGACTTGGAAAATAGTGGATGCCAGCCCTGGATCTTTACAGAAAACCTGATGGTATTGATGAAAACAATGGCTTATGCTCACAGGATTGGGCTGTATATTGATACTACCTCTATTTTTCTTTTAAAAATTACAGAGCAAATATGTGTCTATCAATTTTAACTCCTAGTAGAATTTAAACACACACACACACACACACACACAGAGAGAGAGAGAGAGAGAGAGAGAGAGAGAGAGAGAGAGAGAGAGAGAGAGAGAGATTTATATGCAATTGTTCCCCACAATCCAGTATCTAATGAGAGACAATGAATTGAATGCTAACTAAGTGAATTGCTAAACAAAGGGAAATATTTCCATAGAATGGAATTTGAGCCACTAAAAAAGGTATGGAGTACAGATACTTGCTAGAACTCTAAACATACTGGGAGCAAAGGAATTCAGACAGAGAAGAATCCAGACTGCATACCGTAATGATTCCATATATATGAGACATCTATAATAGGCAAGCCCATAAAGACAGAAAGCAGATGAGTAACTACCAGGACTAGGGAGAGTGCCTACATATAGGTCAGGGGTTCCTTTTTGGGTGCTGGAAAGTGATCTGGAGTTATTACTTCATAAGAATTGCACAGTCTTATGAATATACCAAACAGCACAGAATTCTACATTTGAAAGGGGCAAACTCAATGGTGTGTATATTGTATCTCTCTTTTAAAAGTAAAAATTATTTGCAAGAACAATTGCCAAGTAGATAGTTCTAAAACATTACCAGCTCCAGGGCACAGAGAGAATGCCATTGCTCTGGAGCCTTTAGGAAGGTGAGAATGAGGGAGGGTTTTTCCCCAGCACCTTCCTTGGTGATGTGCTAATAAGAATCAACTCTCCTACACTTGGTTTTGTAGTGTTTTTAACTCAGAGAGAAACTTGAAATGTAGACCGTCTGAAGGGTGATGCTGTAAAGGGGAATTCATTGAGATGATTAGAATAGCATATACCCAGGAGCAGGTGACTCAGTTGTTTGATAAAGCACACTAGAAAAAGACCTTGAGGGTGGTGAGTATTCACATCAGATATACTATTGCTATAGCCTGTATACCATGGGACATTAGATCCCTGAAACCAATGTTCCGGTTACAGTGTATAGTAGGGTGATTTTACCATCAGTGATATAGGGCATTACAAGATTTGCTAGGGTTGATGGTTGAGTCACTTGCCTAGGATAGCAGGAACACAAGCCTTGCTGACATGGTCCTTGGGTCCTGGTTATCAGCCTGAGAAGGTGATACTTGAACGAAGAGAGAGGGAGACTCTTCAGTTGCCTTTTATGGTAGGTCTCTTATTTGGGAAGAAATTTGAATTTAAGCTGTATGTTTCTCTGTGTTTCCTATGCTTGTGTGTTGGTGTGTGCGAGCATGCCTTCATGCACGTTCGCACATGTGAGCCAGCACATGAATGTGGAGGCCAAAGATTGATGTCACATGTTCTCCTTTATTATCCTCTACCTTAGTTTTTGAGATTGGGGCTTGCTAACTGGCGAGGTTGGCTGGCTTTTAGGATTCAGGGTTCTTCCTGTCTTTGCCCATTATCCCTTGACCCAGTGCTGTGGCTACGGACCCGTGCTGCTATTCTTGGCTTTTACATGGGCTCAGAGGACCTGAACTTTATGCTTGTGTGGTAATCACTGTACCTACTGACCCATCTTCCTGGCCCTGGAGTTGGAGTTCTCTTTGCTAATTCCAGTTGTTTTCCCACGGTAAAGGCTCAACTTGTAAGTGGACTGCTTATATTTCAATATCATCTTCTAAAAGTTTATTTTGCTATATTCAAGGAAGCAGACGTCTTAAATTCCAGAAGAGGCATATGTCATGTTTTATAGATTAGCTTCCCAAAGGTCTATAAACACAGATAACTCAGACTCTTAAGAGGACTGATGATTTATATTCTGATGTACTGAGATGGGGGGTTGGAAGAAAGAGAGAGAAATATGGGTACCACAAATGCACATTATGGCTAAACTTTAAAAATATCATTTAAAAATGTTAAATATAATGCTTTATGTTTAAATGGACAGCCCCAGAGCTGACACAACATTAACATAGTCAATTAGGGAATTTTTGGCAGAAGAAAACTGGTACCTCAGGAGTTGTCTTTCCCTCGATTCTGTGGTCTGTGTTGACCTTTCCCAGTCAGGGCTTGGAACTGACAGCTCAGCTCCCACCCAACTGCTAGAGGCTGCCTTACTTAAATCCTCTACCTTTCTCTAATTGGTAGACCAGTTCTCCAGGTCTCTGGATCCCGTTTGAAGAGAAGTGCAGCATATTCTCACAGCATGGTTTTGTTGGCTAAGCTCATGCATTCCCACTGTTGTCTGACCACACTATGAAGTTCAGGACTTGAGAAGGATGGACTTTATGGGCACATGGGATATCTTCTTTACACTTTTAGAGGCATGGTAGTTGAATGTGTGTCTGGCTGTATTAGCCTTCAGGCTTGTATTCAGACCTGTCAGAGAACATGACAGAACACAAAAAACGTGTCAGGGTGTGGCGATAAGTATCTATGGTTCATCCTCTGGAAGAGAGAAGTTGATATATCTGGAGTAAGGACTTCCCATGGTTGTAGATTGGTTGGTACCACAAAGACACAATCAGTAATCAGTGAGGGCTGGTTCGTACTGGCTATGAAGTTGGGGAGGGAGAAAGAGAGGACACACACACACACACACACACACACAGAGAGAGAGAGAGAGAGAGAGAGAGAGAGTGAGAGAGAGAGAGAGAGAGAGAGAGAGAGAGAGAGAGAGAGAGAGAGAGAGAGACACTAAGGGGTTTTACAGACCATTAGAGGAGACAGCCAAAATATGAACACTGAGACAGCATTTTTTTCCAGACAGGTCTATGGATGCCAGCCAAGGAGGTGGGCAAGGGCACTGAATAGAGGATCTGATGCTTATGACTTGATACAGAATGCTCATGAAGTAGGTGTTCGTGATGTAGCTGAGAGCATCTGTGATGGCTCAGAGGATGCCTCAGAGCATGGAGGCATCAAGCTTATCCTGTACTGACTCTCTCAAAAAGAGATGAGCACAGAGGTGGTAACTAGGTAAAGGCAGAAGTTGGGATAGTTGATTTAGATGAGAATAATTGCAGTTCTTATATAGAACTTGTATAGAACGTCTTGTACAGCAGAGTATCCAGTTCTTGTATAAAGAATGGATTGCAACATAGAGCCCATCAGTTTGCTGGAAATGCCAGTGAGGAGGAGTTTGCCCCTGAGAATCATCATGTCCCTAATTTGGAAGAGATAGGAATAGAAAAGCAGCAGCAGGATGGACCTAGTGTCCTGGATACTACACTTTCCAGAGAGGACAGCCACTGACAGATGTGCTGAGGGCCTTTTAAGACATCTTTCCAGAAGAACCAAGTGTGAATTTGGATGGAGAGATGTCCAAGGATGTACTTGAAACTTTCCCTTAACGGAGAGTACCATCAATCCATGTGAAAATAGATAAGATACACCTTTGTGTTTGGTTCCACATTGATTCATTGGGCACTGGATGGCAGTGGAATTTAGACCTGCCAGCTGCCCAAAAAGCTGATAAAGAAGCATCACCCATAACAGATACAATTGAATATGCATCCAGAGGGCTAATGTATGAGAACAGACTGCTTCACAGAAGGAATAAATAAAAGCTTCATCTTTTTTCCCTCGCAAAATCAGGTTCCCCAAGCTGCTTGGTCACCTGCATATAGTTTTATAATTTCAAACTGTAGGGCAATGTGGGTGTTAGGGCTAAAGGTGGGTATAGAAAACTCATCTTCCCCTCGATGATGTCTGGCAAAGGCGTTGCTTTGACAGCATAGACAGTAAAATATCATTATGTGTATCGATTGACATTTGAGTGAGTGAACAGAACTCCATCAAGGAATCCAGGTTTCACAGATGGATGGGTTGTGGCTTTCTATTTGTTTATACCATCTTACACTTGGTGGTGAGATAGAGAGTGCGTAAGACTTATACAAGAGTTGTTTGATCCCATCTCTGTCCAGGAAGGTATTTAAGCAGGAATTTTCTCTGCCTTTTGATCATTTACACGTAGTTAGAGATAGCTGGAAAACGGTAGACATGGATTGATTGTCAACACTTCCAAGAAGCTTATCCAGCAACATATAAACAGTGAAGGAGCAAAGCCTTCCAGACGGAGAGATTATGTAGTTTAAATTCTTCCACGGTCAGTCTTCAGTGCCAGAGACAACTTTTCATTCCAAAGGCTCAAACTTTCATAATAATACTCACATTCAAAGATATTTCTGGATGTCGATGTTAATTTCAAGGTCTGAAAAAAAGTCAACATTTAGTATGGCTCCAGAATATTCTAGAGTCAAACTGATTTTTTGTTTTAAATTCCCCTCAGGGGGGAATAACACAAATGAATTTATAATTTGCCATGAGAAAACAGAATAGTGTTATTTTGGGAAGAGAAAACCTGTATTTAAATCAAACAAACAAAGAGTCAAAAAACAGGGAAGAGACGGATCCTTGCCAGAATCCAAAGACTCTGCTCTTCTGTACAAGAAAAGAAGTGGCAGCCATGGTTAGATTGAAGTCAGATTTGCTTCAGAACAAATAAGATTCTGTGATGTGGCTCAGTTCTCAAGGGGAGTTAAGGGGTTTCTCCCCTCCATTGCCCTTCTGGAAGAATCCCCCTAAGGTTGGAAATGACTGTCTGGCTGTGAAGAAGTCCACATTCTTGAGATAAGGATCAGCACTGCTCACTTGTGTGTGTTGCCCATGTTCTTGTCTCTGCGCATGTGTGTATGGAGTCATAGATTGATGCCAAGTGTTCAACTTGGTTGTTTTCTCACTGAACCTCGAGTTCGGCACTTCAGCTAGGCTAGCCGGCCAGTGAACTCCAGGACACTGCATATTTCTGCCTTCCTCAGTGCTGGACTTAAAGGTGCATGCTTCTAGCTGAGTCCTGGAGCATAGGACACAGATCGTCATGTTTGCATGGTTTTACAGAGTGACCCACCTCCCCAGTAGCTTGCGAAGTTTTTACATCAGCTTCTTTTTCAGAGGTGATCAATACTGGGGATTGGAGTCAATGACTTTCCCATCGCTTCCCGGCCTTTTGGCTAAGATCAGGGCCTTTCCCAATCTAGGCAGGTGCCATACCAGGGAATGACATCCTTAGTTCTTGGCTTTCTAAACATATTTTGTGGTGTTGTTGTTACGTAGCTCAGGCTATCCTCAAACTCAGGATCCTCCTATCTCTGGCTCCCCTGTGCTGAGATCACAAGCCTGTGTCACCATACCCAGTCATAGAGCGTCCCTAGAACAATGGCATTAGGTTGTGGTATTTCTGTGATTCTGGTTCTGTCTTTCTTGTTTTCTTTCCTAGTAGATAACTGCTACCTGGTTATATCCAGTTAATTCCTGTGATAGACAAATTCTATACTACAGAGTGTATTGGCGTGTGTGTATGTGTTTGTGACTGTCTGTCCATGATATGGGAATATATCAAGTAAATGAGTCTGTATTTTTTAAATAATTTTTTTTAGCTTCTTAGGTTATCCTACATGCAAACAATATCCTGTTATTAAAACTTCTTGTTCTTGAGTGCACTTTACAAGTTTGCTCTTTGAAGAATTTCACTTGCATGTACATGTACTCAAATGTGTGTGCACACATGCATTATGTGTGTGAGTGCAGATGGTTACTTGCATGTAGATGTACTCAAATGTGTGTGCACACATGCATTATGTGTGTGAGTGCAGATGGTCACGTGCCACTGACTGAACGTATGTCAATGTCAACCCCCTGCTTTCTACTTTGCCTACTGCAAGTTTCTCTGTAAACTTTGGGATTACAGATGTTTGAGTTGTACATATAGCTTGTTTGTGGGCTCTAGGGATTCAAACTTGAGTCCTCACGCATGGCGTGGCAAGCCCTTTTACCTACTGAACCAGCAATCCAGCTCTGGTTCTTATTTTTGGTTTAAACGAAAACATTCTAAGTAGGGTTGCTTTTGTGAAAAACATCATAATTATGTCAAAAAAAAATCTTAGCCTATAAATGGATTTGGAAAGCTTTGGTGAGAGAAGAGGACTATGGGGCAGAGAGTCTGGTTGGGGTTCTGCAGTAGCCTCCAGGCATCTTGTGTGGGATCTAGTTCTTTCCCCTAGTTAGAAACACACTAACCCAACAGCTGGGCTGCTGTTTAATGACCAAGATAATGGTTACAGGTGCATCCAAGGATTGTACAGCGTGATAGGGATCCAGCAGAAATGAGAGAGCTTCCTCCCACACTTTGAGCTTTCCTTCCAAGGAGTAGCCTCCACAGGGCTCTCTACTTTACTTTAGAGATGAATCCTCCTCCCAAACAAAATATTTTCATTTTTTTCCTTTATTCATCAATTAAAAATATTATTCCTTGTGGTTTAGTTAGAGAAGAAACTGGTCTAAAGATTGCTTTCCTCACCCCCTTAGACTCTGGATATTTAATGAAAATGAAGTCTTTAAGTGGGCATTTTGGTGTGTTTTGAAAGAGAACAAGAATTTTTGTGAACAATGATTCCTTGGCCTGTTTCACTACCCTCCTTAAGTTTTATTTATCCCAGAATAATTAATAACGGTAGATGATATTTTTAGCCACTTCTTTCTTGGACCGATTGAACTTTCCTGTACATCTCCCCTTGACTAGGGCTTGGCCAGTAAAATGGGTAGACTGAATGTAGATCTGCTGATGGCTTTAAGAGAACTCACATATTTTCTCCCTCCCTCCTGGAGCCTGGAAAAGGGAAGCATCTAGTCTGCCGACCTCTTTGAAATCGGCTCTCTCTATGTGTCTCTCTGTCTCTCTGTCTCTCTGTCTCTCTGTCTCTCTGTCTCTCTGTCTCTCTGTCTCTCTCTCAAGATCACCATGCCAGTGGGGTGGAAGAAGGACTGTTGGGAACAGGCTAGACAAATCAGTTGCTTGTCTCAGTAAAGCCACATAGTCTGGTTGTAGTTAGACATGTTGCATGTAGGTATAAAAATACCATTATAGGTAACCCCCACCTTCTGGGCACAGCAGACTGGAAAACACGCAGACACTTGACCCAAGGGAAACCAGTGTGGGGCTGGCCAGCTGTCTGTCAGAATTCTCCCAGGCAAGGGTGATGTTGGCTAAACCAATTTCAACAGAAGTCTTTCTAAGGCATTTGTAATGGAGAGTAGCTGGAATAGAAATTAGACTAACCAAAGAAAGCTAGAGAAGCCAGAGGGAAATTCTTCTGCCAAATGAATGTTGGGTGCAAGAACAAAGTTCAAAGTTTTTGCAAAGGCCCAGGGATGGAGCAGCATGCATTGGGTGCTCGAAATTGTGTTTCTCCCTTTTCAGTAAGAGACACTGAGACAGGTCTTGGTGTTTGTGAGGTCTGGCTTGTGGGGATGGGTGTTCCTGGATTCTCATGTTCATCATCCTCGTTGTCCTATGAAACTTTATCATAACACCCTCTCGCCTCCGATAAAGTGTACTCTGCTCATTGTAGACAGAAAGACCCCAGCTACTATAGATTCTACTTTACTCTGGTCTCCAACAGCCGCCTGTCCTGACTACTCAGTGCACTAAAAAGGTTACCTTCTAGCGAGGGTAAACCCCGCTGCCCTGCTTTTCCACTTCATTCACTTTATAGCTCTTATGCCTGTCCACACCCCTCTTTTAAGAAGGCTTGGAATGACTGGGCAGATAGATAGAAAGAGGGGAAGGATGGGTGAGTTTCAAAATTACCCAAGACCTTTGGCCTGCTATCTATAGGGCCTGACTTATGAATTTCAATGCTCATGTGGATTATTTTTAATGATTAAATTTGTTTTTTGACAATATCATCTTTGAATATAGTACATTCTGTTTGCTTTCGCACCCCAGACTCTCTCTTATATCCATCTCACTCTCATCAATTCTCCCTGCTCCCTAGAGGTCCCTCTCCCACACTTATGTTTTTTTGTTTCGTTTTATGACCCGCTGATTTTAAATAGGGATGTCTGTGTGGCTGTAGGTGCCAATGGATAGTCCCATATGGATTTATAACAGAAATTTTTTCAGTTAGGGCTCGGTGATTCTTGCTCACATAGGATGGAGAATGTCCAGTTGTCATTGGTCCAGTGAGTATGGCTTGTGGAACCTTTTCAGGAAGTCTTCCTGCAACCCAACATGCCTCCTATTCATTCCGTCTTTATTGGTCTGGGCTTTCTGGCAACCACAGTGTGGTATTTGTGTGAATATCCATCAGGCATGCTTTGCCATGTCTTGTACATAGAAATACAGCAAAAGTAGTTAACTTGGTCTAAAGGATTATTTCAAAAATGTTTAGTGGAGAAAGTGATTCATAGTACTTGTCAGAGGTCCCAGTTTCCAAGCCACACCTGAGTGTATCTGGAAAAAGAAACCCCACAGAAATTACAATAAGTTATATGTTTGCTCTTTAAAGATTAGCTAGTTAGAAATATGAGAGACTGTTGATGATACCCTCATATGTTTGGCACCTTCTCTGTGTTAACTACTTTACTAAGCTCCGTGTATGTGTTTATTCAGTGCTCTATGTCTGAATTATTTAACTAAGGGATACATCCTGAGAGACACATCCCTAGGTCAGCTCATCACTGGGTGCTCATCACAGAGCACACTTTCTTACAGATTTTGGTGGCATATGTTTTTCACTTGTCATGATCACTTTTTATTTGTAATTTAATTTCATTTTTAAGTGGCATAGAACATATTAGGTATCATACCATTTTAAAATGAAATATTTCGTTGGACTCCCTCCCATCTCTCGACCCTGATAATCCACCTTGTAACTTCTCTCCCAGCCTTCCTTCCCACCTTCATGATACACATGTCCTATTGCCCACTAGGACCCTACTTCTTTAACACCTCTTTTACCCTCTCTAAGTCTCTTTTCTAGTTTTTTAGGTTTTATCCATGTTACGACCATTTTTATATATAGATGTATACATTATACACTCAAATCTGTATATGAGAAAAAACCATGAGTTTTGTCTTTCTGAGTTTGGGTTACTATACTGAATATAATAATTTCCAGATCTGTTCATTTTCCTGAAAATTTCATATTTCTTTTCTGGCTGAATAAAATTCCACGGTATTTGGGTGCCACATTTTCATTATCCATTCATGTGTTGATGGGCGTCTAGGCTGGTTCCAGATTCCTTGCTATTGTGAATGAGCAATATTGAACACAGATGTGCAAATATCCTCTGTGATAGGATGTGGAGTCGGTTGGGTATGCCCGAGAACCAAATGGCTTGGTATAGATGGTAATCTATTTTTAATTTTCGACAACTCCCCCTTACTGATTTCATAATGGCTATATTAGGTTGCACTCACAATGGCAGTAGACAAGCCTTTGTCCCACATTCTTGCCAGCTTTTATCGTCCGATTTCTTAATGACAGTCATTCTGACTGGGACAATGTGGTATCTCAAGGTAGCCTCACTTGAATTTTCATGATGGTTAGGGATGTTGAACACCTTTTGAGGAACACCTGTTGGTTATTTGTGTTTTATCTTTTGAGGATTGTCTACTTTTTTAGGCCATCTTAAAGTTGTTAGCACACTTTTTGCTTGTTTTTATTTTGTTTTACAAATTCTGGCTATTAGCTGGCAAAGCTGGGAATAGATGGCAAAGATTTCCTCCTAATCTGTAGGCTTCAAGATGATCTCTTATTGCAAACAAAACGTTCACTCTAAACAAGATGTGTGAGGCTGCTCCTGGTGGGACACTGCATGTTGATTTCAGGGAATATAATATTATAATAATACATTCTAAAATGTCAAAATATATAGAATAGTAAAGTCATAAATTACTAACATAGTAGTTTATTATCAAGGTCAAGTATATATACTTTATAAAATCGTATGCTTTAAACTTGGCTTTATTTATTGGTGTGTGTCTGGGTGTGCATGCATGTACTGTGTGATGTGGGGGGGGGGGCTCAGAAGACAACTTTGGAAGTTGGTTCTCTTCTTGTAACATGTGGGTCCTGGGGATCAAACTTAGATCCTCAGACTTGACCTCAGGCTCCTTTAGCTGATGAGCTGTCTCACAACCTATAACTGTATGTTTCTGCTTGTCCGCCAGTGACAGGGCAAGAGCTATGTGTATGACCCCATCACCATATGTGCTGTGCCAGGATCTTAATAGCGTCACCCAAGCAGTAGGGATTTGTCAGTTCCATTATAATCTATGATGAGATCACTGTGATCTGTCACTAACCCACGTATCATTATGAAACTGATAGCGTTAGCACATTATCTGAATTTAGAATGTACATGGTATTCATAGAAATTTAGTGGGAACCCACAAATATGAGTTAAAATGGTCAAAACCAAATTTCAGTAGTTTTACTATTTCAGCTCTTTTACCTCTTTGTGTAAGTCAGTTTTGGGGAACAGGAAGTCAGATTTTGATTACATTTTGAAAATTTGTGAATTTTGTGAGCTGGAGGAATTTTTCCATTACTCTCCTGGATATGGAATTACTAGCAAGTGCTGTTCAGTTTCACAGAAATAATTCAAGTGTAAAAGCTCTTCTGACCCGCCATCTCTTGCATGTATCCCATTTGTATTTTGCCTTTAGAAGAAAGAAGTATTGAGCAGTTTTTGATGTGTTATAAGGTCACTACAGTATCCAAGAGAGGAAGAGATCTATCTTGGGAGAGGGCCAAAAAAGTTGAGAATGAGAAAGCCATTAGCTCACAGCTTGAAAAATAACAATTTGTAATTAAGCAGCATAAATTTATTTTATTGGCAACTAATCATTTTTAACATTTTATTTATCACAGGATACCAGAGACATAATACTATGATTTTGAAACAGGGAATGTTTTCCTAATGATGAGACCTATTGAATTTGGCAGTAATCCCTTGAGGGAGTTGGGGCCATGGATGGGGTCATTTAAAGGTGAATGAGGGAGACGTTTGTGTGGAAACAAAATGAAGTAAATGATGTGAGCGGTAATCTACAAACTTGGACTCCCCTACGCTGTAATACTAAATCAATTCTGAGACCTAAAAACGCCAATTTTCTATACAGCCAATTGCTTTGGGAGATTTTCCTTTATGTCTGGGCCACCTAGCAATAATGTGTTTTGGCAATCATAATTGCAAAAATGTTGATATTCACTGGTTGGGCTTCCTTCTTTGCTCTGCTCTGCATCTTTGCTCTGTGTGTTTATGCACATTTGCAAGGGTATGAGACAGACAGACAGACACACACACACACAGAGAGACAGAAAGGAATCTATGTATTTGTGTGCAGCTTTGTATGAATGTGTGAGAGCACATATGAGGACATCAGCCTTATTGGGGTTGGCTCATGTAGTTTTTTTCTTTGTTAAAGCTAGGCTGTCTGTTTTCACCTTTGAAGCACTAGGATTACATGTGTATGTCTTCACACTCACCTTTATATATTTCTTTTTATGTGAGTGCTGAGGCTTGCACTCAGGACTGCATGCTTCCAATCCGAGCATTTGACTGACTGAGCCACCCTCCTCCCCAGCCCCACTGTTATGCCTTTGACATTCTTTCCCTTTTATGCATAGTTTAAATTTGTGAAGTGTTCTATGCATAAGTTAAATCTGTGAAGTGTTATAGTCCATCTCGTCCTGTACGTCTGTTGGTCTTTGGTGCTGCAGACTATTCCCAAGTCCCCTTTATGAAGGTAACAGAAGCTTATGAAGCTTGGTTCCTTCAAAGTTTAGTGACTTGCACCCATCAGTCCCTGAGCGGCCTCTCCACCCTTCCCACTTCTGTCTTCCCGTGAGCTCCTAAGCCTCAGCATCTGTCACCGTGTTCATGTTCTTCCTTTTTACACCCCCCCCCCAGCCATGTTTCCTTCCCATGTTTCTCCTCTGCTCCCCGGTACTGTTTCTCATCTCCAAAGATAGACAGTTGACAGGTGGGACACTAGTTACAGAGAGGAAAGGATATTAGGAAGACACGCTTGTTTGTATTTTGTTTTGCATTTTGACAGAGGCCAAAGCAAGGTGTCTAGAGTAGAGAGGCGTCTGCAGACAGAAGGGCACAGAACCAAGAGGACAGAGACCTGGACTCGGGAGGGGACAAAAAACCCAATAAAATAAAAAGAGAGAAAGAAAGAAAAATAATCTTTTCTCTAAATTAATTAGAGAAATTAAATTAATTAAATCAATTAATTAATTAATTTAGAGAAATGGAGTTACAGTGTATTGGTGAAGATTCTGGGGCATTATGGCCTGTCTAATCCCCTGGCTGTCCTTGTGGATGTGACTGAAGAAGAGAGTCAGTTGGATCTACATAGGAAAGGTCTTAGTTTACTTTAAAGGAGTTTGATTTTTGTCAGAAATACGTGCAATAGGAACTCTATAGGTCATATTGGACCCTTTATCAGCGTGAGCGCAGCAGATGAAGTAAGGTCCATGAGGCAAAGAGCCTTCCCCGAGGCTTGTGGCTCAGTCTTGGAATGTTGCTTGGTACATGCCTAACCCAGTGGTTGTCCATTTAGTCAGTCTTTCTTCTCCATATACGAGCACACGGACGCTATTTATGGGAATGGTGAGTGACAGGCCAATGGCAAATGTCTCCACTCACTTGCTTTTTGAAAAACAACAAATGTGGAGATAAATAAGACCTAATTCCATTCCAAAATTAAGGGACAGAAAATCTGAGTCACACAAAAGATATCCAAGCACTATTTCTGTAGGGAGCCCCTGCAGACCGGCCAGATGGTGTGGGTACAGTGACAAAAGGCAGGTGAATTCCTATTGTTCTGTCTTCTCTTTCTTGATGGCAGTGATGCCATCTTGTCACTTAGCCTTCTGCCCTGTCTGTAACCATAGCAGTGCTGTGATATCTGAAGTGTGTGCTTCAGGTACTAGCCTGGGATCACTTACGGAGGTAAAGATTTTTCACATTAAAAAAAAAAAAAGTAAAGAGCCATTAATGTTTTTTTCTCCTTGGGAGACAAGCTATTAAAGTAACATCTTGATCCAGAATGCCTCTTACTACCTTTCCACCCCTGAAAAACAAAACAACCCCCCCCCCCCCAAAAAAAATCCCTGGGTAGATTCCCACCTCTCCCCGAGTATTTCAGATCATGATTATCTATTACTTTCTCCATCTAGCTTGAGAAAATGGGTGCATTTGGCTCCTCTGTGTCTTTGCTCCTTAGTTGTTAGAACTGAATCAAGGCCTTCTTTGGGAGATACTTTCCTTTAGCTCTTGAGTCACAGTCAACCATATCTCGTTGTCCATTTTGGATGGGGCATACTGGTAGGTCGTGGGAGGCATTTAGAATTAGGGCTAGAGTCTTCCAGATGTGTTCTAGACAGACGAGTTCTGGAAGAAGTTTCAGAATGGCCATGATAGGAACACTTGATGTGAACCCGGGGGCACCAGGACCAAGGTTTGCACCCTGTATCTGGTTCTAGTAGTGGGGCTGGACTGGAGATCAGCAAGTGTCATTATGTCTGCCCCTGAACTACAGTCCAGAATTTCTCCTGAACTTTGCTAGGTGTTTTTTTTTTTTTTTTTCCCCCTAAACCAAAGAAGTCTGTTTGGGTCATTGGCTCTCTTCAGCGTCTATGAGGTTAAAGAGAACTATTTTCCAAAAAAAGGTCAGAGAATGAAAATGTCAAAAAGTCATTAGCGTGTTTTGCTAGTTCTCTGTTTTATGGCAGGCTGCTTTTTTTCTTTCTTTCTTGAAACACTGGGCCAGATCCTGCTGGGTGAGTAAACTATTTGTTGGGCAAAAGTCTTTTGACTATAAAATATATTGTACCTTCAGAAATACTGGACTTTATTCCAGGGATAAAAATAGAATTCTTTCTTCTATTTGTAAATAAGAAAATGATATAAAGGGTAGAAGCACAAGGCGGGCAATGAAAGATCAAACCATTGATCTTTCATTCTACATTCTCAAGATGTAGTCTTTTTAAATGTGTTGAATTCTCAAAAAATTATAATACAAATGTTTAAAAACTGTGCATTTACAAAAGGCTCATCACAGCAGTAGTGTGGCTGGTGAGGCGGGATTGATGGTGAGTTCAGGGAAATCGCAGCTGTAATTTTGTTGTTGAGTGTGTATGTGGTGTGTATGTATGTTTGTATATATGTGGGAATGTATATGTTCATGAACAAATGCAAGTGTGTGTACTTGTGTGTCGAGACCTGAGCTTGGTTTGGGGTATTTTCCTTGATCATACACTATTTTTAGCTTTTTGAGGCAGGCTCTTTCCATGCAACTGGAGCTTGTAGATTCTGGCTTCTCTAGTTAGATCACCTTGAGGATTCCTTGTCTGTCCCTCACAAGTACTGGGATTATAGGTGGGCTGGGTTCTGGGTATCAGAACACAAATCCTTACTCTTACCTGCAAGTACTTGTTTTACTAGCTGAGCTATCTCCCTTATTTCTTGACTCAAAGTTAAGAGATAGAGATTAAATGCATGAGATACAAAATTAGACATGAAATGCTTGGAAATAGGGGATGAAGTCTCACATTGTCATGGACGTACTTTTGGCTAGTCTGTCTCTCTGAGCTTAGAATCAAAGCGTCTTTGTCTTTTGGGATAATTTTATCAGTGACTAATTCCCTAAGGGTTGTTACATCTGGACAATGATGTGCGAACAGTGAATGAATCCTTAATAAATCAGAAATACACAAAAACTCTAACACCTTACAGACCCCAAGTTTTATCTTTGCAATATAAGGGACTTTCTGCTATATATCAGTATATACGTATTTTTTTTTGCACAATATTTTGTGAAATTTGTCAGCAAAAAAATGTTTTTCTTTTGAAAACGTGCTAAGACATTCTGTTTTCTGTTGCCTAGTTCATCACTTCTTTGGTTTATTTAATTTAAAGATTGTTTTACTTATAAAAATCATTAGACACATTGGTAATGTTTTAATGATTTAGAAAACATGTTTTGTAATAACTGGTAAATATGAAAAATGATAATGGTTCCTCTTTTCTCTTGCTCTGATGTACTGGTAATTAAAATCCTTCTCTAGACAAGTGAATATACATCAAATACATCTTAAGGCTAAAGGTTTCACAGGTGTCTCCTGTAATTCCCCACAGATAAAAATATTAATATTTTTTTAATATCCTGTCACTGAGATCTATTTTTTTATTTCATTAATACTTAAGTACTTGTTATGAAATGCTTATTTTTATGCCGGTTATATTCTTAAGGTATTAATAAAAAAGAAACCTGCATTACATAGAAAATAAAATGCAAACTACAAGTAGGCCAGGTGGGGTGGTATGGCAATTTTATCTTGGGTTGCAGTAAGGGGCCTCCCTGATAACGTGACTAGAGAAGGCTTGGGGAAAGGAGAGAAGAAACTATGTGTGTTCACAGGACACACTCCAGCCAAGGGAACAGGGACAAAGATTGGAGCCAGGAGTGTGTAGGTGTTTGAGGAATGGTTAAAAAGCCAGAGTGGAGGGTGGGGCACAATTGTGGTCTTGCAAGTCTTGGGTGGCTCCACGGGTCTTGGTAAGGCCTTTGGCTTCTATCTTGGTTGACGTGGGAAGGCATGGGAAGGAGGAGAGCCATGATATGACTACTATTCTTAAGAAACAGTACACTGAATGTGCCGAGGAAACTAAGCTGTGGGAAGGGATGGGGGAAAGCGGAGTCCAGATAGGAGACGGCTAAGATAATCGACGCACAGTTGTGGAGCATTGCAGCAGGACATTACCAGGGACCCAAGGGGAAGCTGCTACTCTCTGAAAAATAACTAACAAGCAGAACTTGTTGCTGTAGGTGCTTATCTGATGGCAGGGGGGAAAGAACATGATAGAATTAGGGAAGAAAGCTTAGTTCTTGATGTGTTTTGTTTCACCAGTAACTGTAAAGCACGTAGTTATGTCATTGTATCTGTGTGTTTCTATATATACACACACATTTATGTATGCACATACATATCTATAGTGCTTCCCATATATGAATATGAATAAACACATATGTACAACGTTGAGGTGAGAGATGGGAAACAGAGCAGAGGTGGAGAAGGGAGAAATAAGAAAGAGTAAGGGCGAGTAAGAGAGTACAGTGAGGAAAACCCCATTATTAGACGGAGGATGAGAAGCTGGAGAGAGAGAGAGAACCTGGGAGCTGCAGAGAGTTTAGGGCAGGGGAGGAGGTGAGAAGGGCCAGGATGGACTTTAGATGAAGGTACTGGTGGTACTGAAGGAGCCTGGAAGCCAGCATGGGTTTTGATATGCTGATAGGCACCACAGGTGGCTATTTGTCCTTCCTGGCCAGAGGTTAGAGAAGTGACTCTTTTTGGCAGCTGGAACCAGTTCCTGAGGGATGCTGGCCTTTATCTAACCACCAGAAACCCTGTAGTCCTGGTTGAGCTGGATGGAGACTCAATATTGGATGAGTCAGTGGTTCTGCCTTTTTCGGGTACCCTTTGGACATGACAGTTTGGTTATGAGGAGGGAAGAGAAGCGGAACATTATCTGTGATAGAATAGGATAGAATTATATAAATATGAAAACAATGCAGCGGGACCATGAACTAGTGAGGATGAGTAGAGAAGTCTCTGAGAAGGCAGAGTGGGCAGGGTGTGCTTCCTAGTGGAGGGACTGACCTTGGGTGGGTTAATGTTCTTTGTCAGGAAAAATAGCAGAGAGCTATAGGTGGAGGATAAATGTGTCCTTGGACTCTCTTTTCTCAGTGAGATGGTAAGTGAGGCCATAAGGGGAGGAAGGGTTGGAGGTTGCTGCACATCTCAAATAGGCATTTGGAGGGGGCCTCTTATATTTTAAAACACTATATGCATTTGATTCCTGCATTGCGTATGTGTATGCTCGAATGCTCATATATTTATGTATACACATATATATACACACACATATATATGTACACACACATACACACACACACACACACACACACACACACACACACACACACACACACACACACACACACGCACACACATGTGCCTGGAGGACAGAGATCAACTTCAGGAGCCATTAGATTTACTCTTTGAGATAGGATCTCTCACTGGAGCCTAGAGCTAGCTCATCTGGTTAGGTTGGCCAGCCAGTGATCTCAAAAGATCCTCCTGTCTCCTTCCCTCTATCTTTGGGATTATAAGATCAAAGACACACACCACCATACCCCATGCATACACAGCCTTTTCTTTTTTGATGTGGGTGCTGGGACTGGCTCACAGACCCTTGTTTTCTTTGCAAGCAAGCACTTTGCCAACTGAGTCACTTCCCAAGCCCCTCATTTCTGCTTTTTTGATAAGCATTATCTTCAGGCTATGCACAGGAATTTATTATTTTGTTGAATATATTTTCCACTTGTTTTTGTCCTTCCCTAGAACAATTTTTGCAAGTGTGTATAAGTGTATATTTGTGCTCATGCACTCAAGAGAAACACACAACCGACTTGGTATTCCTTCCAGTGATTATTATTAAGGGAGATTTGGGAAGGGGAGTAAGGTCAGCTGTCATTTGAGTTTAATGGCCTGGAGTGGCAAAGAGGTCCTGCCCAAATTCACAGTAGAAATCTCAACTGACATTCCTTTTTGAAGAGGTTTTCCAGTCCTGGGCATTACCTCATGAGGTAATGGAATTGATGTTAATTGGTCATTTCCATCTTGTTTGAGGAATGCAGGGCACTCTGTGGGCACTGTTTTAGTAATCAAGAAAGAGTTCAATCTGGAGCTGAATGGTAAAGCCCTGTTGGGCTAAACAGCATTGAATACTCTTAAGATGTGTCCTTCAAAGAATTCTTGGCCTTGGGGCAAGTGATGGATTGCAAGTGGGAACATGTCCTGTTGGCTCAGTCTGTCTGTCAGTGAGAAGAGAGGATGTGTTACCTATGTTGACTCAGCTCATGTGTTTCTTTACACGGGCCTCAGTTAATGGCAGGATGATGGTTTTCCATCCAAGAGGCTGCCTCTGATGGATGTTGCCTGAGCTTGCTAGTCCCTGTTGTTTAAGTTGGATGAGAGCTGACACGCTGTCACAGGAATACTAAGGAAACCATATTTGTGCACGACATATGAAGTGAGGCCTGAACTTGTTCTATTTATTTCTCTGGCTGCCTCAGTTTTTGGTCACATCTTGGTCCAATGACTGAACGATGACAACTGTACTCTTTTCTAGGCTGAATCTGTTTGTCAGAAACAATTTCCATAGTTTTGAGTTTTTTCTTTGGATAGCGATTGTGCAGCAGAAATAAAAGCCCCACCCCTTTAATATAAATCTTGGGAGGGTATCGGCTTTACTTTCAAGACACTTGCCATTCACTCTGAGTGGCTGTGGTTTGCTCTGAGCCTCTTCCTGGAGGTATAAGTTCACACAGGGTCTGGCAGAAGCTGCAGACAGTATGTTGACTCTTGTGTGTCTTTGACTGACTGATGAGAGGCCCTGTAGAGGTACTACATGGCTCCAGGCAATCTCAACTTTTAGCCAAGGCCTCTAAAACTCAAGGTCTTAAAGTGCTTGCTAAAAATTTCTGGGGCTCATTTACCTACAAGGATCTTTTAAAATCACACTTATTTTTCTCTCAGAGAGAACAAGTGTGAAAGCTGTCCAGTGAGCTCTCCTGGATGTCCTTTTGCTTCTCAGATTTATTAGCCCCCCAGCCAGGACCTGCTTCTCAGCAGGGTCTTTGACTACTGTTAGCCTTGGACTTATATCCTCTAACTATGAAGCAAACCTTAGACAGAAATGGCCTCCAGCAACCATGAGTCCCAGTCCGGTGGGGCTCAGCAGTCATCCCTGAGTTATGGCAGCTCTAAGTCACTTTATTTATTCAACATTTGCTGGCAACCACGTACAAGGTGCAAGGGCCCTTTGGTAGTAGTTGACTCATGAGGCTGTCTCCGAGATAGCTCAGTGGCCTTTAGAGGACAGTCCCCACCCATGGTTAGTGACATCCTGCTGGACTCTTGGATGGTGACTAATATGGTCTTTTACTCCTCACATCTGGGAAATTTGAAGCTCTGAATAGAGGACCACAGTTTTGTGCACTTTTAATATAAAAATCATTCTTTAGGTAGGTAGAAATGGTTTTAGGGTGCTGAGATGGAGACATGTACATTTTTGAATCCACTCAGTGTTTATTGAGATCCTGATAGGAATCTGAATAACTGCTTAGTATCAACGTATTTTTCCCCCCCAATTCTGATTTTGGAGAGTTTAGCGTGGGAACCGTAAACCAATCAGCATGAAGAATTAAATTCTTCTTGATGAGACAAAAGACCCACCGGGAATATAGGTGTCTACTTTAGAATTAAATTCTATCAGGATGTTTGGAAAACATAAGAAGTCTGAAAGACTGTGTATCTTGTTTCTAAGACAGTGTGAACATTGTAAAAATCAGGATTAAGTCATATAGGACCGACTGTCCCTGCTTTTTGGAAATTCAGATGATTCCAGACTAAAATATATATGTGTTGACAAATATAAACTTTTTAAACAATAGGCCAGGAGGATCTCCGGTGCCTCTGAAATGACTCCTGTAGGCTCTGAGGTGAGGCGAGACTCATGATTGACTACTTGCTTTCTTTGGATGTCTCAGTTCACATAAGCGAGCATAATTTAGGTAACTGGGCATCCACACAGCAGTAGCTGATGCTCCAAGTGAATGCCAGAGAAGACATAACACTTGGCACAGGCCTTTGGGTTTCATTATTGTACCACGAGCCAGAAGAAATAGAAATTTATATTTGTCTGATGAGAGAAGATGCTGTCCTGTGTGTCTCCCCCAGCCCTGTGCTTCCATTTGTACAAAGATAATTGTAAGCATGCTCTAATAACATTGATCCCATGTGGATTTGTTTGTACTACTGTTAAAAAAAAAATAAACTGGAAGAATTTTGTTCAGCTGTGGACAGTGTTCCATTGCATGGTTTTGGATTTCTAAGGTAGATGCTCAGATAATTTGAAATATTTGAAATAAGGACTTAAACTGCAGGCAGCAAACTATTTCTTGAAATAAAATTTTATTGGAACACAGCCACACTCGTAACTTGCATGCTGCTTTAAAAAATTTTCATATGTCCGTATCAGTGGAGGAGGGGAGAGGCAGGCTGTGAAAGAGAGACAGGGCCATCAGATCTCTTGGAGCTAGAGTTAGAGGGGTTTTGTAGGTTGCCCAACATGGGTACTGGGATCCCAACTCCAGCCCTTAGGAGAGCACAAGTAAACACTGAGCTATCTTCCCAGCCTTCTATATGGCTACAGGTGCATTTAGGTGATATCAGCAGAGCCAAGTGGTTCTCACGGTGCCCTTTGGCCTGCACTCCCCAAATAGTAACTGTCTAGTCTTCCACAGACAGTGAGTCTCTGCCTCAAGTCCTCATGGCAACTTCATATATAAATGAAGAATGCTGGAAGCCATGTTTGCAAAACCAACTCCTTCCTTCCTTCCTTCCTTCCTTCCTTCCTCCCTCCCTCCCTCCCTCTTTCCTTCCTTCCTTCCTTCCTTCCTTCCTTCCTTCCTTCCTTCCTTCCTTCCTTCCCTCCCTCCCTCTTTCCTTCCTTCCTTCCCTCCTTCCCTCCCTCCCTCCCTCCTTCCCTCCCTCCTTCCTTCCTTCCCTCCTTCCTTCCTCCCTCCCTCCCTCCCTCCTTCCCTCCCTCCTTCCCTCCTTCCCTCCCTCCCTCCCTCCCTCCCTCCTTCCTCCCTTCCTCCTTTTCTCCTTCCTTCCTTCCCTCCATTTTCCCCTCCTTTTCTTTTTTCCTTCCCTTCTCCCTTTCCTTTCTTTTCATTTTCTTCTTTCTTTTCTTAAGTTAGAGTCTGGCCATGGATGCTAGCTGTCCTGGTACTTACCAGATAGAATAAGCTGGCCTTGAATTTGAAATACTCTTCCTGCCTCAGTTTCCCGAGTTTACAAGCATACATCTTCATACGGGGCTTAAACAACCTGTTTTGACTTCTTGTGTTAGAACCCCTGGGGAAGAAAAAACTTAGAAACCATTTAAGAAGAACCGAGGGGCTTTTTTTTTTTTCCTTCTGAGAAATCATATGAAGCAGGCCAACACAGCTGATGGCTTCTAATGCTTTTAACTCAAGCTTTGTTATGATGTGGCAGCTGGCATAGAGCCTTTGAAGGGCCGCCATGTGGAAGAGGCACTGGGCTGTGAGACAGGGAAACCTGTATCAGGACTAATAAGTTGCTTTAAGAACACATTTTAGTTTAGAAATCCCCCTGTGCCTAGGACAGGACTCATGGTGATGAGTTCCCTTTGGTGAGACTTGTTCAGATAAAGCCAGAAGGACTATTTGGGGCTTATGAACCAATCAATGAAATAAGAGATGACTGTGTGGGAAAGCTTCCGGGGTCTCACTCCAACTCCAAATTGAAATCGCTTCTCTAGTTAAAATTTGGTTTATAAGCTCAGATTTTAGCCATACTGTAAGGTGTTGTGGGTCTCTAGAGGCATACTGGATGATTTTCTGAAAACACAATTCTGGTCAGGCTATAAAGAAGTCCAAAGGTGGGACAGGGATGATATTGGAGAGGCTGAGTAGGCACTGATCCCCTTTGGAAATTCTGTAAAGACAGTGTCAGGACAAAGGCACTGTGTCTCAGAAGATTTAAATTGTCACTGGCTTCAACTATTGCTAACATCTCTAACATTGCTTCAAGGCTGGGAGAGAGGAAGGAAATGGAGGAGTATCAGACATCATGCACACAGAAGTCAAAACAGGGCAATAGTTACAGTATAGGTTGAGATCTAGCTGGGAAGAACAAGCATGTTGAGGTCATGTGATCACAGTAAAATTGTGCTGTGTTGTAATAGGCAGCCAGAGATAATGAGTGCAGCCGTGTCCCAATAAAACTTTATTGATAAATAAACCCCAATAAAGCAAACAAACAAACCAAGCAGTGATCAGGTTTGGCCTGTGGGCCATCGTTGGCTGGCCCCACATGGAGACTTTGAAAGTTATGATTGGCTAGAAAATATCGATTTCAATTCTTTCATGTTTCAGAGAAATAATGAAAGGGAATGTTCAGAGTCATGTGAGCACCGAGCCAGGATTCAAAGCCACAATTCATTTTTGGCTCAGTGCCCAATTGTGCTCTAGGGTGCCATCTCAGCTGCCCTGTCATATTATAGCATTGGGCTTTTTAATTCTTGTGAATGACAGAATTTCCTCTCCAGGTAGTCCGTGCACAGTGATGGTGAGAGCTCAGGCTATTTTAGCAGAGGCAAACTTCTATCCCTGTGACTGGTCTTCACTTTCTCTATACATAGGAAAACAATATAGGTTGTAGAAATTCTTATGGACCAATGATGCCCATGAATTGTGAGGAATAAATGGGCTCCCACAGCTGCGTCATAGGATGTGATCACTTCAGCTGAGTGTGCCAGGAGATTTGAGACAGATGTTTTCAGACATGCCGCATGCCTAAAACATTTCCAGGGGTCGGGCTGCAAATAGTGACTTCATAAGTAGAGAAACGGGAAAGTATGCAAGTTGAGGACACAGGAGTTTATTCACCACTAGGTGCAGGGCCAACCCCCTTTGCGTTACATCTGCCCGTCGGGGTTGGCTCTTTAATCTGCCTTGCCCTGGATGTTGCTTTTTGTCTGCCCGTGAATAAAGTACAGCATTGTGGTTAGTAATCCCACTCCAGTGACTCGACTTCAAATGTGGTTTTGGAGTGCATCCCGGAGTTCTGTTTGCTAAGCTTCCTACTCCTGTTTCAGAGACACACTGGATAGAGAGCAGCGATCAGACCAGGCTTCCCTCTGCCTGAAACCTGTCGGGCTGTGGGCTCTCTCTTTTTCCTCTCTTGCTTTTTTCTTTTTCCTTTTTTTTGGGGGGTTGTTGAAAATTTTTTTCCAAGGCAAGTTCATGGCTACTAAGCTGACGCGTCTGTTGTTCTTTTTCTGTCTGCCTCCACTCCTAGTGAGTAACCACACTGGTCGCATCAAGGTGGTCTTTACTCCGAGCATCTGTAAAGTGACCTGCACCAAGGGTAACTGTCAGAACAGCTGCCAGAAGGGGAATACCACGACTCTCATTAGTGAGAACGGCCATGCAGCCGACACCCTGACAGCCACGAACTTCCGAGTGGGTGAGTTCCTCCGTGGTCCCTAACTGTCCTTACCTCTAGTCATTTTATGAGGTTATAGTACTTGGACACCCTTCCATTCACAAGACTCTCTCTCCTTGAACAGCTTTCTATCTCTGAAGATGAATGTATTTCTTTTACGAGATCTTTTAAGTGGCTTTTTGAAAATTTTTTTTTCAGCCTAATTTTTTTGGCTTCTTGGGGAAATGACAACCGGAATATTTCCCCTTATGACTTAGCATCTCTCCAGCTGTGCAGTGATGGGAAGGTCCAGAGTAGGACTAGACAAGGGTGAGTCTCTAGGTGAGACCTGAGTGTCTAACTTGAATTGCTCAGCTTTGGATTTTATGAGCTTATTGATAAAACTGGATTTGCATTATTTTTGACTCTCATAGCCTGGTACATTTGTAATGAAATTAAAAGTTTTCACTTCATAAATAAGGCAGTTCCTAATTCTCTTTCCCTAAAAACTGTCAGAATCTGGACTTTGGTTTAAGAAGGGATATAGCCCTTGTTTCTTCTGCCATATGTCTGCTCTGTATCACGAGACAGAATTTTAGATTGATGTGTAAGATGAATTTCCACAAGAGACACAAGTGGATTGCTGTCAGCCCACAAAAACTTTAAATATAAACTAGTAGTTACGGACTGCATAAACGGGATTTTTTCCTCTTTTAAAATTCTGTTTCTTTTCTGCATTTTTGTAAGTGGAGAAGGTATTGCGGTCTCCTCAAAGCTGTCATAGTGCCATGCCGTCATGCAATACAGTATTTCTGTCACCCGAAAAAAGAGTCTTTTATTATTTTTTGACCAATTATGGCTTGCCATGTGTACTCAAATAATCCAGACACCCACGTTACTTTCTGAGTTACTCACAAGAATAACCAAAATGTCAGACAGATAATAACACTGGCTAGATCTGGTCTTTTTATGGAATATTGCTGTTTAGTCTTGGAAGTGTGTGTCTGCGGAGTGCAGGAAAGAGATGCTATTTCGAACTGATTTTTCATCAAGACAAAATATGAAGCCCTTCCTGGAGCTTTGGTTAGTCTGTTACATGGTGGAAACTCTAAATGAGGCTGAGGCAGTGTTATTGATAATCTACTTGGAAAAATAATAGGTGCCCGTGGACATGATTGAGTAGGGTATTGTCATTTTCCTGGCTGGGCTTGGGGTGCTTGGGGAAGTTTTAAGGAGGATTTAGCTATTATATGCCAAGTGGCACATAGTGCTTAGCAGTCCGGGAAGCCAAGTCTAAGGTGAAGTGTACTGAACTGATTGATGATGAGGCAAATAGATTGGAGTCTTGGTTTCGTTGCTGTCCAGGGTGTCGTCCACAGGGCATGCCATTTAGGATTGTTGGGACTCACTTTTTCTCATCCCCGAAGTAAATGGGATTATATATAATGGCTCCTGAGCTTCCCTCTAAAATCTTACATCGTGAGCTTCATTTTTTAATTATTTTTGTCATATTGATTTGACCTAGAGCCATGCCTGTGCTAGACAAAGCGCTCAACTGCTCGCCGACTCACATTCTCGATCATCTCATTGGCTTTTAAAATCAACAGTAAACAGTGTTATTTTATGACCTTTTCTTTTTCTATAAACAAGGAAAGGAAGGGAGAAAACCATTCTGGTCGGGAGATACTGGACTTTGGTTTTTTTCTCTCATTTCCTTTCTCCTTGCCGGAATCTGTTCTCACTGTTCTCTTGGTCATTGTCAGCACGGTTGGTGCCTCCCCGCACTGATGGCAAATGTTTACAGTAGCAATGACGAAGTAATTGAAAGGGTCTTTTCTTTCTGGCTTGCAGCGTATTCATTTTGAAACTAAATATTTGAAGGCATTGAGAAAGGGAGGAAGTCTGCTTGTTAACACACGCCACACACTTTCCTTTTTGGCGGTTGCCCAATTGTTTAGGGGCAGATTACACATAGCTCATTCAGAATATAACATACGGCACAGTTGCTCACAAGAGTGGTTCAGAACCAGACCTTCGCTCTCCATGAAAGGATTAGCATTGCCATTTAACTTTTTCAAAACTTTAAGTACAATTCAAACATTTTAGAAACTCTATTTACAATGAGTAGTTTGGCAATGGAAACCGTGAGGAATCTTTCATTTCTCTCCAATGTTATTTTATTCTGTTTCAGCTCAAATATTAGAGGGCTGGAGGGCATGTTTTATAATTTATCTTTATTGAGAAGAGATGGCTTAGCAAACTTGTAAAGTGTGATCCTTCAAAAACACAGAAAAACTAAAAAGTTCATTTGCATGCTTTGGTCTTTTTGGATTTTATTGGTGTAATATAATTTTATTATTTATAAAGAGTAGTTTTCTGACTTATATTCTCTCCCTTTGTACTTCTGTATAAGGTCATATATCACTTGACAAATAAGACATATGCATGGAAAATAGTATAATTTGTAGAAAATTCAAATGCTCATAGCTTGCCAACAACTGCTTTTGGCTTGCTATACTTAAGGGCACTAAAGGGGTTGGTCCAGCTTGCTTTAATGAGGAAGGCCAGACAATACAAGTCAGTATTTGTGGGCCCTGTGGCCTCTGTCATAGATCCTCCCTCCGCTGCTGGTTAGGGATGCAGCCAGAGATAGTATATAAGAGGGCAGATGACAGTTGAGATGGAGCATTTGTCTTAAGTACAAGTTTGTGGATCCTTGCCCTGAAGAGTTAAAAAAAAAAATCCAAAGAAAATAACATGAGGTTTGCAGGATACCTTGATGAAATGATCCCCAGTAGACAAATATTTACATTTTTCTAGTGATTTACGTATCTTCGAAGGGGGTGGAACTAATCTTAAGAAGGAAATAGGCACAGAGGGTTAAGTGAGCTGGGCTGAGACACACACCAGTTGCTTAGCAAAAAGTGGAGCAACCTCTTTACGTCAGCTGCATATTTACTTCCCTGGAATCTGGCTCAGTGCATCAGAGGGACACCTTGAAGGATTTCGTGGAGTTGGAACATGTAGAAAGACTGAAGGGGGGGGGCAGAATATACAAATTAAGGAGGGAGAGGAGGAATATGTAAATTAAGGAGGGACAGAGAATTAACTGAGCCTAGTTCTAAAGGGTCAAAATCCCTACTTCATTATAGCCAAGCTCTGGTTCTGTATGTTCTCTGGTCCCAGGTTACCCCACCTACTACAGGCAATCACTAGTAGCTGTGCTGATGGTTGCTTTGTAACAGGCTATGTCTCGGATATTTTATTTTATTTTATTTTATTTTATTTTATTTTATTTTATTTTATTTTATTTTATTTTATTTTATTTTATTTTATTTTATTTTATTCATGCCACCTCTGGATTAGCCTTCTATGAGGTACTATGTGTTGGGCTCGTGGATGTGAGAAGCAGGTACCTCTCCACCCGTCTGTCGATGATTAAACTCTATAATCTCTGCCCTTGAATATCCAGTGGGAGAATCAGGAAGTAGACTTTCTACTTAACAACAATTTCAGTGTGAGGCCTCTGGGCTGGGGCTGTCGTTCAGTGGCAGAATTCTTCTTGCTTAGACTGTTCCAGGTCCTAATACCAAAAAGAAATAAATCTATAAAATGGTATAAGGGAAAGAATGAGGCCCCCATGGAGGTGATTTTCAAGGGATATAGTACTTCTTTGGCGTAAATTCTCCATGTGCATGGTAATAATGAGACGGAGTATAGAATATTTACACTGAGTCATATCGTCTATAAGGCAGATTTCTAATTATACTGGTTTGTTTCCAGTGAGACCGGTTTTTCCTTTCTTCCATTTCTTTATTTTGAAAACTGAAAACTTACCTAAATGTAGCTCGACTGGCTTTTCCCTTCATTGTTGCTGTGTCAATGTGTATGTGTGTTGTGTGTGTGCGTGTGTGTGCATGTGTGTGTGTGTAATGCAAATCAGATGCCTGTGAGTATGAAGAAAGAGGAACTGAAGACTCACTGGTGTGACAACAGGTTATCACAAACATCACAGACCTGCCGTTTGATGTGACTTCCTAAGGGCTGGGGAAATCGGCCACATAAACTACTCTGCATTCCATTTAGACCATGCTGTCTGTCTGAGTATTTAGAAAGGACTCTTGCTTCATGAATACCCAATAAGTAACTCCAGAAACATATCTGAGAATTTAGAAGCCAGGGCCCCCATCTGTTACTTCATTTGAGAGAACTCAGTGGTGACGGCCATAATCTGCAGATGTGGGAACCAGAGGCTTTTGTTGCTTGATTGAAGGAGACTTTTCCTGTAGCATCTCAATACTCCTAGCTATCTAATATTGCTTCCTCTGACCCTGTATTAAATAATTGTGCATAAAGCAGGTACATGATGACCTGCCTTGAGTTCCTTCCTCTGACGGTGTATTAAGTGATTATGCATATAGTGCAGTCCTAGGTTTTGCAGGATGAACAAACCAGAAAACTACTGCTTGAAGAAGGAGATGAAGAAGATGCATGCAGAATTCTAAACCAAGGTAGATCGATCACACAAAACATGGGTTCAGAGAGGAGATGAAGTATAGCTTCCAACTGGAAGAGAATATTTGGGGAGGTATAGGTGTCCCTCTGTGCCTGTGTAGGCCACCATGCTCTCTCCCCTCCTCAGCATATTGTCACACAGGGAATCAGTGAACACTGCCTGCTTGTTGACTGACATGGGCTGTTAAACATTGCAAAGTCTTCATATAAAAATGAAGACAGGCAAGAATTGATGGGGAGGAAGAATTTTCCCATTACATTTGGTTTGAAAACAAAATGATGGTGGTTCTGTGGAACCAGGAATAGTCTGTCTGTCTTAGCAGTAATAAACACTGAGTCTGTCAGGAAAGACTGATTGTATCAAGGTCTTAGAGTAGGTGGCTTCAACTTCAAGCTTGGAAATTTGAATTTCATGCTCTTACTCCTCCAGAAAGGTGACACTAATGCCTGCCAATCATTTTGAACAAGTGAAAGAGACATGCTCACTGTTTTCAGGCAAGAAACTGGTGTATTTGGAGTGTCACTTTCAGACACCATTCTTCTATCCACCTCATGCTGGGCATTGGAAACCTCCTCATGTGCCTTCGAACTCAGCTTCCAAAGACTGTGCTTTATGAGAGGAGAAAGCAATTTATGTTGCTCAATCTATTCTAAAGGTCTTCTTCCCAAGAAAGAAAGAAGATAACTCTCAGTGAACTGTTAAATAAATTGATATAGCAGCTTAGGTTGGGGAAACAGATTTTTTTTTTCCTGGCAGCGTTTTTCTAATGCTGAATCATTCATTCCCTGCCAGCTGCATTGTATTGGGCTCTGAAGCTCATCCATGAAAATGCCTCCATGGGGGTTATTCTGATGAACTAGAGGCTGTATTTTTTTTCCCCAATAAATTTTATAGGGATACCTTCTGGGTTTTAGAGGTGATTCATTACAACAGTTTTTTAAAAAATGTTACTTTTCATCTGGGCAATGTAAAATGTCGAGAAACCTATCGAAGAAACCACTAATATATAATATATATGCCATTGGCAAAGCATGGCAGCATACTTGGGAGGCAAAATCAGGAGGATCTCTTTGAGTTCAAGACCAGCCTGGTCTACATAAAGAATTCTAGGCCAGTTGGGGCTACATAAAAAGACCTTGTCTCACAAAATAGCTATATGTGTATCTATGTATAATTATCTTATTTCTAACAATAAACGCCAAATGTAGGAATATTTTCAACTTTACTTTAAATTGTAGAGTACCATTAAAAGACTGATATTCAAACCTTAATTCATTTAACGTATGTGTTGGATATGTATTAGATATTAGGGATGAGATTAGGCATTAGGAAACAATGAACACAATAGACAGAGTCCTTCCCCCCATGGCATTATTATATTTGTAATATGACATATAATGTGGCTGCTGTGTGGATGAACCCTGAGGACATTATGCTAAGTGAAGTAAGACAGTGACAAAAGGACCATTGCTTGTGATCCAGTGTCTCTGAGGTACCTGGGGTTGTCAGGTTCATGGAAGCAGAAAATTCAACAGTGATTATTGCCAGGGGTGGTAGGCAGGGCAGGACGAAAGTTTATTAATGGGGTAGAGCTCTAGTTTTGCAAGATAAGGCATTCTGGAGAAAGGATGCACAGCGACATGAATGTACTTAGATGTATTGAGTTATGCTGCAGTGTCTAAGATTCTACAGCTTATGCTACATGTATTTTTGCCATAAAAATGCTATATACATGTGTGAGTGTGTATTAGTTAAGTTTTTACTACTGTGCAAAGATACTGTGACTAAGGCACCTGTAGAAGAAAGAATTTATTGGGACTTACAGTTTTAGATGGTCAATTCATGACCATTGTGTGGGGGAGCGTGGCAGCATGCATCAGGCATGGTGCTAGAGTGGTAGCTGAGAGCTTGTATTTTGACATATGAGTGTGAAACAGATACAGTTAACTGGGGATGGCATGGGCTCTTGAAACCTTAAAGCCCACCCCAAGTAATACAACTCCTCCAACAAGGCCATGCCTCCAATCCTTCCCAAATAGTTCTATCAACTTGAGACCAAGTGCTCAAATACATGAGCCTACAAGGGCTGTTCTCATTCAAACCAACATATATAATCTGCTCTCTTTCTGTCTGCCCCCTCTGTATTTTTCCCACTATAAATATGCAGTTATGAAAAATCTATTGTAGGAACAGTATACATAAAGTTCCATACATAAATATCATGAAATAAAGTAAAAAACAGAAAAAAGACAGGGAATGGGAAGGGTTGGAAGCATGGGGTACTGGTTTTGACAAGGTCTCTGTGTCAAGATGACATTTGAACAGAGACCTGCATCACGCTCTGTGAGGAGACATCATAAATCTTGTCTGTGTGATCATGCTTAAATTTAAAAAAAAATTAACATTTTCTTTTATACAGTATATGAAAGTAAGTGTATATAGTAAGGTTTAAAAAATAGCAATCAAAACACACACACACACACACACACACACACACACACAAAAATATGCACATATGCATACACAATGGTGTCTATTTGTATTGGCTGGCTACTCCTAGGCATGAGACGTGCTCTGGAACATAGTTGGTATACCCAATGATACTCTTTTGGAGAAAATTGATATTCTATTTTTAAACTGCAAATAGCTTCTTGGTTAGGGTGGGACTTTATGTCAACTTCTTTCAGTGCTGGAATCTTTATTGTTTCTAGGTTTGAACCTGTAGAGGTCCTTATATGTGCTATCACAGTCTCTGGGAGTTCATATGTGAATCTGTCTTTTTGTATCCATAGGATGCTGGGACAATGGGTCCTTGGAACCATTCACCACCTCTGCCTCTTGTAACCTTTCACATAGACCCCAACTCTTGAGGGGATAGGTTTTTATAAAGATATCCCATTTAGAGCTAAGTTTGAGCCTGCTTTATATTTGTCTGGACTGGCTTAGAGAATTTCCAAAAAGCCTGTGTTAGTGGCCTTCATTCAGATTCAGTCTATGATCTTGGGTTCATTTTCCTGGATCTGTGGCAGAGAGTCAGATTAATATCTATGAAGATCAGCCTTCTACACTGAAGACAGAAGCAAACAAGTCTTGTCCATTAGTGGGGTAAAAAGCAATGGCCCTACAGTTAGGACAAAAGGTAACTTGGTGATTTGCACCAGAAAATGGAAGGATTTCCATACATAGGCTTCCCAAAATGGTACCATCTTTTTCTCAAGCTTTCTTTTATATAGGGTAGGTCACATGTCATTTGAGGATAAGCTAGCTTTTAATGTTGGTGAGGGTGATTCCTTTGGGAATAAGGTGTGTGTGTGTGTGTGTGTGTGTGTGTGTGTGTGTGTGTGTGTGTGTGTAGAAAGTCAAAGGTAGGTCTGCTTGAAGAAGAAATTCACGGAAGGGCAGTTGTAGGGGTCAGTTAAAATGCATAGAGGCAGTAGGTTGGCATTACGAAGTAACATCTAGAGAGAACTTTGGTTGGAAAGGAAGATGCCGAGGGTTGAGAAGGTTACAATTGTCCCTATAATTGTATGACAAAGTTCATCCGTATCCAGGACAGTTTTGAAACGCAACCTTTATGTGAGGGCAGGGCTCAACTGTTGATTGTATCACAAGAAAAGGTCGTGTGATCCCTGGGTTCTTTTCAAGCTGTACCTGGCCTATTGAAGAGTGGAGTAGGTTCTTTGAGACATTGTCCTAGAGCAGCCTAGCATAAAGTGTGGAGTCACGATGTGGGTGCTGTCCCACTTTGTCAGTTAGGCCGGGTGGTGCTGTGCTGTCTTGCAGACTACTTTGGAGAGCTTTGAGGGCCTCTAGAATCTTCACTTTTGTTTTGACTGGGTCCCTTCATCATGATTGATGTTCTGCCTTTGCCAAACTGAGCCTCTAGGGGGCCAAATGTCCCCATTCTTGGGTCCCCTGTACCTCTCCTCATATTATTTGCTCTGCTCAGGCATGTCTTCCTCATCCACTCTCGCCAGTTTATTGCCTGTTTTACTTCAGGTAGGTGCTGTATTTTGGTGTCTCATGGTTTCTATCTTTGTTAGCAAACCTGTTCATTCACTGCTCTTGGAGCCACTTGGAAACTAAGAACTGTGTACTTCAACACAGTATCCTTGGAGCTATTACAGCATGTCATTTTGATGATGCTCAGTGGGGTTTATATGTTAGGACCTGTACCATGGGGGCATGTAGGTAGCTGTTTTAACCTAGCCCATTAACTCTAAGGCAGGAGGCAGTCACAGAAGGAAAATGATCAGTTGAATTGTCTTTCCACAATCCAGAGGAGACACACACACACACAGAAAGAGAGACAGAGAAACAGAAACAGAGATGGACAGACAAACAAAGACAGGAGGGAGAGAGAGAGAGAGAGAGAGAGAGGGAGAGGGAGAGGGAGAGGGAGAGGGAGAGGGAGAGGGAGAGGGAGAGGGAGAGGGAGAGGGAGAGGGAGAGGGAGAGGGAGAGGGAGAGGGAGAGGGAGAGGGAGAGGGAGAGGAGAGGAGAGAGAGAGAGAGAGAGAGAGAGAGAGAGAGAGAGAGAGAGAGAGAGAGCCACATACACAGAAAGAATGAATTTCATTCACCAAAAGATGCCCAAGAAAAGACTTTGTCAGGCTTGGGAAGATACATCAGTGGTTCAGTGCTGAGACTGCACGAGGCCCTGGCCTCAATCCCCAAAACTGGAGGAAAGGAATGGTGTACCCCCCCATAGCACTTCACGTGGAGATACACCTTCCGCACCAAGAATATAGTACTTGCCAGTCATGTCAAACTACAGGTCAACTTCCATACCCTTTGTACAGTTGCCTTTCAATATGGAATGCCAGCCCATTTCTCCTATGGAAACACCAAGTCTTTTCAGGCAGGCCTTTAAGTTTTGTTTTAAATAGCGATGTGCTGTTATTTTCTTTCCTGTTATACTTTCAGCCATTCGTTTGACATGTGGGGTCTAGTTCAGTTACTCTATGAGCTGGCCTCTCTCTCTGATTCTTTAAGTTCCATGCCGTTAAAGTGATGTGATACAGGTTGAACTTGAGGGAGATCCTCAGGATCTGGGGAGGATGCCGGCTGGATGGAGATGGATGGGACTTCTTGAATCGGTGAACTGTATGCTTTTCTGAAGAAGGTGCATCCTCCTCATAGCTTGTAATCTCTGACTCCAGTGCTTGCTCCAGAGTAGAGTCTGGGTGAGAGAGTGCATGCACCCATGGTATGTGCATGGCTCCTGAAGCCTGGATCAGGCATGCTCCTTGTGTTAGGGGTCCCTTCACGTGCCGATCCTAATGTCACAACAGGAGCAAGGGACAATGAAAGCATCTTTCAGTTGCTCCTTCCACCCCGCCTCCTGGGTCTGTCCGCCCTTGTTTATATTTCGTCTTGCTGAGGCAGGTCTGAGTTTGCACAGGGCACTGTCCTGTATCGTTATCCTGCGGTCTCCATGACATGCCTCTCTGCTTGGACCATGTATATCTTTGTGGATTTCACTTGCTTACACAGGAAGTGCTTGCATGTTGCCAAGCCTGCTGGCAAAGGTGGATAAAGTGAAACAGTATAATACATTCTGGAAGCCAGAGCTGTGGTCAGGAGGAAAAGCCATCAACCTGAAGAGATGGGAGCATCTCCAACAAGGACAGATTATTATGGTTGCTCCTGCTCTGTACTCTCCAATCCACTATCAGTTATATAACTTCTAGGCTTCGAGGCTACAGTAAATTTAAGGAAGTTGGACATGATGCAGCATATACCTACAGCATATATTGGTATAGGAACTAGCTTAAAATTTACATTTATTAACTGTGTCAAGAATTTGTACCATTTGTTAACATTTAAGGTACATACATATTTTTTTTCTAAGTGGAGAATGAATTTGTGTATTGTTGGAAAAATGCCTTGGAACTGATATCATGGATGATGTGAAAATGTTTTGGGGACAGTCACATGATCATCCTCCTGCTACACAGTCCAGGGAAATAAAATAACTACCAAATGGGGAAGAATAGTTAAGACGTTTGAGATTTATTCCCTTAAAGTCATATCACAAATAAAGAAAATGGAAATGTCAGCTGCTCTCCATTTCCAATCTGGTGTGGTATTGTCATGGACATACTTGTTAAAACCTGATTTTCTCCTTAGTTGAAGGAAGTGTTTGCTGCTCAACTTCACTATCTTGAATTTAGACTTGAGCAATAATTGCTGGCAAACTGGCATGGCTACATGTTGGCTGCTCCTGAGAGCTGGTGGAAGAATATAACAAGACCTAACACCAGCTTATGCAGCCATGGAAGGTTTCTTTACTCTGAAACCAAGCTGAGGATGCCCAGGATGCCCGGGAGATTCATGAAGAATTGGTTCCGCATTTGTAGGAACGTTCTGTGATTTCCTGGTGCAAAAGCTTGACCTAATTTTCATCAGATTTTGTTTCTCTCCAAGAGGTGAGAGGAAAAAGATGCAAAATCTCTTGGAGTGAAGAAAGAAGACCATTTCCCTTTCCCTGACAAATTAGGAAACACACAAGAACGTTCTTAGCTAAAACCTTCTTTAGCAAGATTAAAGTTTTCCCCCTTTGCCACTGCATTGTCCCTTTCTGAAGAAAGCGTGATTTACAAGCCCTCTGGATCTTCTTGTGGCATTAATAACATCTTGAGCCAGCTGTTTTATTGGGTGTACACAGAGGGTAATTAGAAACATCTGAGAATCTCATAGTATGCCTAGAGCACTATGACATTGAGCTAAAAAGGAAAAAAAAATCACTCCAAAGTTGTGTACTTGGTAAATACATGGATTCCTCATTGAACCAACTGCACTTTGTGTGATATACCATTTTTCAAAGATAAGCCAAATTCTTTAGAGTGAAAATAACCTTTCATTGAAATATTCTTATGACAGAAATCATTGCCTTATTTGGTAAAAGGCCCATGACTCTGCTGCCCATACAGTAATTATTATTTCCCTAACTGTCAAACTTCATCATATTATAGACGTTTTTCTGCCAGAAGTATTTCTTCTTTAACCTGGCAGTGGCTTAAATTCTAGAATTCCAGAGGAGCTCATTTAGAAAATTAACTCATAAAATCACCCTGCACCAGGGATCAGTAGTGTCCAATTTTCCTTGTAGTTGATTCTGGAAATCAACTGTGATACAGGACCTTGGGCTCCAGTTCAGCTAATGTTTGGAATTGGACCTGCTGTCCTAGAGGCTAAGTTGGAAGCGTTTGGATAATGCAACAATAATAACGGCTTCTTTCATCCCCAGCTTTCGTTCCTTTAAGACAAAATGATCTGGTGGTAGATAATGCATGAGTGGCTCCTTTCTTCTTCATTCAAAAATAGCAAGACCCTAAGAGAGGTCAAGGTTGAGTCAAGCTGACTCTGCACAGATGTGCCTGGGTTACCTGAAGGTACCCAGAGTATCTACAGATTATCTATTTTTGTGTATTGTCCCTGGTGCGCTGTTTGCCTCTTCTGATCTGTGTGAATGGGAAGAATGATCGCTGATCACTGAGGAAACGTGTTTGGCTGGAGGTTACTCAATGCTTCCGAAGCCATTGGAAGAAGTGAGTTCACCCAAGTAAGAGTGTGGACAGGATTTCCTTCTGATCCCTGCCTTCTTTATCTCTGAATCATAGTCTCTGAATCATCTGCTTAGACTGTGGAATGGTAGTTCTCAACCCATGCGTCATGATCCCTTTGACAAACCTCTATCTCCAAAAATGTTCATATCACAATTTGTAACAGCAGCAAAATGACAGGTATGAAGTAGCAATGAAAATAATGTTATGGTTGGGGGTCACCACAACATGAGGAACTGTATTAAAGGGTCACAGCATTAGGAAGGTTGAGAACCCCTGTTGTAGAATGTCTGTGTGTTTTCTTAATAGAGACACCCAGCTTGTACCCCAGGTATGCTGCATCAAGATGTCTGGGCTTCTTTTGAGAATGTGTACTTTATTAACCCAGGTAAGTAATGGTCATTCCTCAAGTGTGGTCCACTTTTTTTTTTTTTTTTTTTTTTTTTAAAGTCAGTGACTCTCAATGGCGTGGAACTCTCCAGATAGGCTAGGCTGGCCAGCCAAATCCCAGGGATATCTGTCCTTGTCTGCCTGACACCAATGTGAAGAGCATACAGCAAGACTGCCATCAACTTTCATGTTCCATGAGTACTATGGATCAGGCTCTGGTACTGTACCTGGGAGGGAAGCCTTACTCATTGACTCATTGATCCCAGCCCCCATGATACTCATTTACTGAGTTCCCCAACACCTTCTTTAGCAAGTACCAGGAGATCCTGATTCAGACAATAAGATGATGTTGACCTTTGTGTACATCTCCTGCCTTAGTTGTTAACTCTCTTAAAGCTGAGATTTCCTTACCTTGCTTCGGGTGGCCTTTTGGAACAGTCCTACCAGAGTAGTTCAGATTGTGGGATACTTGTGCATCTTCGATGCAGGAGGTGCTGTGTGCCATTTTCTCTCTTGTCACTTTACTGCTTCAGCATGATTTTGGTGTGAGCCTATGTTCAGAGTTTTTCAGGAGACAAGGTCCAACCACAGCAATTAAATGCCATGGGTCACATGCCAAATTCTTGTAAGTGTTTTGATCTTCTGTGCCCCAGTAGAACCAACTAGTCCAGCCAACATCCCCTAACAGCAGAATGGCTGGTACTACCTTTTGTCTTCTGCTTAGGAATGTAGCCTAGACCCCCCAAATGCAACTCTAGTTTCCTATATAATGTTCAACAAATGATAATCCCCCTTAGTGAGGTATTTGAAAATGAACTTTTACCTTATTAGTCATGGGACAGATAATTGAATTTTTCTGGAAGAAGCAGAAAGGGAAATACTTACAGTGCTATCCTTATGAGTTAAGTGACTCCCCAACACCCGGGGATCCCTATTAAGCATCTTAACCATGTCCAAACATACACTTTAGAAATAAAATAAAAGGTGCACTGGGAAGCTATCCCAAGTCTGTAATGCTACAGTCACGTTTTGAACCTGCAGACTTATTTCTACTTGTGCACATGGGGCTTGAGCGTGTGAAGGTTGAGCACGGAGCAGTTACATTAGCAGAAAATGAAGTAACGATCAAGTCAGGTGAATAGCAAAGCTGTGTCTTTCCCTTCCTATGCCCTGCTAGCCCATGTTTCCTTCACCTCCGCTTTCCTCATTGTCTTTATTCACCTATCTCCAGCAGTTATGGCTGTGGTTGGTGTTCACTGAGATCTTCGCTCCCTAACCCCCTTAACACGTGGGAAGAGGAGAAGCTGTTAGTTTATAATGGTGGTTCTCATGCTGAGCAGATTTGTGCACCCCTCTCCACAACCCCCTGCCAGAGAAGCATTTGGCAATGCCAAAACGCACTTTTGCTTTCCAAACTTGTGCAGGTGGTTGGGTTGTGACTGGCAGCTATTGGGCAGAGTCAGAGGCTAGGGGTCTAAAGATTTTACAAAATGGGACATCTCCTACAGAGTAGAATAAGTTAATTTCCTATTGCTGTAATGAAATATTATGACAAAGTTAACTTATGGAAAAAAATATATGTAGGTGGGCTTAGAGTTCTAGAGGATTAGAGGCCACGATGATGGGGTAAAGGCAGGGTAGCAGGAACCACTCTCACATGCCAGCGAGAGGTAGAGAGAGCACAGGAGGTGACAGATGGGAAGTCTTTGAAGCATTGAATCCCGCCCTCCTCAATCCATGACTTCTTCAACAAGGCCACATATACATCCTAATCCCTCCCAACCAAGACTGTCAGCAAGTGACTAAGTATTCAAACATTAGTGACTATGAAGGCTATTTATGTTCAAATAACCACAGGCTCCAAAGGTCAAGAGCACCACAGCTGGGGAGCCTATCTCTAGATATCTAAACATGTTCTTCTTTTTTTCTTTCCAGACACCTAAAACCCTTTCTGACACTATGTCCACGTCAGTGAAAAACCTTCCTCTTAGCCTCAGATAGTTGTCAGGTGAAAGTTCCAATGTTTTTGTTGTAGATATATGCTTGCAGAAATGGTAGCAGGGCTCATGGGCTATGCTACCCTTGGATATGTGCATTCTGATCAACCACACTAGGCTTGATGCATGCTTTGCAATTTACATAAGATGATCTCAGAGAGGACCAAGATTAAGATGGGTTGAAATGTCTCATAGGGATTTCCCCAGTCAGCTTTATTGGTCTTTATCATGGGGCCTCTTTGGAAACTGTATGAAAAAAATAATGAGCAGGACAATGTCCAGGAGACAACCCTTGTATATCTCGGAAGTTAATGGATGACATAGCCCCCAGTGTTTACTGTTGCTCTGTAGACACTTAGATGTACAATTCCTACATCGTGATTAGAAGAAGGGAATTTCAAGTGCGTTTTTTAAGAATAGCATCATTGCACGTTCAGATAAACCTAACACCTTGTGTGAGTTCATTCTTCTTCTCTTCCTCCTCCTTGCTATTATTATTTGAAACAGGGTTTCTCTGTGTAGTCCTGGTTATCTTAGAACTCACTCTGTAGACCAGGCTGGCCTGGAACTCAGAGATCTGCCTGCCTCTGCCTCCGTGTGCTGGGATTAAAGGCATGCACTACCACCATCTGGCCATCCTTGTTATTTTAACTCAAGCCTCTTTGTATATTTTGCCAGGTTTGAAGGGAAAAAAAGAGAGATTGGAACAAAACAAAACAAAAACAGATCAGACACTGAAAATCTGACTCCAGACTTGTTGAGAAAAGAAAAGCCATTTGGTGGTTCAAATCCTTGTAGTCTAGCTGGACAGTGACACAGATTGTTCTGTGCGCTCACTCTGGGGTTGGTACTACAGCTCTAGAGAGCAAGGAGGGATGAGACCTTGCTCTCACCTGGTCTTAAGTTACAGGGCTTTTAGGTTTTTGTCACCTTGCCAGGGCTCCTGGGATTTTCACAGTTGTGTCTTTGTCTTTTTTTTTTTTTTTAATGCAATACCAACTCTTAATTCCATCAATAGAAAGCCACTGTAAGTTTTTATGGAGCTCTATGAGAACACAAACTCATAATTCACAAAGTCGGTACTCCCTCTATCCTTTTTTTGAGAGGATCTTATTCTGTAACCCAGGTTGGCTTCAAACTCATGATTCTCTAGCCTCTGCCTCCTAAGGACTGAGATTACATATGGGTAATGTTCCATTCTTTATCCATTTTAATGATAGGCAGTCCATTTTCTAAATACGTTACCTTTTGTTCACCCATTCATCAATTGATGAATAGCTGGGCCGTTTCTCCTTTCTGGCTGTTGTAGATAATAGTGCTGTGAGCCATGGGATGCAATATCTGAGTCCTTTCTTTGAAATTTTGAATGAAATGCACAAGTTTTGAACACCTCAAATCTGAAAATTCAGAGTCTGAAATATTCCATTATCTGAGCATTTTTTGAGCATTGATAGTGTGAGTGAGACTCAAAAGATTTCATTTGGGAACACTTAAGATTTTCTCACGAGGGATGACTACAATCTGATAAGGATGATATAAATGTTCTAAAGCCAAAAAAAAAAAAAGGCTCTGAAGTCGCATACTTCTTAAGTGCTTGGATAAGAGGTGCTCCACATGTAGCTGGAGTAGAATTGATGAACTAGGGAGCTCTGAGTTTAGCTTTGCCACAAATTGCCAACCTTGACTCCCTGGAGACCATGATGCTTCTATGGCCCCCTTAGCAATGCTCCAGCCTGCAGTTTCTCCAGCTTCTTAGACAAATGCTAATTTCTCTTTCTTCAGATTAATTAGCATGTGATATGTCATTGCTTTGGTTTGTATGCATGTCTCTGATGACGGGTGAGACTGAGCGTCTTCTCATGTAGTCAATGGGCATCTGTGGGTCTCCTTTGAAGGCATGCCTGTTCAGGTCTTTTGCCCAGTTTTGAATTGGTTTGATGTGGTTGATATTTTTTTTTTTTAAGCCAGAATTGCTATTTTTCTAAGGTCAGTACTTAATTATAGCATCCTGTACGGCTGATATTGATTGTGAATCTTTTAGAAGATCTGCATTCTGGTTTTGGTTTGGCGCTCTTACTTGGCAAAGACTCATTTTGTAAGTCTTAATTTCTCCATTCCTAAGGAGGAGTTGAGGGAATGGAGACAGGGGCTTTCCTGGCAGCCTCCAAAGCCCCTTGTCTTACTGATGCAAAGCCTATTCCTAGGGAGCAGCATGGAGTAGGCTATCTTGAGTTTTATTTTTTTAATTTTTTTATTTTTAAATCTGCACGTATTTTCTGTGATTTCTAAGTATGCACACTGTGTTCCCTTTTGTACTTTTTATTTTTGGCCCTTCTTTCAATGTGAATCAAAGGATGGTTTTGTACAACTACAGTGATATATCGTGTGGCGATGCGTCATCAGCCTGACAGGTTTGATCAGAAAAATCGAGGCCTGGAAACATTGGACAGGCTTACAAATGACTCTATATTTTTCTTACTTAGATTTTCAACTCCAAGTTCTCAGAAGAGTTTGGCTCAGAACAGAATGACTCCGTGGTGGCCTGAAGGAAGCACAGCTTGTTTGGAGTGGGATCAAAGAACAGAGCTGGGTTGGGCCAATAAGTTGGAGAAGGCTAAGGTTTTCGTTTTCTTAGAACTGAAATGCGAGTCTGCACTCTATAGATTGTGCTGGGACCCCATTATGAGTAAGAGCACACGGATGGTTGACAACTAAAAATCTGAGCCATGGTTGTCTAAATCCCTCTGCTAGAGTTGAAAACATCAGGAGCCAAATTTTAAAGTTGAGGAAAGCATTTTCGTAGTAATTGAAAGGGTGGTTTTTCTTGATACACCTTCGAGTTCATTTATCTCCTGCCAATTCCCAGGGCTGCCTTTATTTCTCTGGATTAATACTGCCTTGATTCTTTTTCTTTGAGTAGAAATAAGGAAATAGCCAGACCTGACATATGAGCATTTTTCAAAAGCTAGAAACCCTGTTTTCAACCCTGTTCTGAGAGGCCACCCTGCACTGACTGGGTTCCTCAAGATGCCAGTGGCTTCAGATTCCTGGAGGACAGGGGAGGGTGGAGGAGAAGGGTTGGTTCTTTGATGTTCCAGATGCGTCGTGGAGGTTCTCTGGGGTATTCTGTGTCCATACCCAAGGCCACAGGTACTGCCAAGAGGCTCTCTCTGACCGATCACCAAGAGTCTCTCTGGGGGTTCCCAGAACTCTATCTAGATGATGATGATGATGGTGGTGACTGTGAATTATATCCCTGTGTAGCCCCGCTAGCCTTTAACATGGCGTCTTCTTGCCTGAGCATTCTGAGTGCGGGGGCTATGGGTGTGTAGCAACATTCTTTTCTAAAGTTTTTCTATTAAGTTATTTTCTAAATGTCCCAATTTGAAGACACTTTAGGAGGGGGTGGCCTCTGTTCATTCCAAAGTTATAATCAACTAGATCTGAAGACATATTTTAAAAAAAATTAATTGATTTGTACATCATTTAAAAAAAAGTAAACCCTTTTGAACAAATGACAAGTAAAAGGGACAAAAGGGCGAGATGAGGTCTTCCAGTCAAATGCAAGTTTTGTTTCCATTTCTATTCTGTGAGTCTTCAGCTCTCTCCTTTTAGAGACAAAAATGGGTCCATTTGTACGTCTTTTAGAATGGGTCTCTGTTAGCAGATGTGGAAATACATCCTGAAGCTTTCCTAACATACTATTTACTGTAGTGTGTCATGCTTTATTTACTCAGCAATTAATATCTACACAGATATATCCGCCTTGCTATTTTAAGGGCTGCATTATATTCAACACCAGCATATATTGCAACTTACTTAACTGGGTTCTATTGTTAGACATCTGACTTCCCAGGTTTTGCTGTCATCCATGCTGCAGAGACCAGTGTATGTCTTAACACAGGTACTGGTGACTTTTCCTGTCACTGTGACCTGGCAGAAGCGACTTAAAAGAAGGGAAAGTTTATATTGGCATGCAGCATGAAGCCACTGTCATGGCAGGAAGGAGTCATGCCATGGTTAGGAAGTGGCTGGTCACATTGTATACATAGTCAGGAAGCAGAGAGAGATGGATGCTGGAGCTCAGTCGAGACCCCAGTCATGGAATGGTGCTGGTCCCATCTATATGTGGGTCTTTCCAATTTAATTAATATAGTCTAGCTCAGTGGTTCTCAGTCTGGGGGTGTCACAGTCCCTCTAGGGTCACATTATCAGATATCCTACACATCAGAGATTTACATTACGATTCATAACAGTAGCAAAATTACAGTTATGAAGTAGCAGTGAATATAGTATTATGATTGGAGGTCACCACAACTTAAGAAGCTGTATTAAAAAGTCTTAAGAAATGGGGGGAGGGGTCAGCATTAGGAAGGTTGAGGACCACTGGTCTAGCTGATCCTTCACAGACTTCCAAGAGGCTCCTCCACTCAATAATTCTAAATCTTGTCAATTGGACAATTAATAGTAAAATAACCACATAATCTATCTGTGAAGTTCCCAGGATAATGCATATAAAGTGATAATAAACCACAGAATATGCATTTATTAACACTTCTTTGTTCAATTATCTACTGGGCAATTGAACTAATACATTTCTAGGACACTCTTCAGTTGATCAGGAAGCATTTTGAACTCTGCTATTAGAGTGGGTTAGTGTTTAATTTACAATTTGCTTTTGTACAAAATTGTCTTTTAGGGTGTTTGAAGCTGAGTCTGGCAGTCTCTGTATCCTTCACTTTTGGGTGAAGAATCTTGTGTTTCAAGGCTGACCTGTATATTATAGAATGCTTGAAGCAGCCCTGAATCTTTTCCTTATATCCCAGGCTGGTTATTAACTCACCGTACAGTAAGGATGGTCTTGAACTTCTAATCTTCCTGCTTCTTCCTCCCAAGTGCTAAGATTACAGGCATGTGTGTGCCACCATATCCAGCTAGAAGTTTTTTAGTTAAAGGTCAAATCAATTTCTTGTTCAGCTTTCATGCCTTTTCAACCTTAGACATAAACCCCTAATAAAAAACACAGGAAGACCTTGAACTTTGATACTGACATATAGATTTACTAAAGAGGAAGTGTTCCTTAGTTAGAGTTTCTATTGCTGTGAAGATCCACGAAGAGCACAGCAACTCTTAAAAAGAAAAGCATTTAATTGGGTGGCTTACAATTTAGAGGTTTATTCCAGTATTATCATGGTGGGAAGCAAGGCGGCATCTGGGCAGATGTGGTGCTGGAGAAGTAGCCGAGAGTCCTACATCTTGTACAAGCAACAATATGTAGTCTGTGGCAGTGAGCATGGCTTCAGCATACATGAGACCTCAAAGCCTGCCTCTCCAGTGACACACTTCCTCTAACAAGCCCATACCTACTCCAATGAAGCCACACCTTCTAATAACGCCACTCTCTTTGGGAGCCATATCCTTTGAAATGACCATAGAGAGGAACCCTGACTTTCTAACAGCACGATAGAGTGTCATCTGTATGCCAGATGCCTGATAGCTGAGTCCTCTAAATCAGATATTTGCTGTCATTCAATAGATGTGGTTCAGTGACTGCTCAGCACCATACAGGAAGCATGTTCACAAGGTCATGTTTTAGTCACAGGTCTCTCAGAATAGAGGACTGTGTTGTCCTTCACCTACCACAGTGTTTCATGTTTCCCCCCTTCTTCTGAGGTTGGCGCATAGCTCCAGTAGAAAACCCTGACACCGGGCTCCCATCAGTGCTGTCAAATGTGAATGATGAATTGTGGGAGGTTTTCCTATCAGGAGAGTTTGAAGGTAACTTCCTGGGTGTGCTGCTGCTGCTGTGTGTGTGGGGGGGAGACAGTACAGTTCATGTGTGTCATAGATGAGTGTCAAGGGGATTCTGTCCCAGCTAATGAAATGCAAGTATATTTTTCTGAATTAGTTCCCAATTAAGGGAAGGATAAGAGGCATTGGGTACCCAGGGGAAGTTGAGGTGACCTTACTCAAGAAAGAATAATAGGTGTAAAACTGAATATGCCTCAGTTATTACATAAACCTTTGTTCCACACAAACGGGCAATATCACATAAACTTCAGATGTATTGAAGTGGAGAGTTTTAGAGCCAGTGCTCATAGACTCATGATTCTAAATGTAAGCCCTCACCTGGAGACAGCATCCTCGAACTCAACCACAGAAGGTGGCTTCCTACTCACAGAAGGTGGCTTCCTGCCCACAGAAGGTGGCTTCCTACCCACAGAAGGTGGCTTCCTGCCCACAGAAGGTGGCTTCCTACCCACAGAAGGTGGTTTCCTGCCCACAGAAGGTGGCTTCCTACCCACAGAAGGTGGCTTCCTACCCACAGAAGGTGACTTCCTGCCCACAGAAGGTGGCTTCCTACCCACAGAAGGTGGCTTCCTGCCCACAGATGGTGGCTTCCTACCCACAGAGGTGCTGGTGACCTGGAAAGGAAGGACACCCAGTTCTATGATATTTTTGTGTTATCCTCGGAGAGTACTGGGACTCCCCAGGTGTTCTCTGGAGAGCCACATACGCTCAATATCTCCAGCTATTCCATGGAAGGGTTCCCAAGTGCTTGCTGAACAGAACTGGAGACTGAAAGCAGTCTGATTCATGGACATTGCAGTCACCCAAATGCTCCCTTTTTGTCAGAAGGATGTAAAATCTCTTTCCAGTGATTTACATGTATTACCCAGAACACTTGGACTTCCAGAAATTATAAGCAGAGACTCAGGTTTTTTAGCAGTAACTTTTAAACACTACAAATAATGTCTCCCCCCCCCCCCCCACCTCTCCTCTAATGCTGATCTACTGCCATGCATTATAGAGCTAGGCAACTCTACTTGCAGACACTGTTTCCCTTCAGAATGATAAGAACACAAGGTGGATCTCTTCTCTACAACAGGAACGACAGATTCTCAGTACAACACACTGCATGATGAAACACAAAACACTTTGTCTTTGAGAGCTGGCTCAGCTATGGCGAAGTGACAGTGTCAGTTGTCTCATGGTCAGACAGCGCAATGAGATGGGAATGTGGAGGCTTAGTGTCCCTAAGCTTGCTTATCACAGAGGACAAAGCACCAGGCTGACATGTGGTGGCTGTGGTCGTGACAGTTGCGTGTAATTGTCCCTTCTCAGCCCTGCCTAAGTCCTGCTTGTAATGTCAGAGATAAGCATTCTGCTTGCCACTGTGCTGTCACAAATAATGAGAAGTGTGTGTCCTTCTGGCTGAGCCAGTGAGTGCCATCAGCCCCTCTGAACCTTGAGTGCTTGTTGGGTAGTAAGTGCCTGGCTGTTCAGCCATTTAACTAGCCATGGAGTTTGAGTAAGTAGAGGGCTGTCCACCATCTATTAACACTCTAAGGAATATCACTGGTTTCAATGCCAGTGAAGAATTTCTATCCTCTTTGCCTCTGTTTCTATTTTATTTTATTTTTTTTTAAAAAAACCATTTATTTTGTTAAATTATGTTTCTCTGCATCAAGGTTGAGCAAGGCACTCCATTATAGGTAATGGACTCCATAAAGCCAGCTCATGCATCAAGGATAAATACTGATCCCACTGCCTGGGGCCAGCCACTTAAACAGTCCAAGATACACAACTGTTTCCCTTATACCAAAGATATAGTCCGGTCCCATGAAGGATCAGCCTTGATGGAGTGGGGAAGGGCTTGGATCGGACTCAACTGAATGTACCAATGATAGCCCCTTATGGGAGGCCTTACCCTTTTGGAGGAAGGGTTGGGGGTGGGAGGGGGTGGGAGAGATGAGAGGGAGAATCTGTGGTTGGTATGTAAAAATTCTTAAATAAAAATTGTGTGTGTGTGTCTGTGTGTATGTGGCATGTAGAGTGTAGTATCTGCCTAAGCCAGAGAGAGCATCAGATCCACTGGAGATGAAGTTGCATACTATTGTCAGCTGCTCTATGTGAGTTAGATCTCAGTGCCAACTGAAAGGCTAGATGTAGTGATGGACCTCTGTAAACCCAGTGCTGGAGACTCAGGAGACTGGGGATTGATCCTTGAGGTTTCTGGCCAATTTAACTGAATTTGTCAGCTCTAGGTTCAATTTCAGAACCTAGGGTAGAAAGCAATGGAGGAAGATATTCAAAGTTGACCTCTGGCTTCCACATACACACACATGAATGAGCAGGTACACACACTTGCTTGTGTGTGAACAAGCACACACACACATACACACAGAGAGAGAAACTCAAAGAGATAGACACATACACAAATACACATAGGCACATATAGACAGACAGACAGACAGACAGACAGACAGACAGACAGACAGACACACACACACACCAGACACTCTAGTGAGTGAGCTTCTATTTAGTAACCATTAATCTACTCAGAATCTTGGGTACCTATGCTCATTAATTCTGGGTTTCTTTGTCTTGCTGTGTGGCAGTCTAGCATTATCAGAAAAGAAATCTTTCCAAAATAAAATTGGTTCCAAGCTAGGAGAGGAAGGGTAAAGTTACCATGGACTCTGTGTGTGCCCTGCATGGATTTATTAGGCATTCTCCCGTCTGCTTCTCTTCATCCTGAGAAATAAGCATCCCTTCCACTGACTGCTTAGAAAACCGAGACCTGTCACATGGAATACTCAACTCAGAGAGAGAATCCAACTGCAACAAACAACTGTCGTGGCTAATTTCCATTTCTGTAGCCGCAGAGAGTAAATTTATTAGGGTCTTGAGGAGGCTTACCCTTTTAATTGTTGGGAGAAGAATAAAAAACTTGAGCTTAATAAAGTCCAAGTGCCTTGGAATGACTTTGAGTGGGTCATTCATGTGGCTAGGGCGGTGTTGTGTCCAACGGAATATTTTGATTGATTGTGTCAGCGTCCTTGGGTGGCCCTCCCAAGAGCTTGCAGGCTTGTGTAAATTTGGTTTTCTCTAGAAGCTTCTAAGCTTTTACAGCCGAGGCATCTGTTTTGTTCCTGTAATAATGATTGGATAATAAATGGAACCAAGTAGAGAGATTAAGGATGGTTGACTTGCCATAGAAGTGGATATTTTTCAGCCCTGTTGAGATTGAATAGATACTGTAGAAGAGAATCCTGGCAGCTAGGTATTGGCCCTTGTGGTTATGGCCATCATTTCTGCCTCATTATTATTTATTGGTCATTGTGGTCCTCAACTCAAGGATTTACACTGGATTTTATTTCATGGGCTGGCTTTTCTCAGAGGCTTCCCTGCACTGTATATTGAATGTCCATTCAGGCCCAGCAAGATCTCTAAAAGGTTAACTATGTTATTGAGAGGAGAGGGTAGCACCTACCCCATAGCTGCTGCTCTCCAAGATATTTCCAGAAGTTGAGTTGCCACTTCTTTAGGGACAGGTTCCTTTCTATTCCTTCCTGGCCTTTCCAGAATTACCGGTACAATGTGCACCTTTGGAGATGGCATGTTGGATTCTGAACTTTGACTTCACCCTCTGTTAATGGCGTACTTTGAAAAGAGTGTTAAATATCTCTTCTATGACTGGGGTAAAAAAGTTGTCCTTCCCAGGACTATGGAAGGAGAAGAAGAGATCATGGAGACAGTGGCCGGAAAAGAGTCGGAGAGACCAAACAATTCCTTCCGAGTCCCTTCCTGTAACTCAGCTAACTGCTTTCCTCACCTGTTGTGAATCAACATACAACACCGTTGTGTTCATGAATGCGCAGCCTTGATGGTGGAAGCAAAGCATGTGTTAGATACGTCATTGTTTCCTTCGTTGTTGTCCCCTAAGTCTATTGAGTGCTCAATGCAGTTTCTTAACCAAGAAAGGAGAAACTTTCAAGAAGTTTATATTGAGCATATTAAATAACCTTCATTTTAGACAAAACAGTCACGCGATAATTTTTAATTGTTAACCAGGCCGAGACATTATGAATCATTTGGTTGTGACTAAGAATTCTAGACAGCCTTCATCCAGGTCTTTACCATCCTTGTGGTGGCTTTTGAATTGCTTCTTTCACGTGAGCATGGGGTGACTTGTTAAGAGTGAGTATGCTTACCAACCCTGTGACGTCACAGCAGCCTGAGAAGTACACACTCCAGAACTTACTTGGTAGGTTCATCATTTGCAGTAGAGTGACAGTTGTTTATAAATAAATTCTGCCCTTTTTCTAGCTCACAAGAGAACATTTGGCGAAAATATTGTCCTGACTCCTTTTTTGTGTCCGGTGTTTATTTAATAAGTTTACATTTGCTCATAAGTGCATCCATAGAATTATACATCAATAAATGGGAACAAAAGCGGTGGTCAAATGCCACCTTGAAGATCAAAATAATTTCGTAATGATTATTTTTCTTATTTACTTGAGGAAATCTGTGGATGTTGTAAGCATACATTTAATAATTACTTGGAAAATTCTGTCAGTCTCTGGTGTTCCCATTTTCCATGGGGGTTTGGGTTATGAAACCCAGAATTTTCCATTTTAATCATAAGAACTCTGAACAATTTTATGCTCATGGTGAAAGCAGAAATTTCGTCCTTGCCTTCAACTCAAAGCCGTCCTAACAGACCATGGTGTTATCACACACACACTTGACCAGTTAGATTCACCATCTTTCATCTGCTTGGCTGTTGACTGATTGGTCTGCTGGCAGCTGGAAACCCTTCAAAAAGATTATGAATAAGCCGTGGGTTTCTCCACACCATAGTCATTCTTCTCCCATAGTGGGAGAAGCTTTGCATTCAATAAGAGAATCCTTTAATTTCATTACCATTTTCTTTTCTTTTTTTAAGTGGGAATAAGCAATGTTACATGATAATTAAATATTGTATGAGAGATTAAGAAGAAATCTGCCACTTACCATCAGGAGCTACTGTTATTTGGCTCATGGCTAATACAGAAAGTTGAATTAGTGTTCCTTTTGTTCCAAGGAGTAGGAAGCTTCAAGATACTTTACCTACAATATAACTGTATAAGTATTTGAGGATAATGCAGAGATTACAGGTGCTCCGAAAGCATTCTGGGTATAATCCTAGGTGTGAAAACACAGATCTGAGGATTGGGATGAAGGATGTTGCTACACACATGAAGGTAGTACCAGAGGCCACCTCAAATGTCAGAGGATGCTGATTGAAGCTGCTACTTTGCTTAAGGCATTGCTACTCTTCCTTTTTTGTTGACAGTTGGAATAAACATTAGCATCTGTGCTATCAACAGTACTCAACCTTGGTCCTGGAATAAACCTCAAGAGTATCTTTGAGTCTCCTAGTTTCTGTGATGGGGCCACAAAGTTGAAACTACTGGGATGCTTTTCAAACTATTGGCCTTTCTTTGGTCCCCAACTTTGATGTTCCCTAAGATGTTCTTTGTGAGTACTCAAGACTAATGAACTATAGACATCCTTGAGTTTTGCATACAATTTCAATTGAATGTGTGTGTGTGTGTGTGTGTGTGTGTGTGTGTGTGTGTGTAGATTGGTACATGCACATGGAGGTACATGGAAACCTTCATTGAGCAGAAGGCCCCATGGAAGGGAGGGTTATGGAACATGGGAGACGAGGCAAACAGACTGGTGTTGGAAGAGGGTTTCTTTTAGAATCTTGCCAGGAAGCTTGCAAGTACATTGGTATAGGGCAGTGGTTCTCAACCTTCCCAACACCGCGACCCTTTAAGACAGTTCCTCGTGTTGGGCTGACCCCCAACCATAAAATTATTTTTGTTGTTACTTTATAACTGTAATTTTGCTCTTGTTATAAATTGTAATGTAAATATCTGTTATGTGATCCCTGTTGAAAGGGTCACTCAACACTCAAAATGGTCATGACCACAGGTGAGAACCACCGGCGTAGACTCTTGACCAGGAGTGAAGGAATTATAAGAAGTTGGAAACTCTAGGTCTGACATTTGTGCAACAGGTCGGAATGGAGAGAACTGGCCGGGTGATAATTCTAGGAGTCTAGTAAGAAAGACAGCATTGGGAAGGAAACATCCTGTTCTATGAATGGAATCTTTATTCTCACCACAGACTTCCCGAGGCACAAACTCTGATCCCAAGTCTGTTGAGAAGATAAGATTGGTTTCTCTCTTTTAGGTAGCAGCCATTGAAAATATATAGGTAAATGAGCTGATTGAGTGTAAGCTGGGAATAATTTGGAGACATTCTATCAGATAGGGTAAGAAAGGAGTTGGGGAGACTTCCAGGGAGGCTGTTGTACTCACAGAGGACAGGACAGTATATTTGGACAAAGGCATTGGAGATGACCAAGAGAGATGCAGTAAGAATTGGGCATGTTGATATAACTTTAATTGCAGAGTACTGATTGAGATAGCTCAGGTAACTCAGCTCAACCATGCAATATAAACCTAAGGCTAGGACTGTCTCTTGGCTTCTGGAACATGGATATCCTGAGCTACCATACCACCAGTTTTCAACCTGTGGGGCATGACCCCTTTGGGGGTTGAATATCAGATAGCCTGCATATCAGATATTTATATTATAACTGGTAACAGTAGCAAAATTACAGTTATGAAGTAGCAATAAAATAATTTTATGGTTGGGGTCACCACAACATGAGAAGCTGTATTAAAGGGTCACAGCACTAGGAAGTTTGAGAACCACTCTACTAGACTTTAAAGTTGTACAGTAGGGAGAAAAAAATCTCCACAGAAAGGTGATTTTATTATAGTTGGGAATGTTGGTTATTCATATTTTTTTTAGAAGGTGGGATATCCATCTTGATAAAAGTAATGGACCAGAAAATAGGAGTCATGTGAGAAGTGTGTTTATCAGCTCCATGCAGAGTGCTAAGTGCTAAGATGTGAAAATGAACCAGTCAAAGGACATTGGCCCAGATGGCTGGGTCAGCCCCCAGCACCACATAGAGCTAGTTTCCTATACATTCCAGTATTTAGAAGGTGGAATCAGGAGAATCAGAAATTTGAGGTTGTTCTTGGCTGTATAGCCTTGAACAATTTGGAGCCCGTCTCAAGAAAAAAGAACAAGGGAAAGTAGAGTTCTTAAGTCTGCCTTAGGGGCTATTGAGACTATTTGATGTGGGATTGTGTGTGTGTGTGTGTGTGTGTGTGTGTGTGTGTGTGTGTGTGTGTGTGTGTGTGTGTGTTGTGAATGTTACTGGATAATAAAAGAATTTTTTGCTAAACCATAGACCATACAAACAAAAAAAAATTATTGTTATAACTGTAGATGAAAGTGTGTGACCTGAGCCTTTGTTTTTACTGTAATTTACTTTACCTTTCTTATAGTAGCTAAACTTTCAAGTAGACAGGAATATGCATTTTGTTTTTTTTTTTAATTTTAATTTGGGTCAGATCTGCTATAATTCAACTTAAATAAAATTATAAGTTATAAGTTTTTAACTTCAAGTTAAAACCAGTTTTCAAGTTAAAACCAGTAAGGGGTTTGCTTGTATGAATTAGGAAGGACAGTGATTGTGTGTGTGTTTTTAAGAAATTTTATATCAGTAAAAAAAAACCATTGTATGCACATTTCAATTCTAGAATTATCTTTATATAGTTGCTGTAACCTTATCATTTATCTATAAAAGGAAAGAGAACAAAACAGAAGTAATATTAGGAGAGATTTCTGGAATTTTCCCTCATACACCCTAGTAGTGTCTCTGATGATTTTTCTGTTTATTTAGGAATATTGCCAAAGGATTTGGAAATTTTTCTAGTCCTGATTAATGATGGTAGTTTTAATTGACTTCCCTTCCCTGTCTCTGATTGTTATCCTGTGCACAATCTTGACATCTGATTGTTTCATTGTGGTGCCTGAGTATACACTGGAAAGTCAGAAGTTAGCTTGATCTGGTCTGAACTGCCTTGCAAGAGAGTTAATTAAAAACACAGTCTCCCGCCAATATTGAGGATTAGGAGGGATCATCTTCAGGAAGTAAGTCTTGGTGCATATTGACTTGATTTAGTGGATGTTCCAGGTTCAAGAAAGATCAATGAAGCCCTGAGCTTGATACAGCAATCCTTTAAAACTGAATGGAAGGAGACATCTCATCTCATCAGCTAGTCACAGAATCTCATGGCTTTTCGATATTTCACATTTGACTCTGGAAGGTTCTATGGTGTGATTTTTAAGCAGTGGACAGCAGAAAATTTAAAACTACCTCCACATAATTAACTTTCCAAAGTAACCAAAGTCCACCACTCCCTTTTAAAAATATACAGACTGATGCCCAGGGCCTCTGAACACTCCTAACTAGCAGCTACTCCTGGGTTCACATCCTCCACATTTAAAACATGAGCTTCTTTCTTTTTTTCCTTTCCTTCTTTCCTTCCTTTTCTTCTTTCTTTTCTTTTTCCAAAAGCCACTTTTTATCACTAAATTAAAATTTCCACATCAAGCTAAATGTTGAAATAAATTGACCAAAGATTTGTACACAAAAGAAAACTGTTTGTATGAAAAATAAGGTGAGTGATTTGGGAAAACTCAGTAAAAGTGAACCACTAACACAAGTTAGCTGCTGACTTTGGGTTAGTAAAGACAGTTCAAGGGCCTTAGTAAATTGCCTCATTGGGAATTTGCCATTCAGAAGGTTTCCAATTAAAAAGACAGTATAGTAAAACATTCATTTATCCACTTATTAGACAAATACAGTGTACAAAGCACTTTGCTATGTCTAGGGATGAGCCCCAGCAAGTGCATAGTCCCAGAGATCATCTCCTATGCTCCTGGGGGTCAGGATCATTTGGAGGAGACTGGCATGCACTCAGACAGTCAACTCTGTGAATTGCAGATGGGTTATGTGGCAGGGATGGGAACTGCCATCTCTGGCTTGACATCACTAGGAAAATCATTATTGAGGGTGTTAACGTAGAGGGTTAGCTTGACATAACAGAGTATGGTGGTGAATTGGGAGGAAGAGGACTGAGTATGTCTAGAACCATAATTATGTAGCTGGTGATAAGAGAGTAGGTATCTCTAGTGTGACTAGAATTCAATAGTATCTGATGGGGACAAAATAGGGCAGGAAAGAAGAACTTGAACAGGATGACTCTTCCATGAGACAAGTATAGAGAATATGAAATAAACAAGGATAGTGTTTGGTGGTGTTCTACACAAATGCCTCTGTGTCTCAGAAATGGTCCAATTAGAAGCCATTTGGGAACCATTTCACTGCTATGAATTGGCTGTGTCTACAGATTCTCTTTTATTGTGTTCAAGATTTTCATTTATCTTTGTGCTTAGTAACGAAACAAATAGGTCCTGGGGATGAGAAGTGGGTTGTTAAAGTTTTCATTGTGAAATTGACACTACTCACCTGAAAAGACAATCTCAAGGCGGGATTATCTAGATCTGGATGGCCAGTAAGGGGTTGTTTAGATAGTATTAATTGCTAAAGGAATACTTGGCCCACTGTGGGTGGTACCATTCCCTATGTCAGAGTAGAGGAGATGAGCTGAGCAGTAGCACACATTCTTTTTTTTATCTCTGTTCTTGATTGTGGATGTTGCTGCCTTGCCTTCCCAGCACTGAAGGATTTAACCTGGAATTGTAAACCAAATAAACCCTTTCTCACTTAAAGGGGACAACATAAACGAAAGCAGTAAATAAGCAATCAGGATTTAGTGTTCTTCCAATCTAACACATTGCGGAAAGGCAATCTGTGATGTAGCCCAGAAAATTGTTAGTGTTTTATATTTATGAATAACTCTACTTTTATCTCCGAATTGAATTTCTTCAGTGGAGGCCTGCCATGTTTATTTAAGATTTACTATTTTATATGTGTGGGTGTTTTGCCTGCCTGTATATCTGTGTACCATATGTGAACAGTACCCTCAGAGGTCAGATGAGAAAGTTGGATCCTCTGGAACTGGAGTTACAGATGGCTGTAAGCTGCCATGTGGGTGCTGGGAATTGAACTCAGGTCCTCTGGAAGGGCAGCCAGTGCTCCTAACTGCTGAGCCGTCTCTCTAGCTCTAGAGCTGTTTATTACTAACTGAAGTAGTCACCAATATCTCAATAATAGAAGAACCTCCTCAGTTGATTTTTCAGCCCATTTTGATTTTGAGAAGTGGAGCCAACCTCTAGCTAGACTTTTGACTCTACATTATAATCAGAGCCATGGAAAGACAGGGTAGAGAAGAAAAATGCCTACAGTGTGGCAGACAGTGAGGTGGGGGTCTGGGGGTCTGCTCGGGCCATGCAGGGTGGGAAAGAGCTGCAGACTGCCATGCAGAGTTTTGTTTATAGTAGTGGTTCCCAAACATTGTCCACCCAGAATTTATTCCTTTTGGCTTTCGGAGTGAATTTTATAGGCCCCTATTTCATTTTACGACCCAGTGTGTTTCTCTTTTCATGTCTCTTGGGAATGTTGCTCTGCTCTTGTGTTCAGCTAAGTAGGTCTCGGTGATTTTCTTTTTCTTTTTTTTTAGCTCTGCATATTTTTTCTCTGATGTTCCATTCCTCACTTTACCTGGGACTGCCAAGTTTTCCCTTTTCTACTCTGTTATGTCTCCATCTGTCCTTAGAAGCTTTCTACCCAATGTAACTGCTTATCTTTAAAGTATGAGAGAGGAAGTTGTATTTAATAACCAATATTAAGATATTTAGATAACAGTTCACAGCAAAAATAGTTATAATCCACATTTATATACTGGATAATGCTCTTCAGATGGAATAAGTTAAATAGATTAAGCAATAAAGATAAAAACATTAATGTTAGCATAGACTAGATGACGTCTCAGGCACTTGGAGCCGTGTGCTAGGTTTTTAGGAATGGAAACAATAGGATGGAGGGAAAAGAGCTTACAATTTATATGTGTAAAATGAACAAATATAATAAAATTGTGCATCCAAGTAAGCTGGAATGAACAGGAACTTGACTAAGATATATTCACCAATAGGAAATCAAATCTTAAAGAGCCATTGGGAAAATTACAAAACAAAGATGCCAAGTGGGCCAAGGTGTGACCCCCCTGAGGATTACACCTGGGATTCCAGTGCTCAGGAGCCAGAGGCAGGAGGGTAGAGAGTTCAAAGCCAGCCTGCCTATGTAGTGAGATAGATTTCAACATTTGCTATTCTTTAAGCTAACAGTGAATTCTGTGTGCTTATACGATGCTGTTGTGGATATTGGTATATCCTTTGTGGAAGATTCATCTACTGATTCCCTGACAATTTCCTAGGCCTACACTAGATTCTGAAAAGGGTGGTAGATGGGACGGCAGTCTGTATATTGTGTGACTCACCTAACTGTAGATTCATTTTTTCCTTGCCAGCATGCTACTTTGGCTTTCCCTTTCCTATATTTCCATCGAATCTTCCATAATAGCCATGAAATTGCTGATAATGGCTAGTCTCGGCAGAGTGATTATGGGATGTAACAACTATATGAGCTGCATGTGATTATTATTGTCTTATAGATGAAGACACATTGCAGACAAGTGTTTAACAACATGCCTAAGGTCCTGCCATTATTATTTAATGAAATTAGGGAGCCAACCTCTGGAGGTCTGGTTCAGTACTCTGCATGTCTGTCATCTGTGTTCTCCCCAGTAATGAGGCAGTTACAGGATTAACAGAGTTGTGTGTGCTTGCTTGTCTATTGTGTCTCCTAGCCTATCACCTAGAGTATATTAAGCAGCAAGCAAATATAACCTGAGTACATGCAGTTATAATTATTCATAATAAAATTATATTCTTGAGAATGTACCTTGAAACTTTCTCTGTAATAGTTAAAAAGAAAATGTAGGCATACAACCAAGTAATAGAAGTTCAGTTACATAATCTATATTGTCTACTTGGAATGTTATATGGACACTAAAATATGGATTCTTAAGACTATGTAGAAACACATAGCATTGAGCCCTATGAAGAGTATATACGTAGTTATACAAATTCACACTGTGCTCATTTTAACCATCACTTGCACATCTCTCTAGGTCTTAATCACTTGAGAGTTTTAGATGCTGGATCAAAAATTATCAAAACAAATTGTGCCCTATCCCTTGCTTCTCCTCATCATCTCCTTTAAGCCCTCTAAAAGAACACCAATGGGTGTTCCTTATCTACTACTTTATGCTAGTGAACTGTAGTCACATATGCTTTCCACCCAGACTGTCTGGTTAGATCCTCCAAGGTCCACTGTTTTCCCAAAGAGGTCACTCCAGAACACTGGATGTGTATCATACCTGAGTCTCTTATAGGCCATGAAACTGGGTGAGTACTTGGTAACTGTTGTTCAGCTCTTTCCTCAACCCTATCTGGCTCTTTGATTTTGAATCTCAGATGCAATCCTGCTTCTTAGAGCATCTTAAAGATGACAGTAAGTGCCAGAAGGGCCAAGAGCTTTGTCTATTTTTGTCTGCTGATCTTGCCAAATCTTAGAACAGTGTCTCATGGTAGACAGACAACAAACACTCATTAAATGAAAAAAAATATTTGTGATGCTTCTAGCTGTACTATCTCACTTCAGCAGAACTCAAAGGGACAGCAAGGGACCAATAATACACAAATATACCCTCTGTAGCCAGGAGAGTGCTTTCTGTCCACTCTCCAGCAAATGATTCCTTTCTTGCTTCCTTGCTCTTGACTGTTATTTACTATGCTTCTGCAGCAATGAGGCATTTTAGGCCCAGTGAGAAAACCATTTATTTTCCCTAGTGTGTATAGGGAATACACACTTAGTGCATTTTCTGGTGCTGCAACTGAATACCATAGCTGGAGTAGTATACAAAGAAAAGATACTTATTTAGTTTTTGGTTCTGCAGGGCCAAGAGCATGACACTACATCTGATTGGCTTCTGGTGAGGACCTTCTTTCTAGTAGGGACCTCTTGTGGTCCTGAGGCAGCACAAAGCATCACATGGCAAAGCAGAAGAGGCTTACTAACTTAGGACTTCTGTCTCTTTATATAAAGACATTATAATAGTCACGAGTCCCACAGCCTCCTGAGTTCATCTTATCTTAATTTTCTCCCATTGTATCACACACACACACACACACACACACACACACACACACACACACACACACACACACACACACACACACCCCTACACCCCTACTCACCCCCAAAAGGAAACCCATGACAGACCAAAGTAGCAATTACACCAAAGTCTAACTTGGTGAACCAATGAGTTTTTAATTGGAGTTACAGACAGGAGTCTGAAGGGCTACTTACAGGAGTATGTGTGACTCAAAAAAGCAGGTCATCACCGAAACAACCTGGGTGATAACTCACAAAAGCCAAAGCCCTGGCACTCTGCACAGTTTCCAGGCAGCTCAGCAGCCTGAGAATCTTTTTGCAGCTCTGAGGGTTAGAGTCATGTCCCCTAGGAGCCATTAACACCTTCTATGAATCTGGGAAGAGGATTTGGAGAACCTTTCCACATACCCACTGACATTTTGTTTACCATCCTGCATCACAAGAGCCTGTTTGTTCCCTCTGGAGAGAGTGTTTCACTCTGTAGAAACTGCTGTATAACATCACTCAAAAATGGACTCGTCTCCAAAAATCCCTAACATCACTTGGGAGATTAACTTTCAGGATGAGTTTTGGAGGGAACAAACCTCCAGCTATAGAGGCTGAATAAAAAGAGAAATATTGGAAGAGGCATAGATACAAGATGCATTTTGCTTCTACCTAGCATACCTAGGGAGTCTTTAGAGAATGCTAATCACTTTTTACTGAGTTCCAGTTGCTACAGATTCTGGAAGAAAGATGAAATTATCATGACCTCTTTCCTACACATTCAGGCGGCAGTAGGGGGAAGGGGAGACTGTTATAGTAGAAGGCAGGTTGACAATGATGTTAGATGCCCCACCCAGTTGCAGGTGCCTCTACTTAACCTCCTTCTCTGTCCTAGGATGAAGTTGTGTTTTCTGAGTACACACTTATCAACTACAAATTTATCAACTACAGACAATTTTTCTGTCCCTGATGTCAAAGGGTTTTAATGAAATGCTGTGCTGTTGTTAGATGCATTTGTTGAGGTTTCACTTGGAAAACAATTAAAAATTTTAAATTAAGGTTCATCTCATTTCCCTTTCTGAGTTTCAGGGCTCAAGAAGATATTAATAATGAGCTTGATGTGAGTATGAACTTTGTGTTTGGAAAGATCTGCAGGCAAAGCTTTCAAATCACAAAGTTTAAAAAGGGTTGAGGCTACCTTTTAATATTGCTGAATATAGCCATGGTTGATGTGGTGTTACTGAGTTTCTGCCTTTTTCAAGGTTATTAAAGAAAATGCCTGGCTAGAGTGACCTAAGTGGTAATGCATCCCTTTAGATAGCTGCATTGATGCCCTGCTGAGGTGGCTGGCATGGATAAGGCCCAAGACTGCCTTTATGAAATCTGTCTCATTTTCATTATGGGGCAGGTCATCATTTTTCCAGTTTGATATGTCCATGTTCTTTTCCCAAGTAGTGAAAACTTGGGCTGAAGCATCCATCACTTAACAGATGAGATCCAGACACTTTAGCACAGGTGGCAGTTAGAAGGATATACAAGGTCTCCATGTCGTCTTTTAAATTTTAAACTTTGCCAGTTACATTTGATGAGATGGAGAAGTTTGTGTCTTGTCTCGTTAGCATCAGATTCCACACTAACATGAATTAGCCTGAGAGGTAAGAAGGCAGCCTTCTTTCCAGCGCACCCCTGAATGAATGACTCTCCACATGGGAGTGGATGAACCATTGGTGAGGACTGGGAACGAATGATGTGTTTGATGTTTTGAGAATCAGAAATTTGAGAATTAAAAAGAATCTGACATCATACCATTCCGTCATCTCATTTGTAGATGGAGGCACAATAGTTCTTGAGGAGCCTTGATTTTTAAAGACTGTTGGTAAAGGCTGTCCCTAGATTAAGGTACATGTAGTTTGGGGTGCCTACCATCAGGTACAGTTTGCCAGCATGACTACAGAAGGCAAAAAAAGCAACTCAAAGGTTGAGAAGTAGAAGGTGCCAGTACTACTTGCAGCACTATGTGCATTGAAGGATTTAAAGTGGAATTTAGTGATAAGATTCGTCTAAGTTCCTCAGAGTTTGCAAAGCATAAACCTAGATGAAGTGAGCTAGCTCACAGTGGTGGTGAGGTTGATGATTAATGAAGAGGAAATTATAAACAAAGCTGATATGATGAATGGTCCCATTCAAAATGGGAAGCTTTGGCATGTATGATAGTACTTCCTATCTTCTGAGTATAAACAGGATACGCATAGAAGTCTTTCCTAATGCCCACCAGCATTAAAACCTTTTGGTATTTGTGGAATTCTTATGTGTAGTCCTTGCTATTTGGTCCTTGTTAAACTCTGTATTTGCCTTAACATGGATGCAGTGCCCTCTCTGTCTGGGTGTCTGGGTATCTCATTGGTGGAGACGGAATAAAAATGGCCATCTGAATTTTTAAGCAGATAAATCAAAAAAATGTATTTCTCTGTTCTGACTTCAGGTGAACACAATCATCTAGCCATCCCTTTGACTCCATTAATCCTTCTTGGGACAGTGAAGCCTACTAAGTTAAAGAAGGGGGGGGGCAGAGAGACAGAGACAGAGAGACATAAACAAAGATGTGTGTGTGTGTGTGTGTGTGCACTGTATGTGTGAGGTGCATGTGCACTGTATTTGTTTGTGGTGTGTATATGTCTGTGTATGTGTGTGTGTGCACTGTATGTGTGAGTAGTGTTGGAAAGGCAATCCAGGGCTTTGTCTATGCTACCCAAGTGTTCTACCACTGAGATACACCCCTAACCCAGTTCTCAATCATTATGTAGCATATTTATTATCTAAAAATCTTTACACATTGACAGTATCAATCTACTTTCTGACGGAAAAGGAGAATGAAGGTGATAAAACTTTGGCTTTTTAAAAATATTGCTGCCTTTAGGGCACCAAGAAAAGATATCGAGAAACAAGCAGAGGTCCTCTAAGAGAACGTTATTCATCTAATCAGATATAAGTGGTAGAATTGAAATAGCTGAAGCAGCTGTTCCCCTCAATGCTATGCATGTACATGTTCTGTTCACTGGCCTCCTCCAGATGGAGGATTTTCCCTTCAGCACAAAAAGAAAGGGTCTGTCTTCTGACTCAGAAAGTCCTGGGTAGGCAGAGCTTTAGCTTCAGCAGGCTCTGGAATATTGTGAGAGCACCTTTTAGGAATGGGCAGCTTAAGTGTTTTTATAGGCAACTGATAATTGGAAAGAAAGAGTAGCCTATTATCACAGCACAGAGTTTCAGAAAAATGTCTCCTTTGTATTTGAACCCAAACCCTTGGTATTTGTTATTTAAATGGAGTTCCAATTTGCAATGTAGAACGCGAGAATTGTATCATCCCAAGTCTCTGAATACCGTAACTTGTTTTACAGAGCACAGTGAATGATGAAGTGCATCTGAACCACTTGTTTTGTTCAAAACCTCCGATTTGCTCTTCCAAGCAAGACCCTTTGGCTCATTTTGGCCTTTTATAGTAGTATCATGAGATACTTCGAGATGCTGTCATGTGATCACACTTTCTGGAATAACAGGATGATGAGCCACATACCTCTTGTTATTGCAATGGTTCCCTGGTGACTATATGATGCAAGATGGTGAATTATGGCAGTGGCCAGCAAAAATATCATGCCGACAAGGTTATGGCATTTCTCAGGCAGCATTCTATGTTCTACCTTCTAGTTAGATTTTTCAAAATATATGGGCCATAACCAGAGTTACAACCGACTTACCACAGGCTTCTCAAGTCAGCCTAAAGGATAATTTATTCTTTTTCCTCTGTGTTCTAAGGAGGCTTTATAGAATATTAGTGGTATAAATGATATACCTTGCAGCGATGCTTAAAAGTACTATAAACTTTGAAACAGAAAGAAACCATTCATAGCTAAATCTTATAGTTTGTACATTGGTTTAATTTTTTTCTTAAACATATAAAAGATGATTTAGGTGAAAAAAGATTGCCTGTTGTTAAACAGTCTGATGTTATTGAGATCATGCAAATGCCTTTATATGCGGTCTTTGAGATTTTAGAAAGTACTGGAACAAGAAAATAGATATTTTGTTTCTCATTATGAATAGTGTTCTTTTAGTGATTAAAATGGCCAGGCAGAAACTGTTTTCCAATGACCAGGGACACAGAATACTGCTGAATTCTCTTAGGCTGGCACAGTCCACAGGGCAATTGTAGGGAAGTCAGAGAACCCAAGTCTGTGTTGAATTTTAGTGTTTATTAACATTACTGAAAATGCCTACTAAAGGTCAATTGATTAATTTTAAAATGGTTATTTCTATGAATTTATGCCAATATAGATTACAGATGGTCCTCAATTTACATATCTTAACTGTATTATTTACTTAGGAAGGGTTTCACTAAGTAGACTTTTATGGCCTAGAACTTGCCACGTAGACCAGGCTAGCCTTGAACTCAGAGATTCACTTACCTCTGCCCCCTAAGTACTGTGATTAAAGGTGTGTGCGACCATGTCTGCCTTAACTTTGCAGCTTAATAGGTGGAAAAGTTGAAGCTGCACAACTATTTTTGTCAAGACATCAAAAGGGAAGATACAGATATGCAGAGCAATGAAAACAAGACAGTAAGACGACGCTTTACTAGTCTATAATGGAAGATGCTAGATGCATGAAGAATTGAAATGTTTTATTTCTTTGATTGAAAAAAAAAATCAAGAATTTCATAAGTATGTTGGCATTCTTCTCATTGTTTAACGTACAACACAGAAGTTCTCTTCTTCCAAACAAATAGTTCTCAACTCTGGGTCCCAACTCCCTTTCACAGGGGTCACCTAAGACCACCAGAAAACACAAATATTTACATTAAGATTCAAAACAATAGCATATTACAGTTATGAAGTAGCAATGGAGACAATTTTATGGTTAGAGGTCAGAACATCATGAGGAGCCATATTAAAGGGTCACAGCATTAGGAAGGCTGAGAACCTCTGCTCCATAAACTGCCACCTCCCTCTTCTTTTGAACAGAATTTTGGAAGCAAACTCAAAGGAGTGAATTACCGGACACACGCATTGTGCGATTCTCCTTTTTAGAGTGTGACTGTTCCTTTCTTGAAGTCTATAGCATCTCTTGGCTATCCACTTTTGATAAACACTCTGTGATTTTATTGCTTTGGGGTTAGGAGGCAACAGGACTACCTGCCTTGGTGTGTGTGCTCCAGCTGGGGGATGTGTAGCGCCAGCTCACCAGCAGAACTTGAAAGGACAGATGGGATTGGGCACTGGTCATGATACCCACCTGCCATTATTGAAGGGATTGGTAGATAGAGCCAGCAGTGAAGTTTACGCTTGATGTATTTGTTCAGGGTACTATGGTTCCTAAAATTCCTGCAAGTCAGAAGTAAAGAGAGTTTGTAGTCCATTGATGAATCATTCATAGTGCATTTGCATAATATATTATTATATTTAAGTATGGGACTCTTCACTGTTACCCAGTGTACATTGAGCTCATCCAGTGAGCCAAATTATGGTCATGAAGTTAGAGTTGAATTAGTTTATTGACTACTGGAGTCATTTTGACTTCCTCTTCTTTTACCTGTTGCTTCTCAGAGTAGATGGGATACCAGTAGAAGTTCAGGTGTTCTCCAGACCCCAGCTAGTCTGGGTTGTTTGACTTGAGCTGAAACATAGGCCTGGAACACACTTTCTGGTAGTGACCTGGGAATGTTTTCCGGCTCTCTCTTTCCTTCTCCACCTTCTCAGTTTCCTACACATTCTGCTGCTCCTCACAGATGACATTACTTCACGTTCCTCTCAATGCCTGCCACCATCACCCTGAGCTCTGCTTTCAACTCGCCTCTCAGCTGTTATGACAGTTTCCAAACTGGCTCACCCAACATTGTCACTTTTCTGCACATCCAATCTTGAATGCCACCTGCAGAGCAGCCTTCCTGGAACCAGCTGACAACCTTGTAAATCCTCTCCTTCAAGCCTCGGATAACTTGTCCATTACAGAATAAAGTTTAAACCCTGTATCACGTCTTTAATAATCTCTTGGTCCGATAGAAGCCTTCACATTCCAGCTTACAGCCTGATCCCTTCCCTTCCTTTAAAAGCTTTGGGTTTTCACAAGACACAATGACTCACTCTTTCCTAGACAGCTACCTCTTCCTTCTAAACATGATCTTTCTAGAGTGTATTGTCTGCTTCTCAATTTTGTTCACTCTTAAAGATGTCTCCCAGTTCTCTTTTGGGAAGTGCTTCCCTATTATATCTAAAGGATTTTATTGATATTTTATAGTCATTTTTTTTGTAGTTTTAGTTTAGTGTTGTTTTATGTTACCTGTGAGATGTAAATTTCTTGAAGGACTGAACCTTCTTTACAATCCAAGGAAGGCGGTTAACAAAATGACAGGCACAGAACCTCTTATTTCTTCATCTTTATGTTTATCTTTTTCTTATGTTTTCAAACCTTAAGCATTTTTCTTAGATTCCGAGGAATGTGTGGAGGGTAAAATTAAACAGGACACATTCTCTGACCTCATAGAACTTTAGTGGACGGAGGTGTCCACTGTAGTCAGACAACTGTCATGTCGTTAGAGATGTGACCTGGAGGGGAGCGACTGACAGGCAACTCTGAATGCTTCTCAGAGAGGCAAGGTCATTGTCATATCTTCTGATATTTCAAGTAAACAGACTTCAAACTAATAATCAGTTAGATACTACCAAGATTCAGGTTTTATTTGTTTTTTGTCCAATGGGATGGCCAATTCCTAAAAAGCATGTTTTAAGCAAGCTATCTGAGCTTTATGTCTTGAGTAGCATGTAGTTCAGTGTCTTCTGCAAAAAGAAAAAAAGAAAATTATTGTTCTAATTTGTTGCTTTCTCTGCTCTGTGAGTAAATACCCACTCTATGCATGATATCTTTTAGGTACTAAGGACAGGAAGCTTATCAAGGTATAAATATCTTTTCTTTCTATGGAGTTTATAATCAATGACACAGTTAGCTAATTATCAGTACATAGAGAAAAAGCAATTTCAAACTGCAGGAGATGCTTAAAATGGTACTGTGATACACAGTAATGCTGGGTGGTGACTTTACGTATGCACATACATAGACTTACATATATACATACATCTACACACACATATTGATTTTGTTACATTCTTTTTAATTTACTTAGTGTGTTTAATATGTGTGTGTATGGGTCTGTTTCTGTGCCAGGGAGCATGTGTAGAGGTCAGGGGACATTCTGCATGAGTTGGTTCTCCTCCTCTACCATGTGGGTCCCAGGGATCAAACCCAGGCCATCAGACTTGGCAGCAGGCACTTCATCTACTCAGCCATCTTGTTGGACCTGCTTCATAGCTTCCCTATAACCCTTCTTTCTGTTGTTGGGGAAAACAGTCACCAGCTCACAGAAGAGAAATGCCTTTCTTTTGTCAGGAGAAGTTAACAGATAACAGAAACTCTTCGGCCATGTATTGACTCCCAGTGGGATAGGATGTCTGAAACAGGATGTGTATTTGGATCTGGTAGGAGGGTTCCAGTTGATTGCTATTTCACCTTTGGGAAACTAACCAACTTCTGTTGTTTCTGTTTCTCCCCTCCCCCCCTTCTTTTTTAGTAATTTGCCATCTTCCATGTATGAATGGTGGCCAGTGCAGTTCAAGGGACAAATGTCAGTGCCCTCCAAATTTCACAGGAAAGCTTTGCCAGATCCCAGTCCTTGGTGCCAGTAGACCTAAACTTTACCAGCAGTCCCAGCAGCCAGGGAAGGCACTGGGGACACATGTCATCCATTCCACACATACCTTGCCTCTGACCATGACTAGCCAACAAGGAGTCAAAGGTAAGGCTTGCATTCTCATTTTATATGTTTCCCAGTCCTCTGTTACCAGATAATACCACAGAGAAGTGTCTGCATGTGGCCGGGACAGAAGGAGGGGTGTAGACCTGTGACCTGCACAGTGGCAGTAATGATGGGAACGTGGGCCCACTTTTGTGGATTCGGGGCTGTCTAGGTCACAGTGAACTGGCATCTGGAAAATAAAGTAGTCAAAAGAAGTGCCTGCTTCTCTGGGGACTCAGCATCACGGAGTGATGGATGCATAAGACCAGAAAGAAGGCCAGGGTTGGACCCCGACTGTAGCAATATACTAACAGGCCACACCATGGCTGAAAATGAATTTTGTAGATGACAGATACTTGATTTGAGTCCTACATGATCAGTTAACTTCACTGGGCTTCACTCTGTCCATTTGAAGAGGAAAGCAAACTAGGTCACTTGGAGCTCACAAGTTCTGTGACTAATTCATTCTTTCAAAGCTGGCATCCTTAGGAACACACGACTTTAAAAGGGGGCCAGAGAAGTGTAATTGACTCTTACTCTTTAAACCCTGAATGTTTGTGTCAGAAGATGAACATTTTGTCTGAAATATTCTTTGAAAGGGGCAGAAAGGCAGTCTGTAACACATACATCAACACACATTAGTGTGTCCTCAGAATTCAAATAAGCAGACAAAAGAAGCATGTTTTGTGAAACTATATCTCTACCTTTAATGGAAAAAATTAAGTCATAAAATTTCCATACTAGAAATTTCTATAGAAGAAATTTTATGAAATATGCAAAAGTAACTAATCTCTGAGTATCTGTTATTACTTGGTAAGGTGTTCTCACCTTATTGTGAAAGCATCACGAGTTCTTATTTCTATATCCTAGTTAAAATAATATTCTTGTTTCTTTTTTAAAAAAGAGATGTATTTACTTTTATGTGTATTGGTGTTTTACCTGCATGTATGTCTGTATGAGGGTGCAGATTCCCTGGAACTGGGGTTACAGACAGTGGGTGCCATGTCCATGCTGGGAATTGAACCCAGCTCTTCTGGAAGAGTAGCCAGTGGTCTTAACCATGAAGCCATCTCTCCAGCCCAGTGCATCACTGTTGAGATACAATGCATCACTTTAATGTCTGTATAACTGTATTTTTTTTTTTTAGAAATTTTAGTATATATATATATATTTGTGTGTGTGTGTGTGTGTGTGTGTATGTGTGTGTGTGTGTGTGTGTGTGTGTGTGTGTGTGTGTGTCTAAGTGCCACAGAGCATGTGTGTAGGCCTGAAGACAACTTATGGAATTAGTTCTCTCCTTCCACCATTTTGAATCCTGGGGAGCTAATTCAAGTCATCAGACTTGGCGGCAGACACCTTTACCAGCTAAACCATCTTACCAGCCCACAGTTTAGTTTTTTTGTAATGTACAGATTTGTCATTTTGAGCACACAATTCTCAAGAATTTTTATGTCTATGTCACAGAAAAAGATACTTTGGATATGTTATTCTGTGTGGCATCAATTGGTAGATGTGTTTATATAAAATACATTTTATGTTTTAAAAATTTAGAGTTTCTTATTAATTATTCACAATTAACAAGTTTTCCTCCTGATCTTTGTAGTGAAATTTCCTCCCAACATAGTCAATATCCATGTGAAGCATCCTCCTGAGGCTTCTGTGCAGATACACCAGGTTTCCAGAATTGACGGTCCAACAGGCCAGAAGGTGAAAGAGACTCAGCCAGGCCAGCCACAAGCCTCTTACCAAGGGCTTCCTGTCCAGAAGACCCAGACAGTACATTCCATGTACTCCCACCAGCAGGTCATTCCACACGTGTATCCTGTGGCTGCTAAGACACAGCTTGGCCGATGCTTCCAGGAAACCATTGGGTCTCAGGTGAGCAGTGTGATTCAGGCCCTTTTGAGAATGTTTTCTAGGTGGGACATTATCTTCATCAAGAAGCCAGACCTGCTACAAATAAATCTCTATAGAAGAGATTTGTAAGCCATGGTGAGTTTACAAGCAAAAGTTTAAGGTACTGGTCCTACTTCTTCATTTACTTTTCACCTATACCAGTCTTATGCAGGGAGAGCAGAAAAGAGTATATCCATTGAGATCACGTGATCTACAAAACCTATTTATTTTGTGGCCCTTTACTCGACACGTGATGTATAGAATAATTTTAAGTAGTGAACTTCTGGAAGTGTTTTTGAACTTCATGGTCATTTGTTTATACTTTTTTTTCCTTTAAGTTATAATGATCTGTGTGCAAAGCATGCCAGGCATGATTTGTGGTAGAGGAGCTACCTTATACAAAGCTGTTTGAAAATACTTTTGTAGCGTTTTGACAATTTAGATGTTAGTAAATAGAGTTGAATTTTGAATCTCCTATGTAATAGTAATTAACGTCATCTTTTGCTTCCTTTTAATTTGCAGGATGGCAATGCATAAATTATTTACAGTGAATTTTAAATGTCATTGGAGTTATTGTTAATTAGCCCATTGCATAATGCGGAAGATTATTTCTTTTCCAATGCCTCCATTGAATCTGTGTATTGAAGGCATCCTACATTTTGATTGAAGTGTATTTTAATTAAAATATAATCATTATTTTTCCTCTTCCCATTTCTCCATCTAATGCCTTCTGTGTGCCCTCTTGCTCCCTCTCAAAACTATGGGCCTCTGGTTTTTCTTCCCTAGCCACTTGGTTCTGCTGCGTTGGGCTAGGTAACAATGATGTGCTTTGTCCTGTGATCCTCTGTGTGCCTTTTGGTTATGGTTTAAATAACCTACAAATAGAGTACAGAAGATGTGTTCTTCATTCCAAAAATAGTGTGTGGGAAGATGTGGAGCTAAGAAGAAAAAGGAGAAATGTCTTAAGCTTCTAGGACCAATTTTTATTGCTTATGAAACCTTCAACCCTCCGTTAGATATTGAGTCACAGTAGGTTTATCATCACCCTTCTAGAAGAACTGAAAGTTAGTTTATGGATCTGAATGGAGTTGCAGCATGCAGGACAGAAAGGCATGGCGAGGAATTAACTGACTTCGTTTAGAGCCAGGGACCAGGCACTTGGTGGCAGAGAACCAACTTTCTTATCTGCAAATTGGAGGCAAGGATATAATGCTTATGAGTTATGTTAAGATTAAACAGGATAATTAATGTGAACCACATTTTGTAAATGTCATGGAACTATGAAAATATTAGCTTAGAGGATACTGATAGAGTCAAACTTTTGAAAGTAGCCAGAATTCCTGGTTGCTTATGTTTTTGTCATGTAGCTTCTCTTCAAAGACAGGGGAAAACCCTTGCTTGGTCTTCCAAACATAACATTTACCTGCCCTTGGATACTTGAAGTACCTACTTCTGGGCATGTGATAGCTAATCCTGATTGTCCCTGATTCCATTGACAGTTGCATGCAACATCACTATAGCACTGTATTGGGTGTGTTTTTGAGGGATCTGGCATAACCAATGATTTAATTGAATAGACTGTCAGGAGTTGGTGGAGCTATGGAAGGTGCTGCGTAGTTGGAAGAGGCAGGTCACCAGGTTGGTGACCATATGGTGCTCCCTTACCATAGACCCATAAGCATGGAACCAACCTACCATATCTTACAACTCTGTATGCACGAGCCAAAATACATCTCTCCTCTCAGAAGCTGTTTCCTCTAGCATCTTGTCACAATCACAAAGTAGTTGATTAAAACAGGGCACTTGAAATAATTCTGTTTCCCTGCTGAATTCCAGTTTTAGCAAATGCTTTGGAGAGAAGGAACATCATCCATTTAAATTTATCTCCGAAGTAAAGGACACAAAGAGACAGGAGCCATGTAGCTGGAGATGAATTTTATGCATGTCATAGTTTGCCCCAGATGAGGCTTGGAGACAGAAGGTGAACTTGGTACCATCTGCATTCTTTAGCTATTCCAGCTTAGGTTGGTCATGGAGAAAGGAAAAAGCAGATCCTTTTAAAACTGTGTGCCCAGTACCTTTCTCCCCGGTTTCCAAGTTGGAACACAGATGGTAAAAAAAAAAAAAAAGGCCTTTAAAATGAAACACAACAAACTTGTTATTCTATAATACCGAACGGATGATGCTAACGAGAAAAGATGAAAACAAATTACTGATAAGCCTAAACTGGACTATTCAGTTGGAGTGAATTGAGTGATTGATGGAGTTACCTAAATAGTTCAATCCCAGTGGAATACTCTTGCCTTATCTGGATCCTGTTCTGACTTTCAGCTGAATGGTCCAGGCAGTGATCTCAATTCTTAATTCATTTTGCATGTGGAGTCAACGACACATAGCTTCAAAATGAGATCTGTTTCATCAGACATTCCCAGCGAGGATTTATCTTCCTGCTTGTGAGAAATTCTGTTGGAAAGTGAAAATTGCCTAATTAACTAATGCAGTTCAGATGAGCCATATAATTATTTGAAAACAATTGATAGTATATAGGTGTGTCCTGCTAAGATGTTGGAGACATAGGCCCAGACAGGTGAGGGTGGGTTTTAAATAAATGGGGTCAGGGAGAAAAAAGGACTGTATACCATTTTCTCCTTGTTCATTGGGCATGCTCAGTAATTGCAGCTACTAAGACTTAACATCCATCGGTATTAATAAATACTTAAATCTGTATGCTGCTAGAAGAGGTAGTATACCAGATAAGCTTGTCAGAAATAGTTTGTATTTCTGTGGCACATTCTAATAATTAGGGCATAAACTCAACGTGCACTGTAAGTGTAGTTAAGCCCATGGAAGTTTCCTAGTATAAAATTTCAGATCTGTCTAAATGGTAGAGAGAAATGAGGAATTGATTATGAGTCTAAGCTTGCAGAGCAGAGGAATAGGGGATTAAATAGAGAGAAGATTTTAAGAGATAGTTGAGAAAATTTATCTAAAGAGGTCAGAGAAACAAGTGGCCTGGGATTTCTGACAGGCTTTGGTGCACATATTTTTAAAGATCTTAAAACTGGGCCATAGTGCAATATAAATGGCTGGTGGTAAGGTCAACTTGTCTTGAAGCCCCTTACCAAGAACCAAATTCAGCATTGTTAACGGTGACACAACCACATGGCACGTATGTGTTCTTCTCAAAATGTCCAACCTGAACCTAATTAAGCCTTCTTAGCTAAACTTCAGGGTTAGAGAACATGGAACATAAAGGGAAAAGCTAAAAATATCATAAAGGGTCAGAAAAAAATAGAAATAGATCCATAATGTAAGGCAACATTTTTTTTTATATATAATTATGCCATGAAAACAAAAGTAGGTTGATTTTTCTAGCAAGAGGCACAGAAGACATACAGTAGACCGGGGTTAAATTACTTTTCTTTTAAATTTAAATTTATTTTAGTGTGTATGGTGGTAGATGGAGGAGGCCACACTTATCCAATATGTGTAGGTCCCAAGGATCTAACCCAAGGTGTCAGGCCTGGTTGCAAGTGCCCTTACTCAATGAGCCATCTTGCTGGACCAAAAATCGGGCTTAAAAAAAAAAAAGAACCCAATGTAACATGTCTCAGAAGCATATAGAAAAATTGAACTAGTTACTTTGGAATTATTACTTATCTAGGTGTGATTGATAATAGCATTGGGTTTATGCAAGAGCGATTTCTTATTCTTGTGAGCCGAGTGACAGAAGATGTAAGGGTGAAGTATCATAGTGTCTGTATTTTTCTCTTATGATGTATTTCAGGCACAGATATGGAAACTGTTAGCAACTTTGATTCTGGGAATTCAGCATTCAGGTTATCACTGTATCAGTCTTTAAATGGCCTAGCATATCTGCAAATTTCTTGTAAGAGTAAAGGGAAACCACCAAATTTTCCTGGACTTAAAATAAAATAATACACTTTAAACTGAGCTTGAAAAAAAATAACAGCTTTAATGCATTGAATACAATTTTAGGGCCTGGCAGTAGTGGTGCACACCTTTGATCCCAGCATTCAGGAGGTAGAGGCAGGTGGATCTCTGTGAGTTCGAGGCCAGCCTGGTCTATAGAGCAAGTTCTAAAGGGCAGACTCTAAAGCTACACAGAGAAACCCTGTCTCAAACAAACAAATTGTAGAAAAGGATATTTGCCAGTTTTATCTTTTGATCGGTGTTGGGTGTAAGGCTGCCCAAATTAAGAAGTGAACTAATTGCTCAAGTGTCAGCAAAAGGAGATTGAAGATATAGACAGGTTCCATAGGGGGTGGATCATCGCAATTTGGCTGTAGGATGTTGTGAGACAGTGAGTATTGCCAAACTGTCCTGATTTTTTTTTTTTTTACTCTGACGTAATGCCCATTGTCATCCAGTAGCCAACCCATGGGAAGAGAGACTTGAAGCAAGGTAGCTGGCTGGATCTTTAAGGCTAAATCTCACCGTGACTGGAATGAAAAATGATATATTCTTGATTGGGTCAAAGCATGGGGATTCATCAGTGAAATGTGAGGGGATTAATGGAGGCATTCAGTGATCAGCAAATAGATCTCCTATTTATGACAGCAGAGGACTTTTTTTGGATGTTGTCATAAAGAGAGACATAAATGACAGTGTCACTAGAAACTTCTATAGTGATTATCACATTTGTAGATTTGTAGAGAGTGCCAAGATGGAGGGAAAAATATACCCCTCCCTTTTTAAAAAAAAACTTTTATAGATGGTGTTTTTAATTTTTCATTTTCTATTTAAATACTTTCTGTGGTGCCTATTGATCTTAACACAAGAAAATACTTTAGACTTTCGTGTGTTAGGATCAGTAGGCCTCCCAGGAATCCTTTATAGTGTAGAAATAGAGAAGACATAAGGTGTCTTCGAGGCTAGGCTTCCTGGAGTAATTGACAAGTCATAGTCTTGTTTAAAACAAGTAAGCTGTACACTCCATAAATATCTGGAAACGTCTGCAGGCTTGTTCAGTTTGTAACCGAGTTAGAGCTGCAGCCCCAGTGTTTACAATTGCTAATTCTTTACAGAGAAACTTGTTTTCATGAGCTTGACCATGTCCATTCCAGTTTTCCTCTCTGAGGAGAGGGCCAGTTTCAGCCAGTCTCTATTAGCTCTACTACTGCATCATGAGGCTATTAAGTTCACACACCCTTTTCACTGTGTAGAGTGACTTTTGTTTCAAATTAATTCTCTTCATATTGACCTGAATTCAGATCTTATATGGCATCTGCAATTGAGGTTATTCAAATTGGGTTTTTCTGATTGCCCAGTTGTTAAAAACAAGCCTTTAACAGAGACCCAGTGATGCCAGAGAGTTTGAAAAGGCTCTGATTGTGAAGTGCTTAGAATCACAACAATAGAGCTCAGGGTCCATCTTTCATGCTGGCTTGCCATTGCCAGGTTACACAATCGCGCCATCATGGTCTCTGTTGACTGCGGTAACATGGACTGTAATTAGACACAGGCGTTACAGAGAAGGCAAGGCAAAATGTCCCAAGACCTTCCTGCAAATGCTGAAAGAGCAGAAAATTCCACATATAAACATCCAGATTAACTACGAAGTACAGAAATACTGGAAAACCCAAAGTAGATTATAAACAGAACATTTTTGTATAGCACTATAACACAGATAAAGAGGATAAAATGCCACAGGAGCCCACGTTCACAAGACTGCAGCCATGAGAGTTAAAGAAATGAACATGGTGGATCTTGTGAAAACTTCCATAAAGATTAAAAAAAATCATAAGCCACAACCTTGAAGATGAAGATGTCTACATTCTACTGAAGGAACAGAACTCTCTGGAATTTGTAAAAAGGAGAGAGTAGTACACGATTTGAAATACCTGAGTCATTGGGAAAAAAAAAACCTGTTTTCATTAATTATCCATCATATAAATAATAAGTCCTGAAGCAAAATTGAGTTAAGTGACAAAGAACTGTTTGGTAGTTGTTAGAGGTGCCAGATACCATTGCAGTGGCTTTAGCTGGGCAGGAAGAATGGAAACAGAATGAACCAATGGAGAAAAACAGTAAGTGGAGATAGGTCTGCCTTGGGCAACACTCTGAGGATCAAAGCTCAGTGCTAAAAGACACATGTATCGCATTGATTAAGGGAATGTGGGACCACTGTGCTTTTGTGTGGAACAAAAATAAATACTATTGAGAAATTAAGGAGAAAGCATGAACTGGGAACAGAAAGTGTCCTAATTGCATGACCCAACGCACTTTTTAGAAAGTGTGAAGATAAGCTTTTCAGCCTTATTTGCATACATTCTGTATTTGTTATGTTTCTTCCTGTGGCTGTCAGGATACCTGACCAAAAAGGGGGGGGGGACCTACAGTGGAATTGATTACTTTGGTTCACTGTTAGCATTAAGGGAATAGCATTCACAGTTTTGCGAAGTCAAGCTGGCTAGAGCCGGCTTAGTCCTGGGTATTGTGAACTAATGGTGTGGCTTTCCCACCTTTCCAAGAATGTGAAAGCAGAGAGTAGCATCAACCCAAGCCCAGGCTGAAATGTAGCCCTCATGGTCTCTGCTAGTCATCTAGACTGCTAGTTATGCTAGTTAGGCTGAAAGCTTCCATAGCCTCTGCAGATAGCCCCGTCGATTGGGGGACAGGTATTTAAGAAGGGACATTTTACATTTAAGCCCTAACAGAGACTAGTGAGAGACTGGGAAGTAGATGTGAGACCTTGTCACAGAAAGAGGGAGGGAGGGAAGAAGGAGGAAGGAAGATGGACTGGTTTCTCAGTAATGGGAAGATAATTTGTTGCTCAATGAACAGAACGAGGGTCCTAAGGTTTGGTTAGAAATCGGTTCTTTAATTTCTACATATTATAGACTGGCTCTCTATATTTTAATGGGGTAAGCCACGAGCTAAAATGGAAATCCTAGCTTTGCCCCAATATCACACTGGCATTTTCATTCTGCTTATTCTCCTAAATGGAGTCCAGAAACTACCAAAACACATTGGATGACTACAGAGTAAACGGGGTGGGGGCGGGGTCTGGGGCGGGGCTGGTGAAATGGTTCAGTGGGTAAGGATACCTGCTTGCCAAGCCTGATGACCTGAGTTTGATCCCTGGGACCCACATGGTGGAAAGAGAGAACAGACTCCCACAGTTGTCCTCTAGGCTCATGAATGCTGTGGCCCCTGCACATGCCAACCCTGAAGCTCATATATACATGTAATAAAACTTTTAAAAGAATAAATGCGTATAAAACCTTGACCTCTCAATTATACACTGCTCTTATCTAGAGATAACAGAGTTTGCTGCCTGGCTCAGCAGAAGGTGAAAGTAAAAGTATGGTCTTCTTTTTCCTTGCTGTTGACCGATGCTCTGTGTCTTTAGGACTGGGCTTGCTCAGGTGATGTGAGCTTGGGTCAGAGCAGTGCCGTTCATCTTTTAGAGGTGGAGGTTTAGGAAGGCAGAGCTGGCTTCTCCAGGCATCTGCCTTCTCCATAAACAGAGCTCTCAGTCTGGGTATGCTGATCACTTTTACTGAGTTTGGCCTTCCTCTGGTGAAGTAAGTCATCAACACCGGCCATTTCCTATGCCATCTGCGTTTTTCTTCAGTGTCCCTCTCAAGTGCTCCCTTGTCATAATCCAAGAAGCGCTTAACTGAGTGTTAGTGAGTCTGTGTCTCTAGTGGCTCTAACACAGCTGTTCTTTGAGTCTACCCTTGCAGGACTTAACCTGTGTTAATATCAGAAGATCTTGCTGAAGGTGTCATGCACATCTCAGTGATAGGCGCTGGAGGTCTTAAGGGTTCGCTTGTCTTGTTCCAGCAGCTTCTGCCAGACAGCCTGTGAGGAGCCCTCTTCTCTGGAGTAGAAAAAGATCAGGAAACACAGGAATAGGATCCAAAGCAGGGGTAGGGGGTGGGGCGCACCACATGTGAGAACATGCATTCATTGGGTTTCTGCCAGCAGTGTGGGGAGTATTGCTAGTTTTACTTGGATGAGGAATGCGTGGCTCAGACATTGAGAGAGTCAAATAGAGATTCTCAGAATTGGAGTAGTATACTTCACAGAAAGGGTGGGACCCAGACATGGTACTTCCTGGAGCCCAAAGTCCAGTTTTCACCCAAGCAGATGTTCTGTGGGTTTCTTAAAGCTTGTCAATGTTGATTTTTTTACTCTCCCTGACCTGTTCTATATAGAAGCAAGTCTGTGTTCATCACTGGGTTTCTCTGACTCTGTTTTTCAGATATATATATATATATATATATATATATATATATATATATATATATATATATACATATACATATATATATATATATATATTTACTCGTTTTATTGGCCATGAAAATACTTTTGCAGTGACATGGAATATCATCAAACATCCATATTTTACCTTTCAGACACACCAAAACCATAAACCTACTAATTACTAGACTCTCTATTTTTGCACAGGAATAGACATTGAAGATAATTATGAAACAGAGTTTGGGGCTTTTGGCAAACCACTTCTGATACTGGCAAAGTTATGTATGTGTTGAAGGTAGTTTGAAAAGAACATAGCTTGCTTGATGGACTTTTAGACTCTATACACTACAAAAATGTTTAAAGAATTACAGCTGGTATTTCTAGAAGCTAAAGCCATTTCTTGTCCCTATTACATTGGATGGAATTAATATTTGCCAAGTGGAAGTAGAATCATCTGGGTTACTAAGAGAGAATAACAATTTCATGAGATATTCTGAGAAATGATAACATTTGTTCACATCTACCCACACCATTTTTGATATGATAATAGTATTGCATTTTTTCTTACACTTCTACTTTCCCCTTCTTCTGCCTCTGTTTATGTATAAAAGTATTTATATGCAAGCTGAGTATTTGCTTTTAAAAGTTCATTTCCAGAGGCAGCAATTTCCTCTACTGATACTGCATTGCATAGTTTTTCTAAGATTTATTTTAATTTTAATTATGTGTATATGTATGTGGGATATAATAATCCATGTAATCTCAAAGGCTGAAAGTTACCAGATCTATTGAAGCTGGAGTTACAGGCGGTTGTGAATGTCCTGACCTGGGTGTTCGGATCTGAATTCAGATCCTCTGCAAGAGCAGTATGTATTCTTAACCACCAAGTGAGCCATCTCTCCAACCTTCCTATCATATAGTTCTGTCTTGCCTGAATTGAAGGAAAAATCACTTCAGAACTGGTCTTTGCTGGTCATCCTCATTCTGCTTATTTTCTTAAGGAATCCAAAAGCTTACAATGGTCAAGTCAACTCCGACCATCACCGTGAGTGTTTTAAACATATCCTAAGTTCCAGAGAGCATTCTAAACTGTGAATTGAGGAGTTCTAAATATTGCAAACAAAATAGCAACTCCTCCAAGGATAACCATTTTGTAGAAGACTTATGGGCAAGCTTAAACAGTTAAGAACACAGTCTTCACATTCTGTGGCTTCGAGGCAAGCCTCTTAGTGCACCAGTGCATTTTTATAAAATTGATAGATGATAGAGAACATTCACAGTCATGACCATATTTAACCTTTGAAACAATGTGAGAGAAAGGGAAGGTTGGTAGACTTGCCTCCCGCCTAAGCTATGTGGAACTGGAGTCACAGAGAAGTTGGGACTTGTGTGTGCTGATTCATCCAGTTCAAGCCCATAGCTTTCATTCCATTTTAGCAAGCTTGCCACATCTCTGGCCCCATTTCATCACATTTTGGACTAAGAAGCCTCCTGAGACATCTGAGTTCTATCTTCTTCTGGGACAGTTTTGACGTCTTCAACCCCCCCCCCCCAAATCATGGGCACTATTGATACATGCACAGGACATGTGGACGAGGCAGTCTAGACAAATGTCAGTGACAGTGAATACTTGTCCTGTTGACTCCAACCTGTCCTAACTTGAGATTGTCTCCTCAGCCGTCAATTCCTGCAAAGAGTCTCCCCATCCACTGTGCTCCTTCTCTGAATGCTTGTCCCATTAGATTCTAGTCAGACCATTTCTAATGTAATTGTGTTCAAGTAGTTGCTTTTTCTTCCTGTTAAGCTTGTACTTTTCATGAGGGCAAAGCTGCTTAGGATGAGCTGACTAATGGGCACAGATGAATCATTGCTAATTGTATCCATGCTGCTCCAGTTGAGACAGGCTTGGCAACAGTGACAGACCTAGCAAGTGCTTTCATTTTGTATGGACTGGATAGTGGCAGGAAAGTAGAAGATTCTTGTCTTCCACATCCCTTGGGGACCTTAGCTGAGGATAGCCATAGCATATTACTGCTCTGCTTCTCAGAATACTTGAACTTTGCCAGAATAGAACCATGACAATACTTGATTCCCATAGCTAAAGAAGAGAGGATGCTTTTAGGAATATTCATCCCATTTTTCACTCCGCACTGGTCAGGTACATGGTCTTGTCCAATAATTCTGTGGATTGAAGTGTATTTCTTAACTTCATGTATTGAAACCACTCATAATTACTATAACGGGGTGGGCTAACAGGGGATCCCTGAGGTTAGATGAAATTTCGAGAGTGGGACCATGACAGGATGGGATTAGCATCCTTAGAAGGATATGAGAATGTGTGCCCATGTCCAGTCTCTCTTCCTGTAGACTCATAAGCAAGAGATCTTGTGAACACAGAGCCAAAGAGCTGCTGAATCCAAGACTGGTTCTGACTGCTCTAGTACCTTAATCTTGGCATCTAAGCTTTACCACTGCAAAACGAATGTCTAGTGTCAACGCCATGAGTTGGTTTGGTGGAGAAAGATTGGTTGTAAAGTTCCTGACATGCAGCGTTCAGTCCAGAGAATCCATTAAAAAACAGCAAACAATCAGAAAGAGATAGACATGGTGGTAAGGGTCTGTCATCCCAGAGACAAGAAGTTTCTTGTGGCTTGCTGACCAGCCAGCCTAACTTTTTGGTGAGCTCTAAAACACTTAGAAACTCTGCCTCACAAAATAAGGTGTGGACAGTGTTTAAGCTACAATACCAACGTTCACCTCTAACCTTGACACACACTTGGACACTTCCATACATAGACACAAAGCCACTTAGTTTATGGTAGTGTGGTAGACAGCTAGATGTGTCTGTTAGAAGCTGGGATATGTGGGGAAAACAGTGGCTATCTGTTGGGCAATAATTGTTCCTGTCATAACTGAAAGGGCAATGGACAATACAAGCATAGATCCTGTTCCTAGGGATGTAAAGGAACTTGTTGCTTTTATTTGTGGCTTTCAGCTTGTCTACGTGAATTACATCCAAGCCACAGGTAATTAGTAGTTTTAAGTTCTGTATACTTGGGCAGGTCACAGAAACACTGAAAACTTAAATAAATAAGAGTCCTGTGTTTTTGCATAGTGCAGTGAGGCCTGACCTGGCCTTTGTGCCTTCTACTGTCTCTATAGAAACAAAGGAACTGCTAACAATGAAACTTAACATAGAAAAGTACCCAGTGTGGTTAAAGAAATAAACAAACCTTTGTTTATCATTCTGAAGGTGACCTAGTTGCCATGGTAACAGCAGGCGTTTCTACCCATCTTGATTTTCTCACTTACCAAAACTCTTTGCTTGGCATAGACTTTCAAATAAATGTAATTGGAGGTGTACATTTGAGATGCCATAACAAATTTAGTATTTTTATACAAATTAAGATTAGTAATAAAAAATGAAATGAATTTGAATTATTTATTCTCTAATACTGCATCTTATGGCCCATTCTATGTTGCTTTTCTTCAGAAGAAAATCTAATGAGAATTATGTGAGAATAGAGTCAGGATAGAAATTGCTTATTTTTTTTTAGGAGCACAGGAAGACCAGTGATACCTGGATGCACAACCAGATAGATCTGTCAAAATTCCTGAATCTCAGAAGTGGAGAAAGTAGACAATCAGATTTGATGATTTCTTTAGGAAACATATAAAGGAGAATTCTATGTCAGAGCGTTAAGAATACTTTCCCTTTTGTATGTTAACATTAAAAATCAACATGTTACTTTAAAAATACCATTGTGTAAACTAAAGTAGCTGTCTGGAGTTCCTTGAAGTTCATGGTTTGGCTTCAGCAGGCTTTAAGCAAATATACTGTCAGAAATCAGTTTGGATACATTTCCAGCAGCTGATGCCCTAGTCACAGAAAATACTTCATAAAACCAATACCCTGAAATATCAGAGGATTGTGCATATATCAGGTACCCAACATGCCTAACATTGTATTAATTACTCTAATAAAATAAAGCTGGGTGGACTTTAAAAAAAAACTTGCCCATGAAGAATGCTCTGCTCAAGCCAAAGCAATTTTTTTTTACAAGTTCTTTTGGAAATCTGGAAGCATTTAAGCATTTTCCCATTCTTTTTATGGGACAATGCCTATTGCCCTGCCAGTGAGCCACGGTACAGAATCCCCCATTAGGAAGACAGACCCTTAGAACCAGTTTATCAAATATTCTGCTCTCTTTGCATTAATAACAGTGTTTAAAAATTTGGAGCACTTCACATCGGCAGGCACATAAAAATAAATATATTTAACATTTTAGTACAGGGATGTGGAAGAACTCTTGGTGAGGTTTCTCAGTTTAATCTGAAGCCAAAATCAAGCCATTCTGCGTGGAAGATGGGCAGGAGTTACTCTGCCAAAGTAGAGAAGTTTTGCTTTTGTTTTTAATCATTGTGAAAGGTTGGTAATGTTACAGCAACAAAGGACTGAGACAGGGGTTTCTAAACCCCTGTCTCAGGCCTCTTATGTACAACCAGACCTTTTTCCATAAAGGACTTTATTCTTGTTTCTGTGGAGAGATGTGGAGAAGTCTTATGATATATGATTCATAGCCCTAACTAGAATCACAGTAGTGAGGGTGGTGCTTTCACTTGCTAAAATTGTCAAGGTTTTGTGTCAGCATGTTTGAGTAGCATGCTCTGGACTGTGAGAAGGAAGGATGGCAATGGAACAGAGAATTTTTTAAAAAGATGTAGTTGTGTGATGTAGGTGAATGGGCCATCATGTGGCTTTGCACACAGGGTTCATATATGTGTAATCTGAATCTCTATGAATGTTATGAATAGCTCCAAAAATTTGCTTGTTGATAATAAAAACTATTATTATCACTATACTTTATAAAAAATGGAAACCATTTTAAGAGTCATACCGAATTTTGGCAAGTAGCTACTTTTTTTGTATGTAAGTTGGCAAGGAAGGACTGGAATTATTTTATAGTCATCCCTGATGAAGTAGGTCCAGGTCATTCTTTGAAGATAGTAGGAAAAGTATGAGGTCATGGCCTGTAGTTAGTCAGGCTTGCAGACAGGGGACATTTAAGGAATATTAATCTTGATAGGGTGACTGTGACTGAGTAAAACTTTTCACTCACAGCCTCAGCCCTGAACTGTGACCTTCATAAAGTCATTACATTTAAGTATATTAATCGTGTATTAATTGGGCCATCTTACAGTCTTATTAATGAGGAGACTGACATTCAGAGAGTTAATTTACATAGTGTCTTCTATTGATTTAGTGGCAGGTAGGGACCAGCTCTGAGGCTTTCTGGTTCCTTGTCCTGTCTTCTTTGTTATTCTACCCTCTTACACCATCTCTTCATGGGGTACAGAGTCTCATATACATGTATACATATGAGCACACACACACACGACTTAAAAAACTGTCCTATTACCTTTGAAAATGGGCTAAAACTGGCAGGCAGGTAGAGGTCTGGGGTTATTTGGTATTAAGATTTCCTAGATCAGTGTTTTTTGTTTTTGTTTTGTTTTGTTTTGCTCTTTTGGGGGGCCCTGCTACCCAGCTCCCAAATAAATCATTCACATGGAGGCTTATTCTTACTTATAAATGTCTGCCCTTAGCTTGGCCTGTTTCTTGACAGCTTTTCTTAAATTATTTTGATCTTTGTTTTGCCTCTGGCTCTTCTGGGTTCTCTTCTGTAAATCTTACTCTTACTCTGTGGCTTGCTGGGTAGCTGGGTGGCTGCCCCTGGAGTCCTCCTCCTTCTCTGGCTACTTTTTTTCCTCCCAGATTTCTTCTTCTATTTATTATCTCCACCTGCAGCCTCATCTAATTCTCTCTCCTGCCTCCCTATTGGCCATTCAGCTCTTTATTAGACCATCTGGTATTTTAGACAGGCACAGTAGCACAGCTTTGTAGAGTTAAACAAATGCAACATAAACAAAAATAATACACCTTAAAATAATATTTTACACCTTTCCCCCTTTTTGTCCAAATAAAAATAAAGATCTTAACTTTAACATAGTAAAATACATAGAACAAAAACAATTATCAAGTAGGAATTACATTTACAATATTTTGTCCACTTGTAGTTAGCATATTTAGAGAAAAGAATGCATTATTTATTCTATCTTAGTGAACCTAAATTTTTCAACTTAATTTACTTTCTATCATTATTAAGGAAAACTGCAACTATAACTGTCTAGTCTTGAACTCTATCAAAGACTCAGAAAGATGTCTAACAAGAGAGACATTTGGCTGCCTCGACAGTCACTCAAAGTTCCTCTGAAATGTTGGAGCATCCATCTTTAGTCTACAGGCCTAAAGTATCTGGCAGACTTTTCAGTGAAACAGGAAACTTGAAGGACTATTCTGCCTTCTTTTGGTAAAGTTCAGCAGTCACTTTCCTGTGTGTCCTGCAGAATATCTGACAGACTAATCTGTGAAGCAGGAATTTTGAAGGACTGTCCTGCCTTGTTTTGGCAAAGTTCAACAGTATTTTTCTTGTGAGTCCTGCATGTCCAGTCTGAAAATCACATTGTCAGCAATTAAAGGCAAGAACAGTTTCTTTGCCTAGTGGCTAATCTTGCCACAATAAAAGCAAACTCCATAAGGAGCTTCTTTAATGCCCATCATTACTGATGTAAATTGTTGTTTCCAGGAGATTTATCTCCTTGTCATAAAAGCCTTAAGTTAACAAAACATTTTAAATGCCATATTCTGTAGGTCTTTGAATGGTGTAAAAACTCACTATCTCCGTGTCTATCTGTCTGTCTGTCTGTCCGTCCATCCATCCATCCATCCATCCATCCATCTATCTATCATCTATCTATCTAAAATACCTATTTAACTTAGAAAACATACCTAATGTGGTTACAAGTTTGATTATTATAGATTAACCACTAACTTCTTTTCTTATTTGTAAATTGCATTTTTAAATGAACTGCATAAGCAAAATACTCCAAATAAGAGTGGAAACATATATAAAATGATAACTTTAAATTTGTATCTAAATTACAAAAATCCATGGCAATGAAAAATATCAGAGATTATAGTTGTCTTTTTATCCTGTAATCTTATATTCTCTGAAATTGTAACAAGTATCCTTAACTCACCAAATAACCAAAGATCACCCACACCCCCAACTCTTGGGAATATGGGCACAGGTTTCTCCACTCTGCTTCCTGCCATCTGGGAGCAAAATATCCCTCAGGGGTCCCTGAGAAAATTTTAGATCATAAGTTCTGGGAAGACCAACAGTAACCTTTGCTGATAGACATCACCTGTCAGTGTTCAGGAGGTCACCCTCGATCTCATCTGACCCATATTATTCCTGAAGGAATCCACAGTCTCTCATCTCCTGTAGGAACAAAACTCCAAAGAATTTTTGATTTTCATTTGATAAATGTATCTTTCACTTGCTTTTTAAAGTTAAGATAGTTCTAAAGTATCTAGGTTGGTTCAATTTTGCAGTCCTGTTCATAAGCTCAGGTCTGCCAGCAGCCATCTCTCGCCCATCAGCAATCAAAAAATTCAAAATCCACACAATACTATACAGGACCTAGATTCTCTGTGTATTTCCCATCTTCCACAGCTTTTTTTCTCTTATTCTTTCTTTAAAGACTTTATTTTTAAACTATTCATTTTTTCTATGACTATATTCTTTTTTTTTTTTTTCTTAAGCCTATGCACACTGTTAAACACACTGTAACCTCTTTAGAGGTTTTCCCATCAGGAGCTCTTTTATTGCATACCGTTTAGCCTTTTTGACTTCAGGAACAAACTTTAGACTGCTAACTTGTACTGGCTTTGGTGGCTGGAACTACCCACTTCTTGGGTCATGAAAGTCTAACCTAACGTTTGTGGTCCAGTTGGAGGTCTGTACAACCAGGAACTGCACTCAACCTTTCTAGAGCTCTAGAATGCTGATGTTTCTGCTGTGGCCAGCCTTTTAACTTTGTTTTTGTTCCTACTTAATGTACTGACTGCTCAAGGGCTTGTCAACAGGCAGGAGCCCTTAAAGCAGCGGTCTTCTCTTATTTTCCTCTTCAGCTTTCTTAAATGCTACATGGAAATTTGCTCGCACTGGGCACCAAAATATTGTTTGTTTTTTCTCTTTGGAGAGGGCACCACAAAGCTCCCAAATAAATCACTCATATGGAGGCTAATTCTTACTTATAAATGCCTGGCCTTAGCTTGGCTTTCTTTAACTTATATATTTCCATCTTTCTTTTGCTTCTGGGATTTTTCTATTGTCTTCTGCAATTCTTACTCTTACTCAGTGGCTTGCTGTGTAGCTGGGTGGCTGGTCCCTGGAACTCTCTTTCTTCACTGGCTACTTTTTTTTTCCCTCCTAGATCTCTCCTTCTGCTTATCCTCTCTGCCTGCCATCCCTGCCTATTTCTCTTTCCTGCTTCCATATTGCCCATTCAGCTCTTTATTAGACCATCAGGTGTTTAGACAGGCAAAGTAACACAGCTTCACTGAGTTAAACAAATGCAGTATAAACAAAAGTAACGCACCTTAACATAATAGCCTACAACAGCTCAATGGTTTTCAGCCTGTGGGCTGTAACTACTTTGGCAAACCTCTCTCTCTCTAAAAATGTTTACATTACAATTCATAGCAGTTGGAAAATTACAGTTATGCAGTAGCAACAAAAATAATTTTGTTGTTGGCTGTCACCACAATATGAAGAATTGTGTTAAAAGGCTGTAGCATTAGGAAGGTTAGGAACCACTGACTGTGAGTGGACAGCATTTGCTGTGTGAAGGAAATCATTTGTTGAGTTTAAAGTTCCCCCTTTTATCTCAGAAGTATAACAAAAGGGCCCTTAGTCCAGTTTTGTGTTGTTGTTCTTTGACTATTCCCGAATGTGCTTATCTTAAACATAATTTCTCTTCCCTTTCCATGAATGATATTATGTGCTCTATTGTGATTGGTCACTTTTTACATCTCTGATTATTGGACGCAGAACATCCAGTGTCTTTCTAGATCATTTTCTACCATATTTATTGAGGCAGGGTTTCCCTCTGAACCTGAAGTCCACCAATTCTGGCAACTTTAGAAAGCCAGTTTGTACTGAAGATGCTGTGTCTCTGCCTCTCCAGAACTGTGATCACACTAGGCTGCTATTCCTGCCTAGCATTTACACGGGCTCTGGACATCTAAATTCCGGGATCCTCACACTGGCATAGCAAGTTCCTTTGTTCACTGTGCCCCAAATTGTACCTTTTTGAAGGGCTTTCACATTCTTTCTATTGATTAGCTATCAATATCCTTGAATCTACTGGTCCTTAAAATATATCATCATTTTTGTAGGGATTTTTGATGTTTTATTTTGTTTTAATAACGTAAAACTCAACTGGCTTTGGAAAGGAGCAGTGTGGCTACTTCCCTTTCTCCTGGTTGACTTTTAGATCCAGCTAGAAGTTGAACCCCAAATTTGGAAAATTCTCCATATCTTAGCCCCACTCTGTTCTCTGTGTCTGCACCCTCTCTGCTTACCTTGTCGGCTCACAGTTGGTGGTTGGCCCTCTGCACTGTTAGAGCTCTTGTGCCCCTCTGGAGTCTTTCCCTGTTGTACCTTTGATTCACTTTCCTGTTTCAGCCCTTGCTGGAACCCAGACCTGTGTACTTTTGCAAGGGTTCCAATGAATCAGACTTTTATTTTTCCCCTGTATTTTTCCTCGGTGAACTCCTGGGAGCATTTTTAAAACTCCTTGTTTCTTTAACATTGTAGGTTTATTTGTTCCTTTGGCTTAGTGCCATATTTTCTTTGTGAGAAGTTGTTCTTTATTCTAGCTTGAAGTATTTATACTTCATTCCGGAATGGCTCTTTATTACAAAATGAGCATGTAACTCATTTTGTAAGGATAAGGATGATTTCTAAGAATGTTTCTCTATTGTCATTTTTAAATGTCTTAACTAGTGAGACTAAACAGTAGGCCCTTGGCACTGTACTGTCTTCATGGGGGTGACCCTTTTTATAGTGAAATATCTGAACAGTTTTAACAAAAATCTTCTCAGAGCCTATACAATGGCAGGCTCTTTAATCCTGGCTAGAGTTCTAGCCATGCTGGAGAGCAAATGAATGAGATCGTGGATTCCACCTAGACTCTGCTCACCAAAGCATAGTGTAGGATATCCCACACCTGCTTAGTCATTTGTCATTCGCCCTCACTACCCTCTGAGGTCAGGATTACCGATGTACTATCTCATTGCTAGTCCAAAGAGGCAGGGTGATTTGTGGAATACCCCACTGTCAGAAAGAGAGCTGAGCTGTTGACTGGGCTCTAATGGTTTTCATCACTTATCTCTTTTCTTGTCTACTCGGCTTTTTCTCCTCCAGAACCTGGCACACACAGTGAAGCAAAACTGTTGCACTGATTATCAGATTCGCTATAAAATGTCATAAACCATGCTCTAGTGTCTATAACAGCCTTTCATAGTTACCATGCATCTTTCAAGTAACTAATAGTGAGATTTTTTTTTCAATGTTAAATATGATGAACTTGGATTGCCCTATGGTGAAATTTGAATTTTTATGCCACTCGCAGATTTGTGAGGATCTAAAGGGGACCACGATCACAATTTAACTTCAATTGTAAAGTTCTCTGGTTTTACCTCAAAACTGAAGTTAAAGTCTAAAGAGGTATATTCCCAAGCAGGCGAAAAAGATGTTAAATGCACTTCACAGAATTGATTGATTATTGGTAATTAGTTACACAATTAAAGGCCTGCTTATAGATATTTTGTGTGTGAAATAATTATAATCTTAACTCTACCAAGTCAAATAGCAACATGCTGTAAGTCCTCAGAAGCTCTAATAACCTTCAGTGTTAATGAAGGGTCTCTCTAACCCCATGAATTGTATAAAGAGTCCATTAAGATAGGTGGAGAAGTCTAACAAAGAGCCTAACACTTATTTTCACCACTCAGATTTTAAAAATCAAGGTCAAGCGGAGCTGTTAGTTTTGCCTCTTTTGTCTTGTTTCCTGGGTCTAGTAGGCAGAGATTTGGCCTTGGTGAAGACTGTAGAGATGCAGAAGTAGATCAGGTCGTGGACAGGGCTAGGAGTGCATTATTCCAGACCTGGCCCTGTTATAACAACAAAAGTCCTTGAACTTTGCTCTATCCTGCACCAGTCTTTATTTTCTAAACAGTGTCATGCGACCTAGCAGCACACATTGACCTCAGGATCTTAAGCCTGCTTTGTATCTTGAGCATTCCTGAGAGATGATCCATCAGGCTCTGCTCCCACTGGAGAAGTCACGGTCTCCCGTTAGGTAGGAACACTTACAGAGGAAAGATTGTCTACACTGTGAGATCTATCCTCTTTTTTAGTGATTTTGGCTCTTCAGTCCTGCAGAAAGCCTTTGGCATGCAATGGGTTTGTTTGATGTATCTCTCCATTGCTATCATATCCACACGCAGGCTTATCACTGCTCCATTCTTCAGCTGATCTTCACAGGACTAGTTGTCTGAACCCTTTGCTTGCCCTGCCCTATTTGGATCCCAGGAAACATGGGGGGGGGGGTGTTAGTGTTCCTTCACTAGCACTGAAGGATATGGGTTTTTCTGAGGAATTAGAGCACATTGCTATTTGACTTGGTAGAATTAACTACAGTAGTATACCTTTAACACTGGATTGCTTTATATTGGGGGTCTTTCTTTGAGAATGTGGTGATTAACTCCATGGGAGAAAGTCTGCTTAGTCTATTTGTGTTTTTAACTTGTAAAAACCACCTGGATTCCTGCATATGCAAGTGGCTAGGGAAGTCTATGTCCACATGAGTACATCTCACCTAGAAGTAGAATTTTACAAGTCTTAGAGCATAGCAGCCCAACCTCATTCAATTCTTTATTCTTCTCTCCACTGTAGCTTTTTGGTGTGGGAGAGACATCATTGGTCTAACTTTTTGCCCCCTCTGGGTACTTCTGACTACACTCAGTATCCTGCCATCCATCGGCCTCTTGGGTAAAAGCTTTGGGTGTGGCCACAGAGATCTTTCACATCCTATTTCTTGCTACACACTGACTCCTCTTTATCCTTAAACAGCTGTTGAGACTGGTAGAAAACATTGTACCTTATAACCATGACTTCATCCATCAGAGCTCCTTCCTATGCTGTGTAGACCCAGTTTCAAGACACACACAGTGCCATGGTACCACCTACGCATCCCATTTAGTCCATCAATTTGGATGCCTTGTGCTGCTCTTGGCTGTAGACCTGCAAAAACAAAGCCATTGGATAAAGCAGCTTGGATCATGTAATAAAAATCTTGTACCTTTTTGGAGGCCCAGTAGAGGGAAATGATTTATTTTTGCCCTACCAAATAAAACATTCTAGAAATCCAAGGTGAAAATTGGATTTTAACTGCTACTAACATTTTGAGCATATAAAACCGGCAAGTGTTGAGTGCTTTGCCTGATTAAAAAGAAGAGCCCAGCGTCTGGTGTAAGAGTGAGCTATGTGCAAAGTGCTTGGTGTCTCAAATAAGCCCAACAAATTTACAAAACTGGGAGAGAATGGTAAGCAGATGTTGACAGCCAGGTTTCAGCAATGGAGACCTCTTGTTTTCATTTGTTCCTTGACTTATACCTGGATCATTGTCCCCTTTCTCTTCCTGCTCCTAATCTTCATGCTTGGGTTTAAATTGTCTATGGTTAAGCTCAAGGGCTTGGACAGCCATCCTGATTCAGGGTTAGGTAGTTTGTTTTCACCTTGGTTCTCCCTCTCCCTCTCTCTCCCCCCCCCCTCTCTCTCTGTATGCGTGTGTATACGTGTACATGCATGTCTATTCTTCCTGTCTTAGACCTCATGCAGATCCAGACCTGGGACTGGAGCATTCCCATTCAGCATGCCCACACCTAGCAAAGAGCTACCTGCACACAGGCTTCCCTATTGGTCTGCTGGTTTTTAACAGTCATGCAAGCAATGTCTGTCCAACCAACTAGGTTGCTTTTCTGCCTCTTTTAAGAAAACTATGCTTATCTTATCCTGTCTGCAGAACAACTATATAGATGTCATGGATGTGATGACCCTGGCCTTGCTAACTTGCCCTAAAGCATAATTATATATATATATATATATATATATATATATATATATATATATATATTTAGGTTCTTGTCAAAAATAGACCAACTCAAAATGTCTTTAGGACTGCCTTTTATTCCAGGGAAATCTATTTTGTCCTAGAAATGCATTTCTTGTTGACTATGCTCCCTGAAGAATCTGACAATTTGGATCTGATGTGGGACATCTAGATGTCAGCTTTCAGATGATGATGGTGACAATAATAATGATAAGTGATAGTGACAGAAGAGATAGCTTTACTTAGCACTTACACGCGTGAGGCATAATACAGTGCTGTACATGGAGTTTACTTTTTAAGTTCATGACCATGTAGAAAGCCACTATTATGTAATCTATGTTATGGATAAGAAAATTTGTCTGACTATGTGTGTAGGGAGTCCTGGAACCAGAATTCACACCCAGGCCTCTAGAGTATATCAGTTACTGTTTTAACCACTATCATATACTGCTTTTGGAAAGCATATAACACTTGTCAAAATTATTAAAGTCATATAAAATCGTAAAAGCCTTAGGACATCAACACCATGCTGTACCTCAAACTCTGTCACCCTAGCTGGCCTTCTCTGATGTGGTTTTGTTTTATGAATTGTATTTGTAGTTTCTCAGAAGGAGGCATGCCTAGAGCCAGCAGGAAGGAAACACCGTCCATGGAGGAGGCCTGCCAGGCGGTGTCTACACCTTGTTCTTAGGGTCACCATTCACTTTGACTTTCCCTCATTGTGTGTAGCCCCTGTGCTGGCGTATGTATGCTAATTTCTGATGGGTTTCCGCGTAGTAACTGCTCCACTCAGCATTACTGAGCACTTGAAATATGTCCTGTTTGAGGATATACAGATAATAAGTCATTAATACATAAGCACTGGACTGAAATTGGTAGCCGTGGACCTGTGTAGAACCATCTTTGAAATAAAGCAAATGAATCACAAACTGAGGAGCCAGTGATGATTCTTATGGTAGAAACAAATTTGGAGAAAAAAAAAATGATAACATTCCAGAGAGAGAGAAGGGGAATGGGAAAGAGGGAGGGGGAAGAGAGAGAGGGAGGAAGAGAGGCAGAAAGAGAGGCATTCAAACAGACCTGAGTTGTTCAGACAATGAAAGGTTCTTTGCCAAGCATAAATAGATGCTCAGAGGTAGAAGGCAATAAGATATTGTCTAAAGTGGGGACAAGAGGGATGTCTCTAGCCTGCCTGGGGATAATGTCAGACAATGTTGTTGGTCATTAGTAAGTAGATCAGATTTCTTTTAGAAAAGATTACTCTGGAAACCATTTGAGGATTTTTTTTTTTTTCATACAGAGAAACTCCTTAGATGCTTCCCATTTGTGCACAAGACAAAGACATAGGATATGTGCAGCTGGGGAGTGAGAGCCAAGTAAGACTCATTGCAGTCTGATCCTTGGGTGATCTTCCAGGCCAGACTCTATTCTCTAGGTAGTTAGTTCTAAATACCATCAGTCCCCTGCCTCATGGTCATTTGATCTCTTGTGGTGCCTAGGTGTCTCACCTGACCTTAACATCTGACAATATGGAACCATAGTTATAAAGTATTTGTTCTGCCAACTCGGGCTGGTCTTGACTAAAATTGCCAGCCCTTTCGAGCTTGGCTGATCTCCCTGGAACATTAGTCTCTGCCAGACTGATCTGGCTCAGCCTCTAGTCATCTCTAACATTGTTCCTTCTTTGCCTGTCCCTTGGAACTAACTCCTCAGTTTCAGTGATTCATCCCCTGTCTGATTCTATAGTTTTATGGCTACCCATTTCAGTCCATTTTTTTTTTTTTTTTTTGTATCCCAGTTCATGGGATGTATTATAAGTGCTCGATAAATGCAGAGCGAAGGAACAATAAAAGAACACGCCAACAAAAGAATGCTTGGGCAAGCAAGTACTGTAGGGAAACTCAAAAGCTGTCCAGGTGAGGGGATAGGGTGCAGTCAAGGAGAAAGCAGGCAAGTGGTAAAAACCAGAAGCCTTGTACATGGACCTACTCTGCTGCTTCAGATGTTCATAAGAGTTTAAAAATACAAAGTTCATAGATTTAAATGAGCTTATTCACTTCTGTGTTGTATTGACTATGTCCTAGTGTTTGGCCTCCAAGTTTTATAACCGTTCTTTTCCTCTGTAGCTGCACGTTGTTATCAAGGGAACTGTTTATAAAGTGACTGTGAAGCACCCCAGCTCTGTGGCTGAGCATTCGGTCTACACTCAGTTAACCTTCCCATTTCACACCTCATTGCAGTGTGGCAAAGCGCTCCCTGGCCTTTCAAAGCAAGAGGACTGCTGTGGGACAGTGGGGACCTCCTGGGGCTTTAACAAATGCCAGAAATGCCCCAAGAAGCCATGTAAGTGAAATGTCATCATTCCTTTGCTGCTTAATGGAGCATACCTCTTTTTCTACCGTGACTCTTCATGATGAGTCTTTAAGACCTTCAAAGAAATCTCTGGCTGTGTTCCAGAACATAGTGTTACAACCTACATTTCTGGAAACATTGCAAGACTATTAAAACTTTCATATCACTTCTTTAAAAAAAAAAATGCAGTTACCAGTTGCCTTCTGCAGTTTAGCATTTTATGTTGGGGAAGCACTATGAAGAACTAATGAGCAAAGCCAGCTCTTCTGGCCCTTGGGAATAGGAAATAGAGGACTTTTAAGATGGCAAACAAGTGCTTCAAACCCTATTTTTAAAAAGTCAGCACGTTTACTATCTATTTGGTTAGATTCCTTAAGTTGAAATTTCATGACCATTCTACAACTTAGGCTACAGATTCCATTCTGGTGCCGATCTCCTCCTTCCTGAAAAGACGCCCAGGTGAGGAGTTGACTGGTTATTGATTTGCACAAAAAGGCATATGTAATCATGGAGGATTTTGCCTCTCCTTTCTTAAAATTACTGTTGTGCTGCTTCAGTCCTCCGTGGCTGTAACACCACCATGCTGTGATTTGCTCTCAAGAGTGTTGAGCAGCAACTGTTATTTGAATAAATCCAGACTTACACCATTCCACTCTCCTCTTCTCCACAACAGATTGTAACGTTTAGTCTCTGGATGTAGCGTTAACTCTGGCTGACATTTCTAAGAAGCACCTCTTAGAAGGATGGCACTAACTTGTTTTAATTCGAGTGTCCTATAACTTCTGTTTTTGCCAAAGTGGGACTCCCCTCTCTCCTCAGCTACCAGTCTTTGTTTTTATAGAGCTGAAGACTTTGATAATCATCACCCCCTTATTCTCATTTGCTTCAGCCAGATGATTTTTATTTTTTCATCTTAAATACTGGTTGTTTGGATTAATAGTCTCAGTTTTATTTAACACTTTTTAAGATTTATTTATTTTATTCTATATATGTGTCTTGCTTGCATGCACATTTGTGTTCCTCACTTGTGCCTTGAACCCACAATGTTTAGAAGAGGGTGTCAGGAGAGTTATGGATGGTGTGAGCTTCACGTAGATGTTAAGAACTGAGACCCTGTACCTCTGTAAGAACTACTGAGTTGTCTCTCCAGGTCTCACTTGCCTTCTAAACCTCTTTGTTTAATCTTAAAAGCTGCTGGTTCAGAATTCTACCTCTTTTACACTATTCTTCCAGCCATTTAAACTCTCTCTCTCTCTTTCTCTCTCTCTGTCTGTCTGTCTTTGTCTCTGTCTTCCTGTCTTTTAGACTCCAAGTTTCTCATACATTCGGGTTCTCTCAATATCTAAAGCTGATTTCATTATATTTGTTGACACTATTTATGTTTCTTAGAGGATTCAGTTACAGAATTTCCTGCTAAACTTGATGAAAGTTAGTTCTTCATTAAAGGGGGGGGGGGGCACATGAGCTACTAAGTAGTAAAAGAATAGATTCTCCAAGATGATTGATAATAATTAGTGGTGTAGATTTCCAGGCAGCTCACTTGAAGACCTGTTTATCTAAATTATCTCAGTTATTTGACTGAAGGAATCTCTGAGATCTATTTGAAATTATTTAAAGGACATGGCGTTTAGAGTTGGAGTGATATGAACTTGACTGCCGATGCTGTCATTGGCTGTTGATTCTGACAAGCCCTTAACTAGGAATCTGCATCTAAGTTGCTGAAAACATATTGCCATCTGTTTCGGGAGCCATGTGAGCTTGTCTAATGATGTGGGTGGTGACATGTTTCCCACCGTTAGGTCTAAGGTCCGGGTGAGAGGAAATCCTCCAACTTGGGTCCTAATATTCTTTCCATCTCCCTCCTTATTTTCTTTTCCCATTCACTTCTTTGTGCTTTTTCTCCAAATCTTAGCTATTTCTATTTTTTCTCTTTCCTAAATTCCAAAGGAGCCAAGAGGGACAGAGGTCAGGGTTCAGAGGCAAAACAGCCTCTGTCCACCCCCACCCCACACTCCATTTAATTCCTAAGGCCATTCCTGACCTCCAGTCATTTGCATCTGCATCATCTGGAAATGAATTCTCTGCTCTATAGGGTGTTGTTAGCTCCACAGTTCAGTCTTGTGGTGATTTCAGTTGAATGAAAAAAGACAAAGTTGCCCTTTTAACCAAACATTGATGAAAATAAGTCCATAGGTTGGCTCTTTTGATGTATGAATTATAGAGAACGCTTTGGTTTCGGGGCCGTGGGGATGATGAATGAAGTGAACTCTAACATCTTGGCACTTTTTTTCTGCTTGTACTGTCTAAAGTGACTCAGCCCTGAGAAGCACAGTCAAGGTCACATTCTTCTTAAAAACCTTTCCTTCCCTTGGTTGGTACTGCGCTCTAAATCATATTCATGTTGGAAGAGAGAAGACTTCCCTTGGCTGCTATATAAGATGGTTTTGTGTTTCATGTCCTTAACCCCCCCTCCCCACAAGTGCTTTAAACTTCAACTTTCAAGTGTTTTTTATTTAAAGAAGATTTTTGTTTAGCCACATACAAAAACTTTTCATTGGAGGTATTTTTTTTGTTGTTATGAAAGCTTAATTTTAAATCTGTAAATGATTTCATTAACTAGTCTGGCATCTATTAGCAATGTGCTCAGTGTAAACACGTCTCTTGCCTTCATAGAGTTTTAGGAGAAAATTAGCATCGAATCCCAAGCAGAGGAAAACTTTGAGAGATCATCTGGCCTGGTTCTGGGCCTTGAAAAGCCTGTTGAATATGATCATTTGGTCTTTGAAGGACTCACAGCTGAGATCCCAGTTTCTGTAGGCACCCATGTTAGTGTCTTCATTATATGGGACAACGCTGGACACGAGGTCAAGAGATAAGCCTCCACAAGCCAGCATTTCCCATTTTAATCCCCCCTGCTCCATCCTCTGAAATGAATAACTGTAGAAGAATTGCATCTATGATACGAACACTTAATCAGTAGTTGGAAGATAATGTAAAACAGTCTTATGATTCAGTTAACACAGTAAAGATTTGCTGGTAACTTCCTAGACCTACAGCTATTGTAAAATAGGAAGTGTACTAAAAACTAGCATGAGGTTAAAACAGTTGTAGAGTTCTTTATTGGTACTGATAGATTGTAACAGATAAGTCTTTTGGTGCCATAAATGGCACTGCATCCAGCCATTTCAGACTGTCAGAATTTAAACTGTGTATGTAATGAAGGATTTTGCTTCCCACCTACAGCCTATCATGGATATACTCAGATGATGGAATGCTTACAAGGATATAAACGGGTTAACAACACATTTTGTCAAGGTAAGGCTTATTGAATTACTTATGTGGACTTGATGGGTATCTATGTTTCTGGCCTGGACTTTCTGGCCTCGTCCTGTGTCCCAGACCCACTGACCCGCAGTCCCACAGAAACACACAGTTACTTGTATGAATTTTATGCTGATCAACCTAGGGCCCAGGCATATAACTTGCTAACTCTTTACTTTTAAACTAATCCATGATTCTTATCTTGTTCAGGCATGTGGCTTGGACCTTTTCTCAGAGCAGCATAGTTGTCCTCTGTACCTGCTGGCTTCTTGGTTGCATCTCTCTGGCATCTCTGCCCTGCTCTTCCTGTTCCCAGAGTTTTCTTAGTCTGGTAGCCCCACCTACACTTCCTGTCTGCCTCTGGACAATCAGCTTTTTATTAAACCAGTAGGAAGGACAAATATTTACAATGTACCAGAGATACTCCCACAGCATGTCTTGGCATTTTAGAAATGTGAGTTGTTCTGTCAGATGATGCTATTGGGTCCAGCATGTGACAGTTATATGGAGAGTCTATGACATCCTGTTCTTTCTGTGTAAGTAAGGACACACTGACATTTAATGTGTGGTTGGTAAGTAAGCTTCTGGAACTCTTAGCTTTTTTTTAACTTGTAGCCAAAACCTCCAGGAGTGTGGATAGCACCTGGCAGACCCTGGGTCCCCATGCTAGTCTTATTGTATGGGTGAATAGGTCCCTGTACCTATACCCACTTAGCAGAGGTACTTCCTTGTTGAGCCATCATTCACAACAGAGTTCCCCTTTCTCTTCCCATTGCTACCCATCTCAGATTATGAAAGAACTAAAGATGCCCATGAGCCTGTCTCCTAAGCAGCCAGAAAGCTAGAGAGTTCAATGGCAGGTGCCCTGAGTACTTTTGCATCATTTTCTTAGTGCAATAGGGGGCTGTATGTACAGGGAATGCCGCAAAATTCATCTAGTCTTGGGCCTCTGAGTGAAGAAACTAAAGCCACACTGAATGGTAGAGTATCTTTTGTGCGGTTGAGTTGAACTGAAACCATAGCTTAATTTGACCAGTGCTTACTTTAGTACTCAATATCACCAATTTTTGATTTAGTTCCTTGGTGAGACCACTGCCAAGAGTCCTCAGACACAACTAGCTTTTCTTCCTACTGCTTAGTCCTGAGGTTATTTCTTTATGTTGTGCTTTAAAAATTTTCTTCCAAGTTTGTTTTTGGGATAGATTTTGATTGTCCCCAACTAAGAACCCCAGTCTCACTGATTCATAAACTCAGAGCCTAGAGCTCATGACAGATTTTTAAAAAATTACTATGAGTGAAGAAAGGGTTTATTTATTATTGATAAGAGAGTCATTATTGGTGTGTGTCTTTAACTGGGGGAAGCATTGATGGCTTAGGGATAAAACTAAGACGTTCTTAGTGATTCTTGATCAATTCTGTGTCTAAAAATAAAACTCAGTGTCCAGAACCTTATCATGTGGCAAGCAAGTAACTAATTTTCTTTCTTTTTTTTGAAATGTAAGAAGCAGGCTTGAATTTTCTTAATTTTATTCTAATAACTGCTTATTTTATTCTAGTCATTTCTCTGGAATGATGTATTTATTCAAGAGTATCTGTTATTCCTTCAGATGTCTTTGGGAAGTATGTGATGTTATGTATATGTGCAGATGGAGAAACTTGAGGTCCCTGGAGTTTAGGTAATTGGTATAGACTAAGTATCAAGCTAGGACTGAAACTGGGTTCTAAGATATACTGAGCTATGCACAAAGAACCTGTCTGGATTTTTTTTTTTTTAAGTAGAGGAAAAAACTTTGCAAGGAATTATTTTCAAAGACATTCTTCAGGAGATGCTCGTGAATTTTGTATTTTCTGACCGAGAGATCTTTAGCAAGTGTGGTTCACGTGGAGTGAACCCTCCGATGGTTGGTTAGTAACACCAAATCCTGGCTCATGTTGGTCTCAGGAGGAGGCCTGCAAAGCAGAATTATGCCTTTTGCCAAGGATTCTGGATTGAAGTATCATAGAGCATTCTATTTCGTGGTGCCTCAAGACGGCACTGCTAAATTACACTACAGAGAAGATTGACTCATGAAACAATATGATTTCATTCAGCGTAATCTATTGTAATTGCTATTGAGAACAAGGCTTAATTTCCCTCCCTTTGTGATATTATTTGTTGGCAAGATGAAATAGAACTTTCTTGAATTACGTATGTACACTTTGGTTTCCTGGAGCCTTGAAGCCTTTTGATTTTGTTAGCCCCAACAGAAATTCAAAAGAAACCCATTAAGCCTCTAATTACTTGTACTTCCCACATTGTTCTTTCGATCTCTAGACCTCTCTATTTACAAAGCACATTTAAAATTAAAGCGATTAATAACTAGAATTACATTATTTCCTTCATGTCCTGAAGCAGCTTTTACCAATGTGCACTGAATAACAAAGAATCGACTGTGCACATGTTAACTTGAGAAGCTTTCAAATCATTACCCTTAAAGATTTTTCCCCTCTCTCCTCTAGTGGCTCAGTAATTATCTTTTCAAGAGAATGATTTATTGCACATACATACATGCCATTATGAAAGCTGCCCCTCTCTCCTCAGCATGATGGAATTGGTATAATCTGCTTCATCTATCATAATAAGCAATTCAGCTGTGTTTCCTGGTGGATCTAGAGTGACATTCTTCATCTCTCATTTGGTTATTTTGCTAATGGTTTGATAAAGACTGAGAAATAAATGAAATAGCACTGTCTAGAAATAGTAGCGAGGATGCCTACCTTTTTTATTGCATTATCAAATGCTAGACACTTCCTCTCTTCCAGTAGTAACTAGCTTCCTATCACCCTATGATGAGATAAGAGCATTTGAAATGCAGATGTGATGGAGTGTATTGGGGGTGTGGCTCAGATGGTAGTGTGCTTGCCTGGCATCTTTGAAACCATGAATTTGGTCCTCAGAACCATTAAACTGGGCATGATGCCAACATTCATAATCCCAGTACCTAGGGGTAGAAAGACGCCTAGTTCAAAGTCATTTTCATCTCTATAGTGAGTTGGGGGCCAACCCAGGTTACATTAGACCCTGCTCCCCAAACCAAACCAAGTTAGATAGGCTTCTGAGTGCTAAATATTTGTTTTTTTAAAGCAAGCATCTCTTAGAATTCCTGAAATCACTTACCTTTCATGACTTTACAGATAAAAAAATTCAACATAACTGTTTTCTATATTAAAAATTGCCTACCAAAATGGTATATTTTTATACCATTTTTCTTATATCTTATAAGATATACATTTTTTTCTTATATCTTATTAAGATATAAGATATCTTACAGTTTTTGTCACTGGAGGTATAAATGTTAGCTTTTTAAGGATAGTTTTGAAAACCTTTACCATGATTCATTGCTCCAGAAATGTTAATTGATGGGGCATTCCTGCCCTGTGTAGAAGGTGTGTCATGAGCTATGGTAAGATACACTCAGACAGCAGTTTGAGTCAGTAGGATATAATTTGCTTAATTTCCCAACTCACCAAGTTATAGCTGACTCAGGATGAGCCTCTCAAAGGAGTTATGAAGGAGTTGTCTGTGAACCTTTCTTTTGTTAGCATTTTATTATTATAAATGGTTGTTTTGCTTTAACAAAATAAATGAACAAAACTGATAAATTCATGGCAGTGATACTCATTGCCAACATCTACTGACTGGCTCTTTATAGGAAAGATGTTCTCTAAAGTGTACCTACAACCAAATTTTATTTAGATCCAAAAAAATGAATTGCACATTTTAAAGGATCATATTTGTAGTAATAAGGTTTCTTGGTCCAGGGCAGCCAGAGGTCCAGACCCACAGACCTGCAGCCCCAGACCCCTTACCCACCCGCCACTGCTCAGGCCCCAAAAATGATTCAGATGCTTATATGTTGCGAAATTTAATATCTTAGTCATCAGAGGCTGAGTCTTAATGGGGTATTTCTCTCATTAGATTTATCATCCTCTTACTCTTTTAAAAATGATTTGTGACTTAAAAAATTGTTTCCTAAAATGGTAGTCATAGTCACCCAGGATAGTCCTGAAGTTCAGGCGACACAGCTGACCTGTACATGTATAAATGAGGAGGAGGAAGAGTCTCCTGTTGTTATAGGTTTATTTATACTATTCTCCAGAACTGGATCCTTAGCCTGTTTGAGGAGAATTTTTGGTTATTCATTTTCCTGAATTCTATATTTTTGTGCTATCCAGGTAATAGATTGTGGGTATCTCTGTAGATACCAGGGCTGGCAGAGTAGTGATCCATGTGAGGCAAAAGGGAAATTGGGATCAACATGACACAACCACTAGTGTTGGCTCAAACTTCAAGAGTCTGAGACAAGACAGTTTATATTTAAGGACAATACAATATAGAAAAAAAGTTAACACAATCCCCTGTGCACAAGGAGGCATGATTACATCAAAACTTTTTTTAAAGTACATGTCACTTCTTCCATAAAGATGGGCTGTATGAATAGGAGATATGTGTTATCTTCAGGGCCTAAAGAAGGATCTGGTGTGGTCTTGGTCATACAGATAGAGCGGAGGTCATCTGGGCTATTAATTACTTCAAGCTCTGCTTGTGCTTGGGGCAGATAGGGATAGCCTGGTCTTAGAGATAGCACAGAGGATACCTAGGCTATTAGTCATCTCCATCCCCAGCCTTCTGAGCAGAAAACAGGTTATACATATTTTCTTTTGAAAAGACAACCCTGCGTGTTTAACATTCCTGGCTTCCCTAGTGCTATCTGTGAGCACAAGGATTTTTGTGCTCCCAACAATGGAGTACTTAACATTACTTTTTTCTTCAATGCTGGGTGTCAAACTAAAGGTATTGTATGTACCAGGTAGTTACTCTTCCACCAAGTTACATCTCCAGCTCTCAGAAGACTATTCATTTTAGGTCAAGTTGTATGATGTGACCAATATTCAACCACATAGACGGTTTTGTATTCTGGATCTTCACAAGAAAGTCAGAGCCATGCTTGGTGCAAGTGTTTTCAGGAAGGAGAGAAACATGTAAATCTTTCTGGGAGCTATACGTGGTTCCACTAGTTCTGTGCTTTTGACACGACCGTGTAAGCCTTTTCCCCTGCTTCTCTGAGGTCCTAGCCTGCTCTAACACACACTGGGGCTGGAGACCAGAGTGTGTGTGTGTGGTGGGGGGGGAGTGTAGCCTCTTCTGACTTTACTTTAACTTTGGTGCTTGAGCCAACTGAGTGGTGCTATGTGAAGGACTCTTGCTGTCCTTGATGACACTAGGGCCCCATGGACTTTCAGAGACAATGGTGGCCTGCAGCGGAAGAACAAGGAACAAGTACATTTGTTTACCTATTTTGTTTTTTAAACTGAGTATTAAAGTACTTTTGGCCTAGACTAAGTACATTAAAGAAATGTGGTTGACCCCATAAAATGTGAGATTTCTGATCTCTATTGTATTTGGCAAGGGTCAGTCCCTTATATTTTATAATCGAGTTAGAAGATTTTCTTCTTGAATGCGTGTGGTGCCTGGAGAAGCTTTTCTTAAATAAGGAAAATAGCCTTAGGAATAGAAGTCTGGGTGGAATTATAATTCACAATTTGCCAGTCACATTTCATATGGTTGTTAAACTCTGGCCCCATACCGTCTTCGCTTAGAGCGGTCTGTAAGCTTATTTTACTTGGATGTGATATGTTCATTATAACCTGTGCTTCATCCTCCATCTTCGTGTGGATCTGCAGTTCCTTTACACTTATTTAGAAAAATCTAAAGGAACTTGATTGCTTCAGAAAGTCTTTGAGTGACTGCGCATGTTTTGTATTGATTTCTGAAACTCTAAATGAACAGTCATAAGCGATAAGCTTTGGACTGTTTTATTTTTCTTTAACACAATGGCAATAGATGTCTATAAGCCTCTCAGGAAATAGCAGGGTATAGCATACAGGATGGTAAGAAAAGAGAGAATATCTATATAGATTTGGGTGTGATAGTTTATCCGTGGCTGTTGATAACTTGTGAATGGAAGCCTTCCCAAAGTTTGATTTGTGTATTGTTGAGATGAACACAGTGAAGTAAGCCAGACCGTCTTAGTCTTACATAGTCAGCTCCCACCTCTGCCTCATCCTGCTGTACTTCATAAAGATTTGTTTTGCACATCTGAAATTTGTGGTGTGTTCTCTAAGTCTGGGAGAGCAATCCTTTGTCAAGGGGATTGCTTTCAGAGTCTAGAATCCCTGGTATCCATCCTCTTTGGATTTCCCAGTCCTCATGAAAACCAGATGCTCTCTAGGCAGGAGTATACCACATCTCTCTTTGAGGATCACAGACCATCCTCCCTCTGATACATATGGGCATGGTAGCTCACACCTCCAGCCCCAGAACTTAGGGCAGTCAGGAGGATTGTTGTGAGCTTGAGGCCAGCCTGAGCTACACGTGAACTCTAGGTAAGTCTGGGACTACAGAGTGAGATTTCATTTCAAGCAAAATAAAGCAAAATCAAGAAGGTAGCAATCCTCTAAACCTATATACACGTCCTATGTTTGTTTTTTAACAGAAGATGTTTTACATCTAAATGGCTAAAAAGTATCTAAAAAACTTATTCATTGTCAATCCTCATCTGAGAACAGCAGACTATGACCACAATCACACAATACTGCCCTCTGCCAAGATGACTGAATTTAGTACAAAGATTGATACTAAATTGACAAGTACTTGTCAACGGGGAGTGGAAATTGGCATAATTCCTGGACGGCTTTTTAAAGTAAACATAAACCTTCTTGGGTGGCCTGGAAATTCTACCCTTAAATGTATGCTCAGGAGGATGAGTACTGAGGTCTTCATGTCTATTCCTGTAGCTGTACATATAAGTAGATACTTCAGTGTACATGTGTGTACACACATATATTTATGAATGCTCACAGGCCACTGATAATAATAGCCTCAAATGGGAAGAAAACAAATGCAGTACAGCATGCCATGAAAGGACTGAGCTACTATACACAACCCTGAAGACCTTTATAGTAAGGGGTAAAATAAATTAGAGAAAATAAGCAGAAGATGACGGCAGTCAGAATAATAGCCAGCCATGGGTGCAGAGATTTCCCCTGGGAAGGGGCTGGTCAGAGCTTTCTGAGGCAATGAAAACATTATTTATTTTTATTATATTTATATTATTATATATTATTTTATTATAATTGTGTGTGTGTGTGTGTGTGTGTGTGTGTGTGTGTGCGCGCGCGCGCGCGCGCGCGCGCATGCATGAGTGGAGAATTTGTAGAGGCCAAAGGGTGTTGAGTCTCCTGGAGCTGGAGCTGAGTAGCCAACAAGAATGCTGGGAACTGAACTCAGGTCCTCTGTAAGAGCCTCTTTTAACCTCTGAGCCTCTCTTAAGCCCCTGTGGAAATGGTCTCAACCATAACTTTGGTGCTGACTACACTATAGTATGCACACATGTATTTCTTTCATTGTTGTTTATTTATTCATTGAGACTGTATTTAATTACAATATTTCTTCCTTCCCTTTCCTCTTTCCAAGCCCTCTCATATACCTTTCCCCGCTGTCCTTCAAACACATACGGTTCTTTCAGAGACAGGCTGACTTTGAATATATATACACTCCTGTCTCCATCTCTGAGGGCTGAGATTGCAGACACACACTTCAGATGGAGATACTTTATTGCATTGAATATAAAAAAAGGAAACATAACAAATATAATGCCTCTCTGATCATGATGTTGTAGGAAATATGCTAAGATATGAACCAACCAACTGGGGAAGGAAGCAGGGGTCTTTCTGACAGCTGTATTTTTGGAAAGGTCATGCTTCAGGGTTCCCAGTGTCAGTTGGGGCAGTGGCAGTCAGGATACGATGGCTCAAAATTACCAGAGTAGTAGAAACCAGGAGAATTTCCCATGACTCCCACCCTCGACTTGCTTGCTCATATCTACACTGGAGGTCTCTTGGTCCTTAATACATGTTTAGTTTGAACTTTTAGTCCCTATGTCCCAAGGCATCATGGTTAAGGCTGTGAGCTGGGCTATGGGAGGTCCAAAGGAGAGGTGCTGGAAAGCAGATCATAGCAGTTGTTATAAATTAGGCATTGATGGGTCAGTAGATGGAGGATCTTCAACCTTTGACCTGACAGCCAACAGTAAGGCTGGATGAAGACACTTTAGAAAGCCCTGTAACAAAGGAAGGTTCTGATTCCCTCAAGAAGCAATCGTGGAATGTTTCAGAAAAGCCACTGCGTTAGAGATGAGGGCTAACAACCATAGCCCAGTATAGATGTGAGGGAGGAATAAAATAGTGGAGATCTGGGCCAGTGTTTCTGATCACAACTGGCTGCCTCCCCAAACCTCAGGCTTTACTTGGATCCTATAGTAAGGTCTTTGCTTATACTGTGTAGGCTCCAACTGGACTTGACATTCTTCCTTGTCCTTCATGGTGGTTTTCTTAAGAAGAATGAGTTATGGGAGAATATTTTCAATTACATGCCACACTTAAATGACTTTTACAGCATAGTACACAGCCTGATAAAGAACAAAACCATCAGGTGCTGGGCTGGGTGTTCTTCCAGGTGTGATCTAACTGCCCATGTTTCCTGATGCATCCCGGTTGGCAGTCTGCAATGCTTATATAACACGTATGCACAAATTTCTCATTTGTATGTCATTCACCAAGTTCTGTTTTGTCTCTGATGTTAACTAAAAAACTGCTCATCATATTACAAACATATATGAAAGTGTCCTAAAACCTCATACAGTGGAAAATAAATAAAAATTTAAAAAGCATGTGGCTTTAATAAAATATGTATAACAGATAAATATGGATTCTTAGAACATCTAGCGTTCATGTTTAAATAATATTTTCTTAAATAATGATCTATCAAGGGAAGTATATCACTTTTATGTGATCATCCTGTAATATTTTTCTAACATTGTGTCCAATCTTAATTTAGGAAATTAATATTTTAAGACCCTTCATAAAAAGATTGCAGGAGAATTCCTGATGGAAAGACATAAATATTACTTGACATAGAAGTTCTAACAGCCAACATCTGTTAACTGTTAAGCTTCATAGCCCACACTGGATCAAATAAAAATGGCTACTGGCTTCTCATTTTTAACTTATTCATTCTTTTTTTTTATTTTTCATTACATTTACAAGGGACTATATAAGCTTTTGTTTTAGTTTTTAGTCACCATGCTTGTGTATTATCTCTCAGCTCATTTTGATTTTCTCTGGGGTTGTACCATGGGGCAGTCTCCAGGCATATGATCCCCTTTCGTTTTGTTCTGGAATCTTCTACAGCTGGATATTTTGACCTTGAACTATGAGACTGAATCCCTCATCTTCAATCAGTCTTCTTTCACAAAGCCTTTCCTCTTTTCTAAGACTAACCCCCCCACCCCGCCCCAGACATCTTTGAGACCTCTTCCTTATTTTCTAGACTTGAGTTGACCAGTTAAGGGCCATGCTTTGTCAGGTATTCTTTTAAAAAATGATTTGTGCCTTTCTCATCTTCCTGGTTATGCTTACTGTCGCCCACGTGGCTCATCATCCTTCAGTGGCTTGTTTTATATTCTCTGCTCACCAAGCCATATTCTGGCCAGGTGAACTACCTGTTAATAACATAGCATTTCCACTCAAAAACTTTCGATATAGTTGCCTGTTCTCAGTAAGACTGAATCCAAGTGGAGTCTGGCATGTACCATCTCTGCATCCAGCTATTTATCTTATTGAAAGTTATTTCCATTCAGTGGCTTTGGCTCACCATTTTCCAAGTCCCTTTCCTGGGCCAATTTCTGTACTCATGCTTTAGTTTCTACCCATGTGAATATTCCTTCCATCCCAGCTGCCCCCTCACCCCACCCCCGACTGCTACCTTGACAAAGTCTCACATCCTCCCCAACACTGTCTCTAACCTCTTTAAGAGACTATTGACTGTATAGGCAGTATCAGTACTGAATGTCAGTTTCTAATAGTTCTAGTTTCGGTGACATACTATTCTTTACGACTTTAGTAGTTCACATTTTATATGCACAGCTAGACTGTCAGTGTCTCTGAATAAGGATTGTTGCCTTACCTGTGTGCTGTATTATTATCTTTCATCTAATTCAGTAGCTGCCACTTTGCAACTGCTGTCCTAAACAGCGACTGTAACTGTGATGCTATCAGCAGCCATTTGTCTGCAAGGGCTGCAAGGAATTCTGTTTCCTCAGGCTGTGGTGATATATATTTAATAAAATCAGTCCAGAATATCAGAAAATGAGTTAGGTACAATCTTCTGGGCTCACATAACAGGATAAATAATGGAATATTTTCTTTGAATTTGTCAATTTTTCCTGGACTGGATTTTATTGACATTATTATTTCTTGTATATTTTGTATATAGTCTTTCTTATATTAGTTGTAACCTTATTTATTTTTGACATAAAAGGGGATATGTGGTGATTATATATTTAATAAAATTAGTCTTAATTATCAGAGTCGACCACAGAGCCAAGCCATGAAGGTCAGGGAGTGTCGACTCACATCTTTAATCCTAGCTTTAGGAATGTGGAAAGAGGAAGTTAAGAGAGCTGGGAAGAGGAAGAGGAGGGGGTTTTTCTGCTTTCCTAGACACTTTCTTTTCCTCTTGGCTGGGGACAGAGAGACTTGTAGTCGGAGGATTCCTGGAGACAGGCCTGAGGAGTTGGCTGTTTGGCTGTGCTTTATTTCTCTATCTCTCTGATATTCCAACTTTTTCCCAATATCTGGCTCTGGATTTTCATTATATACCAACTAAAGTTCATGCAATACTACTCAGGCACTGACTCTCTCAAAGCTACTAAGAGAAACTTTATCTAGATCTGTATCCCTTGGAAGAACTCAAGATTCAAAGTTTGAGGTGGAATTCTGCTCACTCAGAATGGCTGAACAGCAAGTAGCTAACCTTCTCTCTTTGCTTCCACTTCCAAAAAACCAGGTGTCCTTCTGTTCAGCCTCCACTTAAAAGCTGTGCTGCACCTGGTTCCTCCCCACCACTTCCTGTCGGCTGGTTGCTGACTCACTCAGCTTCCTGACCACAGGGTTAATCTTATTTAATCAAACAAAAGTACACGTCTTTGCATCATTAAACAAATGTTCCACAGCAAGAGCAAACATAACACATCTTAAAATAATATTCTACAACACTGCATACTGCTCAGCACACACTGAAATGAAAGCTCTGTAAAGATGTCTCTGTTAGTTGGTTTTGTTCACTAGTACATGTCCAGCACCTGAGACAGAACCTGGAGTGTAGTATGTGCATCAGAACCAATGATGCAAATGTTTATGGAGATCCGGTCATTTCAACTGTAGAGTCCCTTTGTCCTACCTTGTTTTACTTTAAACCAAGATTATTGCAGAATAGCTGTAATCTGCACACCAGGGCGTGGCTGTTCCTTCTAAACGGCTTTTGCTTTCTTGCAGATATTAATGAATGTCAGCTCCAAGGTGTATGCCCTAATGGTGAGTGTTTGAATACCATGGGCAGCTACCGATGTTCCTGCAAAATGGGATTTGGGCCCGACCCTACCTTTTCAAGTTGTGTTCGTAAGTAATACTCAGTTTGACTTTCTATATTTTGATCATATGTCTGTAGGGGTTAGCCAAAAGAAGACATTCAACTGGATGCTGAAAATATGAAGAAAATGTCATTGATAAAAATGACAAGAACACGGAGACCGACCCAATATGGTAGACTAAACCCATATTTTGGGACCTTCTCCAAGTTGCTTTTAACTTCACAGTAAAAACTCAGAAGAGGGCAGAATCACAAATAGGGATAGATTTGGATAAAAAGACAAAGAGTTTTCCAGGTGATGGTTCACACCTTTGATCCCAGCACTAAGGAGACAGAGGCGGGTGAGGGCAGCCTGGTCTACAGAGGAAGTTCCTGGATAGCCAGGGCTACCCCGAGAAGCCCTATCTTGAAAAATAAGACAGAAAGAAAAAGAAAAGGGGTTATTGGAATAGGTGTATTAGTCCTTTTTGGTTCTGGAAGATTAAAAACTGGTTTTTTTTTCTTCCTTCCTTTCTTTTCATATTTAAGCCTTCCTTAGGCTAGATCAAGCTTTGTCTCAGCTTCTGCCTTTAATTATTGCAAATCCTGAGTTAACCAAATCTGTTTTCATGAGGTTTGCTGTACTTTCTCAGCTGGAAAAGCCTGGAAAAATCATTCTGAAGCCCAAGCCTTTTAGATTTTCTGGTTCTGCTCTAATGTCTTCTGAATCTACGAAAGGCCCCCAAAGTAAACCTGCTAGGTTTGGGGAAATATCTCTGGGGTTTTATTTCCTATATAGCAAAGGTAAAAGTCTCCCATGAAACCATGCATTCTAATACTGAAATATGGTTTCACTAAAGAGACCCCTTCTTCACCAGTATGTTCATTAGGGTATTTATATGATCAATATAGACTATACAATCTGCATGCTAGTTAGATTGGATGCACCTGAGGTAAACAAAAAAAGTCCTCAAAAGCATAGTGGTGTGTGTGTGTGTGTGTGTGCGTGTGCGTGTGTGTGTGTGTGTGTGTGTGTGTGTGTGTGTGTGTGTGTGTGTGTGTGTGTGTGTGTATGTGTAGACAAGAGCATACTTCAGGCACGATTTATCTTGCTGTTTTCAGACAGGGTCTCTCATTGGCCTGGAGCTTATCAAGTAGGCTAGGTTGGCTGGCCAGTGACTCCCAGGAATCCACCTCTTTTGGTACTGAAGTGCCTCTTCAGCACTTTACATGGCATCTAGGGATGAGACTCAGGTTCTCATACTTGCAGGGAGAGCAGTTTTCCACCTAAACTATCCCCCTAGTCTTAAAAGCAGATTTAAAATATATTATAATGTGTATGGGTGTTTTGTCTCTATATGCCTGATGCCCAGGAGATGGTGCTTGATCTCCTGGAACTGGAGTTACAGACAGGTATAAGCCAACATGTGAAAAGAATTCCAGTCCTCTAGAAGTACAGCCAGTGCTCTTAACTATGGAGCCATCTCCAGGACCACCCCACCCCATGCAGGATTTTAAAATATTTTAATTGTGACCCCTTTTATCAGTAAAATGGGTTAGCAATACACATTTAAAAAAAAAAAGCTGTATACAGTTGCACAAAGTTTAAAAATGTCACAGCAGAATGAAGTAACTTGAAGAGAGTCTGCATATTTCCATCCAGCTAGGCTCTTTGAGTTTCTTCTGATGTGGGCTTGGTGTTTATTAAACTATATTCTGCTTCTTCTGCCTCACATTTAGTCAAGTAAGAACATTCTTTATGTGACATGGTCTTCAGTTTTAGCCCAGCTTCTGTCTACCTGAGCTGTGAAATATAGAAATGGTGAAATTAAGTCATGTGAAAATGACATCCTAGTTGGTGGATGTAAGCCTTTTGAAACATTGTTACTAATTACTCCTATTTTCCTTTAAACACTGACAAACGCAGATTAGGAAATTGTGCACGTAAGTCTTTTATTTTTTTTTTTTCTGTGTTCTTTTATGGGCAATTCTGAGATGAAACAGACAGGTACCTAACCTGAACAAGAAAACATGATGTAAGGATGTTTATATTAGGACATAAACTAAACTGTTGAAAATATCCAGATAATTTAGAGGTGTCTCTCAGCTACTTTGAACTCCATAAACTAACCTCTAAATGAGGTTTCTAATTTAAGCAGCAATTATTGTGAAGAGCTTTGATGTAGAATTGGTTGTCGATTAATTTTTATGTGACATAGTTTGGTTAGAATTTTCACATGGAAGGTTGCAGATTAGGTAAACTTGGAGAATTGGCCATAGACTTGTGAAAGCTTAACAAGATCCGATGTCTCACACGGAGGGCAGACATCCAGGTTTTAATGAAATCGTAGAAACCTGCCAATGTGAATTTTGAAACACTTGCACAGTTTCTTAGAATTTATTTTCCTTGTCATTGCCCAAATAATTCTGAACTTATTAAACAACCATCCATTCCCATTTGAAAAATAAATAATTCAATTTTCCGGTTCAGCTACAACAGCTGAAGTGATCAGTATTAAGAGGTATTTATTTGTTGCTGGTTTAAGTGTGTTCCAGTTTAGAACTCAGAGTTAAAATCGAGCCCTTTTCTAACATGGAATCCACAGATGTATTTCTTTTATTTTTTTCTTTGAATTTATCGTATGTGGTATCATGAATATGTGTCCAGTTCCTTCGGAGTTTGTGATTTCCACCTATTTGTCCTCATTTGTTGATGCGAAGAGTCTGAAAGCAGTTGGAAAGGATCAGAGGAGAGCTGTGTTGTTCTCAATTAGTGCGGACAGATAGTATAGCCTCATAGTCATGGGAGAGTGTAGCATAGTCATTGTAGGAAATGAGCAAGACCCTTCACGCGCGTGCGTGCGCACGCACACACACACATACATACACACACGCACATGCATACACACCAGCTTGGGCTTGAATGTTCAAGCATATTGTAGAGACTGAGAGCATTTGCTTAAGCAGCGTGAAATTAGGGTACATCCGGGCCATAAAATGTGTGGCTGACTTTGTGAACTTCAAGAAGTGCACTTGGTAATGACTAAGGAACTCTGGGAAGCTCTCCATGTCCCTGAATGCAGCAAGGTGACACCCTCCTCATTCCTTGACTATAGCCAAAGGGCAGCCATTTGCTTTTCTTGCCTTGCCCACTCTCTGCCCTTGACTTCATGTAGTCAAAAAGAAGAGAGGCTAGGGATGTTGACATTTGCTGGCTATTTTGACTTGTGCTTGTGGCTTAGGATGCTGGGACAGTATACGCCAAGCCTGCTCCTGCCTTTTGTATAGGAAAAGTGAAAGGTTTGGGTTTATCACAGTAATTGGAAGAAGAATAGACTACACTAAGGAAGACCTCCTACCATCTGAAATGGCCTTGCTTTTCTTCGGGCATTAAGCATCTCATAATGACTGCTACAGAAGTTTAGGAAAGGTCCCCATATGAAAGAAATCTGCCTCAGGGCTTTTGAGGTTTTATATATTCTCCATTTTTGAATGTGGAATTAATTGACAGAAACAGGGGCCCAAGAAGAAAATGTACTCAGGAACTTCTGCTATTGCCCTAGAGGTCGTGAGACAAAGAACAGCTTTCTAGAAAGCCAGTCATATATTTATATATGATTCCTACCCACCCTTCTTATCAAATGTTTGATAATTAGAGCTAAGAGAGCTTTAAAACCTTCTTTAGATGAAATAGCTAATAATTAACACTTGAGATGTAAAGCTAAGGGCATCCAGATTTGGAGTTCTAGGTGAGCAGCTGACAACCTGCAGTCTGTGGATCAAGCCTGTCCACTGTCTGGTTCTATAAATAAAGTTTTATTGGTACATGGCCATCTCCATTTGCATGTCATCGAAGGTTGCTCTTGTAGTAATCATGGTGGAGTTAGGATGTTGGAACAGAGACACCTAAAATATTCATTATCTGGCTCATTTCAGGAAAAGTATGCTGAGCCTTAAGCTTGTCAGCTGTCTGGCAGAACATTCAGCGACAGTAGAAATATTTGTATCCATACTGGACAAATAAGACATTAGTCAGTTCAAATAGAGGAACCAAACTTTTAATTTTATATAAGTTTTATTTAGTAATGTGTGCCTCTTGCTTGATGTGTTGAACTGCATAGTTGTAGACCAGTAGTTCTCAACCTTTGGGTCATGACCCCTTTGGGCCAAACTATTCTTTCAGAGAGGCCTCCTAAGACCATCGAAAAATTCAGATATCTACATTACAATTCATAACAGGGACAAAATTACAGTTATGAAGAAACAATAAAAATAATTTTATGGTGGGGGGGGGGTCACACAACATGAGGAGCTGTGTTAAAAAGTTGAAGCACTAGGAAAGTTGAGAACCATTGTCCTAGACTTTATTTTTAGTGTTTTAGTAAGTAAAATAAAGTTCCTTCTAACTCTCCCACTTTTCTGGGTGTTTGCTTGTTTGTTTGTTTGTTTGACTGTTTGTTGCCTACATTAAGACTGGCTCAGGCTGTCAAGTGGATAATCTGTCAGCTTGGAATCTTTCAAGGAAGATTTACCTTTCAAGGAAATCATTAAGTCATCATCGTCTACCTTGTACCTCCTATTTTTTCCTACCTTCTCTATGGTTCGGGGACTCTTTTCTTTCCTTATAGAACATTGCACCATGACCTGGGGATAGGTCTGTGGTACCTGTTTCCTCCAAGATAATAGTAGTAAATCAAAAAAAAAAAAAAAAAAAAAAACAAACAAACAAACAAAAAAACCAAAACAAAACAAAACAAAAAACCAAAAACAAACCATGGTGGTGATAATCATTATTGTATACTTAATAAGTACCTAACTGTAGGGTAGGCTCTTTGCATAGACTGTCACATGTAGTACTTATGAGATCTCCCTGAGATGGATGCTGTTGTCATTCTTCCTACATTAGAAATAAAGAAACCGAGGCAGAAAAGGGTTGAAGTGAGGTTCTTTCAGAGAATTACATAGCCCATAAGCCACAGAACCCTGTCCTTCCGAAGGCAAGTCAGGAAGAAGGAAATGGTCTGAACTGACAGGCAACCATTATTTAATTTTGGAGAGCTCACAAGGCTCCAGCTTCTAAAAGTCTCATATCCTTCTGAAACCAAATCAACAGCTGGGCACCAAGCATTCAAACAAAAGAACCTGTGAGTGGCATTCCCATTCATAAAACAACAACATTCAAACACAAGAACCTGTGAGTGGCATTTCCATTCATAAAACAACAACATTCAAACACAAGAACCTGTGAGTGGCATTCCCATTCATAAAACAACAACATTCAAACACAAGAACCTGTGAGTGGCATTTCCATTCATAAAACAACAACATTCAAACACAAGAACCTGTGAGTGGCATTTCCATTCATAAAACAACAACATTCAAACACAAGAACCTGTGAGTGGCATTCCCATTCATAAAACAACAACAATGAGTAATATTTGCCATGGGACAGTTACTGGGAATTTGAAGAAACTAGTCTGTTCTGAATTGCCTGTGACCCTGGGACCTAGAAGCAACACTGATGTAATTAATTTTATAGTTAGCCCCATTGTGTATAAAATAGGCTTTGATGGGATGTCTTGACATTGCTTCTGTGCTGATATGGATTATAAGTTCGATCCAGTCATTTGGGGAAGGAAATTCTGGAGCAAAATTCTCATGAGCTACATGAGAATTATGTGTAGGTTCTAATGAGTGTATACATGCACATATGTGCACTTATGAGCACACACACTTATATGTGCTCCTGTGTGTTATGTGAGCAACATCAGTCATTCCCAGGGCTTACTCTCCTTTGGGAGTCTAGTACATGGCTACTAAGCTTTCTTTTATGGCTAGTTGGTGGCCTTTGACCTTTCATAGAGGGAGGGGGAGGTCAGGTTTTTCTACCCCTTTCTTTCAGAAGCCACAGCAAGAGTAGGCATTATTAGGCATATTTTGTGAAGGTGATTTTGCTTATTTCATTCTGTTTTTGCTGTGCAAGGGACTGAACCCATGGCCCTGTGCATGCCAGGTGAGTGCTTTATCAATAATCCACGCTCTCAGTGCATGCGTGTGGGTTTGGAATCTTTAGGAGTGTTGTATTTTTTTCATCTACCCCTTATCTCCAGAATCCTCAGTTCACTTGTGATATCTGTCTTTACTTTGTTGAACTTCTACTACTAAGCAGTGATTCAGTTGAGCCCAAATGTACTTGATAGAATAGAGACAGCTAGATTTTACATTATTATGGACATCTGGACATGTATTATGTGTCTACCGTATGCCAAGTATTTAGAATGCTTATATGAGTATGCATACTGACCCTATTCTTTAAAGTAAGGAAGTTATTGAGGCTTGGCCAGGATTTAATTTAGCATTCTTTTTTAAAAGAAACAGAACCAACAGGATAAACATATGTGTGCATGAGCCAGATTCTTGAAATAAATGCTCCATCCCCACATACAAGATAAATATTAGAGAAGTAATCTTTCTTGCATAGTAATACATATTGTGAATTTATAAAGGTGTACATGCATGTAAGTCATATTTGTTTTTGTATAAATAAGGGGAGGTGGCATTTATTTCAAGAAATTGGCAGGCCTAAGTCTAAAATTTACAGAGTAGGTGATAGACTGTCTATCAAGAAAGAGCTAACATTGCAGTGTGCTTCTGAAGGGGGTTGACTGACAAAATTTATTCTTGCTTACTGTCAGTCATTTTTGTCCTTGCAAATTAATCAACAGATTGAGTAAATCCCACTTATGTCATAAACGATGAATATCTTCAGTTAAAGTCCTCTGGTTTACTCATTGGTGTTATGTAAAAAGACAAAACCCAACTGATACCCTGACAGCAACATCCAGTCCAGTATCTGGTTAAATATCTGGGTAGTGTTGTTTAGAACACAAAATTACCCACTATTGCCAATTAAGATGAGTTTTAATAAACCCATAAGATTGTTATGTAAATCAAAATATGAAAAAATAAAGGCCAAAAAAGGCAAGTGTATTAATTTTTTTGATCGTCATTTCTTTGATAAAACACTATGACCCAGGCTACTTAAGGAAGACCAAGTTTAATTCAGTTTACATTTCCAAAGGGTTAGAGTTCATAATGTTGGGAAGAGCAAGGCAGCAAGCAGCAGGCATAGCTGTAGGAACAGGAGGCTGTGAGCTCACATCTTGAACCACAAGCACAAAGCCAAGAAAGGAAATAGGAAGTAGTGAGTTTTGTTTGTTTTTTCTCAAAGCCTCCCCCAGTGACATACTTTCTCCATTAAAGCTTTACCACCCAAACTTCCCCAAGTAACACTCCCAACTGGGGACCTAGTGTTCAAATGTCATAAACTCTAGGGTACATGTCCCATTTAAATCATCACAATCAAGCTTCCTGATTTTCAGGGGAACAGGCAAGTGGTCATCCACCCTTGGAAGCCAGTCATGTTCCTTGCCTGTTCCTCTGACATATAGCTTAATTATTCAGATCATTTTTAGAGCATCTAGCCTGCAAAGTCAAGATGAAAATGTGCATTGAAGCAAAAAGGATAGAAAGTTGGGTTGAATCATGAATATCAGGGGCTAGAGGGAAGGCAGATTGGGGTGACACCATGAGAGAGAAGATGTATGGAAATACACATGCTCTCTAATTAGCCTTGTGTGTCAGGTGTTTGAGTGATAACCTCTCACTACTAATTTTCAGTAGATCAAGGTGAGGAGGAAGGAGCTGGATGATAATAGCCTGGTTGCCTTTGCAGGGTAGAATGAGGACTTGGGACCTTGCCTGCTCTGCTCTGCTTGCTACATTGGGACTTTGAGTCTCAGCAGGTCAGCAGCTACTTCCTGTCTGCCATTTATATTCTTGGGTGAGGATTTCCGAGCTCCGACCAGCTCTCCATCTGAATGGGGAAGCTGCTGGTCTGTGATACTAACCACACTGCTGATTTTCCATGGTGCTTGGTCATTCACCAATTATTGCCCTAGAACCACCTCTGCCGTGCCGTCTAGAGAAACAGTGGGTCATGGTTGTGAATAATTGTAGATGACTAGGTTTGTTGAACAGGTAGGCATTTGCTTAACTAATACAGTCCTATATTAATATTTATTACAAACGGAATCCAGGTAGGGACAGCAATAGCTATAGTATTTGGTGCTCTGATTCCCAGAAAGATTAATAAATGGACTCTTAATCAAAAAGAATGATTCCCTAATCTAGATGGATTTGTCTTAAAGCATGGTCTCTCCTCCATGTTCTAAGAGACATCTTATTTGAACTTAAAGTTGGTATGACTTATTTCTTCAATGACATTAGGCGTTGTCTCTCTCTTCAGCGGATCCCCCTGTGATCTCAGAAGAGAAGGGACCCTGTTACCGCCTTGTCAGTCCCGGAAGGCAGTGTATGCACCCTCTCTCTGTTCACCTCACCAAACAGATCTGCTGTTGTAGTGTGGGCAAGGCCTGGGGGCCACACTGTGAGAAATGTCCACTCCCAGGTACAGGTAAGCCATGGCCAGCTACACACACATTGATGTTCTCAGTCACAGGAACAAAGTGATTTCAGCAGCTCTGGTCATTTTTTGATTTCCCGAGTTTAGTTTTTAATGGTATAAGTGTGTTTGTAGCATTTCTGAAGAAAATGTAACTGCAGAAGCTCAAATCAGGGGGAAAAATGCACAAAGAATTCCCTATTATTTCTGGGCAACAGTAGACTTCCTTTTGAGTGTTAAGCCAAAAAGATAAATCCTGGCATTTTACTCTCTGCTCCCAGAACTCACAGACTGATATTTAACTATAAAACCCAGAAAACTGTACGGGGCCATGTGCTTTCCTAATGGTTCACAGCCCATCATTTCACAATAACGGCCTTGTGGACATTGACTTTTACTTACTTGGCTACTGAAATGGCACTTGATTTCTCTAATCAGAAATATAAAGAACTGTATTCAGTGTTGTATGTATGTTATGAAGATAGCTCTAAAGGAGATCTTACCGAAAGCACTCTGTACTCTGAATGGGATCAAGTTTAATAATGAGTTGAGTCTTTATTCTTCAGTTGGGTTCATAATGACCTAGAGCTCTGTGAGGGTAAATTTTTTCTCTAGACATCTTACTTTTAAATCAATAAATTCTCAAGAAGAGTCCAAAGAAATTGGTGAAAGAGACATGGCCTGCAAGCCCTGGGCATCATATGGTCAAGGAAACTATGGTCTCTATTTCACTGGCTTGGTATAACTTCAAAACAGGGCAGTAAATGGCTTACTCTAGAGAAATTTCCAAGGTAGGGGAGGTGCATTAACGCTCTAGGGCCATGTGATGTCTTAAAGTAGAAAATTACACAATGGGAGACAGAATTTAGGTGTAAACTTCAGTATCATTGTTCATCTTTGGTGGTGGTTAGAACCAGAAAGAACAATGATGGTGATGAATTAATAGAATGAATGATTTTTAGACTCCTCCCATAGGGCACCCTGCTATGTCATCTGACACTTAGCAGTAAAAAGGCTTTGCCATTCAGAAACCCACTTCTCTTCAAGTTTAGTCTTGACAGTGTTTTAATCCTTATGCGAAGTGTAACTGAGATGGGGATTGTGCAACAGGGCTACATTCCAAAGTACAGTAACTCAATTTGAAAATGATATTAATGGTACAACTTTCCTACTTAGTATGTCTTGCTCCTATGATGGTTTTAATTAAGTATGTGCTTAGGTAGAAAACCATGCTTTGTTCTGGAACTGTTCATTTTTCAAGAATTTTCTGTCCTAGTGGATTTCACAGTTATGCGTCTGATTGCTAGAAAAACAGTATTTCAGCACGCTTTAAAGAAGTATTATAGACTTTCCTTTTTCTTAAGGAGCAATCTTAGGCTCAGTACACTCAATACAGTTTCTTGCTCAGTGAAAGTGAGAAATGATTTATTTTGCTTTCAATTTTAAAAGTAGAAACAAAAGCTTGACCATAAGCCCTCTTGTTTGCATTCAGTAATTTGCTTCCAACACCAACAGCCCAGGGATTATGTGGAGTTTGCTTCTCTGCCACCGACTACCAACACTATTGTCTTTTCTCTGTATCCACTCTTAGAGACTGCTGCTGGAGCTTGCAAACCACACATACCCAGTCCGGGGGGGGGGGGGCATTTTAAAGATTCTTTTTTTCCTGGCTAGTGTGATAGTTACATGGTATAGAATGTCCCATTGTCCTCTGGGTAGGGACACTGACCATGTTTTTGCTAGTTATGTCCATCTGTTCATATAGAAAAAAACAGCTTGCTCTGGCACTTCCTTCCTGCTGTGGCTACTGGATTTCTTCTCGCTATCTGAAGGACCTTTTGAAAAACACACCCTTTTTTGCCCCTTCTTCATCAGTACCCAGATTCCAATCTGGCTAAGTGCTTGGGTTTGTCACCTGGAAACAATTCAGGGGGGTTTCAGTACCCCATCTTCTTAAATACAGTGCTTGACGTTCAACTTAGATGTCCATTGAGCTCTTCATTAATAACCAGTAAAAGCATAAAAGCAGAGGGCAAAGAAAAAACCCAACTATTGTTAATATTACATATTCACATGTTAGATAATTGTCATCTGTACTTAAAATGACTACTAGTATACTATATATCTTTTCATGTAATATAGTTTGCATATATAATTTAGTCTACATAGTAGCATATTGGCTGCTAGCATATAAATACAAAACATACAGTTTATGCTAAATATATATCCTATGTAATTTATGTATACACACATGTGCATATATATGTATATATATCCTAATTGGGTAGGATAAAGAATTAGTAGGTGAATAAATGTTTAAAGTAAAAGTAGAATTTTTTGTTCCCTGTAAATACACAAGTTTATCAGGAATTTAAGCAGTTTTCTTACATTTTTGCATCTGTTTTTGGAGTTTGAAATGTACCTATATTAGCGATGACTTATTAAGAGATATTCATCATGATATTTTCCTCTGTATAAGTTTGCACTGTTAGATTTTTAAAAGGAATATTTTCCCATCCCAAATCTAGCTGCTTTTAAGGAAATCTGTCCTGGTGGAATGGGTTATACGGTTTCTGGCGTTCATAGACGCAGGCCAGTCCATCAGCATATAGGTAAAGAAGCTGTGTTTGTCAAGCCAAAGAACCCTCAACCTGTTGCTAAAAGTACTCATCCTCCACCTCTCCCAGCCAAGGAAGAGCCAGTGGAGGCCCTGACCTCCTCGCGGGAACATGGGCCAGGAGTGGCAGAGCCCGAAGGTGAGCTTACATGCTGGATGTGGGTTCTAGCTGCCCAGCTCTGTATCTATAATGTTGCTGACATTTTCAAATGTGTAGTTCTTTAAAGAGGAGGAAGCTGTACTGGGTAGGTGTTTAGTTGTGTGTACGCACATACAAACACACACACACACACACACACACACACACACACACGCACGCACACACATACACACACACACACACACACACACACACACACACACACACACACACACACACACACACACACACTTTGTTGTTAGAACTAAAACAGTTCGTGAATACTGCAAACATCCTAAGATACAGTGTGGACTATTTTCTCTGATCGAGAGTCACTGTGGTGTGTATGTGTTCCTAGCACATAATAATATTCCATGTGAATTCCAGAGCAATGTCTTGCATTTTGGGGGACCTACAGTAGTTTCATGTTTACTCCTGGAGAGGAATTTTCATCTTCAGGGAATGGTCCAGATTCATGTCTGTGTCCAGGAAGAATTATTAAATTTTGCTGTAGAACACAGGCTTAAATTTGTTAAAGTATGGACTGAGCTTTTGTGAAATGATGGTATAGCTGGCAGTAAAATGGTGTAGCTGGCAGGTGGGATAAAACAGGTGGCAGGCAGGTAACTAGGAGAGAGCCAGTCCAAGGCTCTGGGAGGGCCATGGTGAGGTTCTTTCTTTTACCTTCTGAAGAATCCAAGACATAGACATGACTTGCTATGTGTCATAAAACATTCATAAAAGGATCCATGGCCAAGGGCAGAGAGTCTCATTATCTGTACAAAAGTACAGGAGGGAGATTTTCTTCTCTCCTTCGTGGATAAAGCAGTACTTCAGTATTCTGACAAATAAAATAAAATAAAATAAAATAAAATAAAATAAAATAAAATAAAATAAAATAAAATAAAATAAAATAAAATAAAATAAAATAAAATAAAATAAAAATCTCTGGGTGGCTTTTGCCATTGATACTTGAAGGGTACAGATTTGGGGTGCTCGAGCATCTGTGGGTCATGTGGGAATTTGGTGTAACCTTCTTCCCTGGTGGCAGAAGTTTTTCCGGGCTCTGAGATTGGTGCCTCTTGTTCTTTTTCTTTCTGTTCCTCCACTCACTGTTCTGTAATTCTTCCTGGGATAGCAGGTAGGGCCTCAAGTAGTGTAGCTGGCTTCCTGGATCAATGCTTCTCAACCTGTGGGTTGCGACCCCCACCCTTTCACAGGGGTCACCAAAGGCCACCCTGCACATCAGATGTTTACATTACAATTCATAACACCGGCAAAATTACAGTTATGAAGTTGCAATGAAAATAATTTTATGGTTCGGGATCACCACAATAGGAAGAATTGTATTAAAGGGTCGCAGCGTTAGGAAGGTTGAGAGCCACAGACCTAGTTGTCCATGTTTTTTAGAAGAAGATGGACATAGATGGGGTTCTGCCTTTAAAATTTCTTAAAATGGGTTTTATGGGGGCACAAGGTCAGTTAGCTTCCTCCCTTAAAAGAGCAGTGACTTTAATTTATCTGGTAGCCTCATTGCTTCTTGGAATTAATGCATCCAACCTTTTTGCTAATGGTTAAGGAGACATACTGACTCAGAAAATTCCAAGTAATAAGCAGAGTTGAAGACCCAGTGCTAAGAATTGCTTAATGAAAACAAGCATTTCAAAACACAAAGACATCACTTTACCACAACATGAGTGATTATGTAATACTTAAGCTGCTAATTCTGTTGATGTTAATTTTTAATTGTCTCTTACTGGCTTATGAAGTTTGGCTTTTGTTTGAGTTAGCATGTCTGCATGAAAGTAATCAGAAGGGTTCGTGAAAAACTGGTTTATATAAAAAAAATGCAGTATCTATTCTCATGTCCCAATGGAAAAATATCATTCTTTTTTAACACTAACATCAGATGGATTTCTGAACACCGGAAACATTTGTTTCCTAAGTCATGGGAAGTTCCCCAAACTCAAGATTAAGTATTAAATAATGTTTCAGAAAGTGTTTTCTTTTAAAATTGAGGATAATTTTCTTAATTTTGAAAGAAAGACTTTGAACCTTTGATCTCTGAACTTTGAAGGTTGAACAATGAAATAGGTACAAAATGTCCTTTGTCACTCATGTGTCAAATTCTTGCAAGTGGCAGATGACGGGAATTCCACATTTAACTTCATTTGCTTCCTAATTACTTGGGGGAGATGATGGCTTCCTAATGCCTTTTGAAAATTGAAATATGATGAGTGGATTGGGCTTGGCTGTGCTAATAATTCCCATCTCTCTCTTTTCTGCTTTTAGTGGTCACAGCTCCTTCTGAGAAGGTAATTCATTCATTGTTTTTAAATCTTCTCTCTTTTTGACTTCAAGACACTTTTTAAAAATATGTATAGGATTTTTAAAATTTTTTTTAGGATGTTCATATTATAGATCATTTACTATAAGAAAGCACAATTCATTAATATGAGAAATTGTATGACAGGATTTTCTAAATGGGTGTTACCATTCTCCGTGCTCAGAAAGTGTGGCTAGTAGGTTTCTGGAGTTGGGTGGGGAACACCATCTCTTACCACAGAAGCTAAATTCTGGAAAGAAGGCCATGATGAGCAGAGTTCATGGGGTCAACTAGTTGCTGGACAAACCATGGGAACAAAGGCTCTTTTGTGTTTGTCTAATTCTGTATTCTCAGTATGCATATAAAATTGAGACACTAATTAATCCAACTAAAATTTAGCACAAGCATTTGGATAAAATTAATAAAAGAGCACTTACCCTTGAAAGTCACAATAAAATGCCTGAGTATTGTTTCTTAGAAGTTTTAGAGAAAATTTGATCAGTTTGGGGTTTAGGGGTATGAAATTGAGGTAGTGAGACTCAGCAGCAGGAAATATGAACATTTGCTGAATTTCATGTAATATTGCATCTTCTCTGCCCCTTCTCCTGCCTTGGATAAAAATTATGTAATTATTAATGTTTTTCATCTATATATCATGTATCCAGTTGCCAGGAATATATTAGGCATTTAAACTCATATGGAGGAGGGATGTAAAATAAACTATTTTTAATAGTGCTTCAGTTGTTATCTGTAATTTATGTTATCATATGAGTGTTACAAGAATCCAGAATAAGGAAATGATGACTGTGAGGTGATAAGACTTATATTGAGCCTTAAAGAATTTAAAGATCTTAAGGATCTACAACAAATCCGCATTCTTGACTTGCACAGCTGTGGTACAGTTAGCATCTTGAATGATGGGTGATGTACGGTAGCTTGCAATTTTGTTGATTTTGAGTTTAGCTCTGGATGATCCAAGGGAGGAAAAATTACTAAGCTTGTAAGTATGCCAGTCAGCTGCCCAAACAAACCCGTCATAACTCAGCTCTGTTCTCTTTTTATGGCGTAGTTTATTGCGATTGTCATTGAGACTAGGAAAGAAAAGATACTGCCTCAAAAGATAGCCAGAGGGTCAGCAAGAAGTTGTTGACCTTATGTCAAACTTTGGCCACTACATGATCACACACATAGGTGACGATACATATCAGGCACAAGTGCATGTGTACATGCATGTGTGAGTGCATGGGTGTGGAAGCATGCTCACTCACTCACTCACACACACACACACACACACACACACACACACACACACAGAGAGAGAGAGAGAGAGAGAGAGAGAGAGAGAGAGAGAGAGAGTAGGAGTGGGGGATTGAATCAGAAAGAGATCATGAACTTTTTGTCAGGGAGAGGTCAGGAATGGGAGCATGAGGAATTTGCAACATGTCCATCCGAAGGTACTCTGTAGGAATTCACACTTATAAAATTTGGTTTCGATGAAATTATCTGTGAGGGCATCTACTATAGAAGCATAAAAGGTTAACTAAAGCCGGGAGATAGGTCAAGAGTGAAACCGAGGCCAGAAAGTGGGCTTTCTGCAAGTTATCCAGAGAGGAAAGATGTTGGGGAACAGCAAGGAAGTAACTTGATGAATGCATTTAATGAGGTGTTGTGAGGTCTCTCGCCCCATGCTGGTATGAGTAAAGGTACAGGCCCTTACTTAACTAGGCTAACTGTCCCATTGGCATGAACCCCTATAGAGCTATCCCTGAAAGCTCATCCATGATAATAATTCGATTTTTTTTTCCTGTTTTTGCTTGCATTAGGAAGCCCTGAGTCCTCTAAGACTGCAGCTGTTGTTGCTATGGCAACCTACCCCTGCTGAGAGAGAGTAGGGGGATGGTACCTTATTAGGTCTGACAGCCTGGGTTAGAGTATTCAAACTTTAGTGGATGTTCTGTATGGCTCAGTTGCTACATTGATCATTCATTTAATCTACAAAAATGTGGCTGTGAGGCAAAGCCACCTGTGGATGGCACGGACGTTTAGTCCCCATTAGGGTTAGTGCTGCCCAGTTGAAGATCAAATATGGAAGTCTGGGCCAAGGTCATTGTTTTCAGAGTTTGACGCTGAAGTCCAAGGAAATGGATGAGAATGTATCAGCACAGCTGCTAAAATAAGAATTTGATATTAGGACCGCACAATTTTTAAAGTCACATACACAGGTGTATCTGATCCTATGTTGATTTTTGCTTTTCTGAGAATATAATTAATTAAATGAAAATAATACTACACGAGAAAATAAAAGTAATTTTTTGTCACTGTGTCTCTCTCTCTCTCTCTGAAAAACAACCATCCAGGAAATACCTTCACTGGATCAAGAGAAAACTAGACTTGAGCCTGGGCAACCCCAGCTCTCTCCGGGCATTTCAACTATTCATCTGCATCCACAGTTTCCAGGTAACGTGTGCTGATGTGTGTTGTTTATGAGGGTATTCTGAAGAAATTGTTGGGATTTTTGTACATGCGCCTTTGATTGTGTTTAATGAGTCACTGGACTGTATCATTGAATTTCATTGTGAAATGCCTACATGTACCACAATGAAATGCACAATGTAGTACATTCCTACACTGGAACAATGTAAGAAGAGTAATATATGTAGTATAATAGGAAATATCAGCCTCTTAATATCTCCAGTGATCAGGATTAGTACACGCCATGCTAATATTGGACCTTTTTATTTATCAAATGGTCATATTCTTTGAATTCCGCGTTTTTCTCCATTTTTTAAAAACTAAATGGTTAAACCAGAAGTGTGACTTTAATACCATGAGCTCTCAAGATTGTTATCAGTTCCTGAACAGAGCTACGGTTTTATTTAGAGTAAGTTATATGTCCATTTGCCCAAGGATGTCAGTGTACATAAGCAGGTTTAATTTTCTTATCTCCCCCTTCTTCATGCAGTAGTGATTGAAAAAACATCGCCCCCTGTTCCTGTCGAAGTAGCCCCAGAAGCTTCCACCTCTAGTGCCAGCCAAGTGATTGCCCCAACTCAAGTAACAGGTCAGTAGAAGCTGCATTTCTGCATCTTATGAAAATACTTGTGGGTCGCACTTCAAGTGTAATATCAAATGTGCGAGATTGATCATCTCTAGGTTAGTTATAGTAGCAAATTTATTGGAAATGAGTGTGAATAAGTAAATGAGGGTGCATATGCAGCAGTATCTTATAGAGCTATTAATGTTTCTAAAGGCATTTAATGTTTAAAATTTTCTGTAATAGTACTTATCAAGAAATGTAGGACACAATGTCATGATGCCAATCTTATTTTTAAATGTCTACAAATGCTTTTGTACATTTAAAAATTCTTATAACAAAAATATTTCAATCCTTATTTTTTTAAAAAAAATACCAGCAATGTATTTCTTTTGAAACAAATGAGAAAACAAATCTAAAATGATAATGTTCTTAATATTATGTGCAGTAGCAGAAAAATATAGTAAGATCTTCCATAGGAAAAATGACACCAAGAAGCATAGAGGTGTAATAAGAGGTTTCTGGCTTGTCTAGCCTGTGATCCAGACCCCAGACCTGCACTCCAACAGAAATACAGAGGTTTATATTAATTTCATTCTGCTTGGCCTATGGCTCAGGCATATTGCTAGCTAGCTCTTGCATCTTAATTCAACCCATTTCCATTAATTTTTCCTGCCCCGTGGCAGGACACCTTGTTTCTTGGGCAGCTGGATAGAGTCTACTTTGACTCTACTCTCCTTCCCCATCTATGCTCCAATTTCCCCAGCTACTTCTAAGATGCCTGCCATAGACCAAGACAATTCCTTTATTAATGAATGATATTCACAGCATACAGAAAGACATCCCCATATCATAGAGGACTTCAACATAATCTATAATAGAGAAAAGAGGAAATAATCGAAGCATTTGGATTATTTGTAGATAATTAAATGCTAAATTTCAAAGAAAAAAGTGGCAGGTAATGGGTTCAATCTCAATTTTTCGATTGAACTCAAAGCCTTGGCCCTCTCTGAGTATATGGCATCTCTTCTTGGATTTTGTTGTTAATACCATGTGAAGTGCTATATAAATATAAGCAATTATAAATATTTTTGAGGTCTATAATGAAGTCATAATGTATAAAAAGAAGAAGTTTGTAGGAAGGTACACTACTATGAAATTTCTCCTCAAAAAGGTATAGGCTCATAGACATAGGCAGTCATGATGTGACTCTGAAGTGGAGACCATTAGAAGGTCACACCATAACATCATGACGTGGTCTGGAAGGGGGAGAGGGCCTTCAGTACCACAGGAAAAGGAGGAGTTGCTAACAGTTAGTGGCTTTCAGGGATGGCGGGCAAGTTTTATGCCTCATGACCTAGCCTCATCTCACCTTCAAGCCATGGAACATGGAGACAGACATTGTGTAGGGTATAAAATTATCCTGGGGCTACAAATGGGAAGGGAGAGTACGTGAGAATGCACTGTGTTATTATAAATTCTGTCCTTTGAGTAAGAGTGCAGGATGGGAAGGGATGGGCTCCTGTGTGTGTGAGACACAGAGAGAGATTGACACAGATAATAGATGATAAGATAGTAGATAGATGAAGAGCGATAGAGATAGTAAAGAAATACAGGCTCTATGATCTAACAAAAATGATAACGCTTTTTAGGTGGGCATGATTGAAATTATGATTTCATTTCCTGAGCCTGTATATATGTACATCTGCCAGGCTCATTTGAAGACATATAAACATGTAATGTACTATCTGAGGAAACAAAAACCTTCTAATTATTTACCTCAGTGTTATAAAGTGCAACGTGGTAATGTAATTCTCAGGTTTCTCTAAATAAATATTGCATTTCTGTTTTCCAATGTCAGGGTAAATTTAGTTGGCATCTCTAGCATCAGTAAACAAACCTTCACACATTAGTTTCACAAAAGTTAATTACATTTCAACTAGATAAATGTGGTTTCATCATTAAATAAAACTATAGAAATGATCCTGATTGTCTTTTTTAATAAAGATTTATTTTATTTTTAATTACCTCTATCTCTATCTCTATCTGTCTACCTACCTACCTACCTACCTACCTACCTACCTACCTACCTACCTACCTACCTACCTATCTATCTATCTATCTATCTATCTATCTATCTATCTATCTATCTATCTATCTATCTATCTCTCTCTCTCTATCTCTCTCATATATATGTGTGTGTGTGTGTGTGTGTGTGTGTGTGTGTGTGTGTGTGTGTGTGTGTGTGTGTGTGTGTGTGTGTAGGTGTAGGTGGGGGCAGGGTCTGTACATGTTTAAGCACAGTATCCACAGAATCCAGATGTCCTGGAGCAGGTGGTTGTCAGTCACCTGATATTGGTGGCTCTGGGAGAACGATATATGCAGTTAACCACTGAGCCATCTCTCTGGACTTATTGGTCTTGGTTTCATCACTTAAATGCAAACACGTGAGAAATAGTAAGTGGCAGTTTCTGGGCTTTGGCTGGAACGCCAGAGCTGATTTAAAGAAAAATGACTGTAACCCTCTATACAGAGTTGTCAGGAGACAGCTCAATTCAGTCTGGCAGATATTCAGGGCTAACATCTGCTATCACATGTTGGAAGCACAAATATTTCCTTCCAGAAAGCAAGCGACCCTGAAATTTTTTTTTCCTTTTTGCATAATGGTTGTAAATGCTTCTACTTCCTCTAATAAATTGGGAGGAATCCATCATTAGGGAGAAAATTATAAATAGAGAGGCTTCTAATTGATGTCTTTGCAACTGTAGAGCTGTTCCAAACACGAGGCACAATAGTATGAGAATACTGTTTCATGCCAAACTTCATTTTCAATCAAAATGTAAACAGTCCTGGTAGTTAATGTGATTACCAAAGACATAGCATTAACGAAGTCTCACATCATTTATCATAGGAACATTGTATAATTTTTCTCCTTTAAAGTCTAGGCACAATCAATGTCATGTCTTACCGCTGTTTTCTCCCATAGTTGAAGGTAGAGATAGACTAATCTGATACACTGAAATAAACACAATCAGTTCCACGTTGCTCGGTGATGATATCTCTGTGATTGCAAGATTGGATAGGAGCCGTTTTGGATCTAGCCACACACCCTCGAACATGGAATAATTATACAAGGAGCAGAATATTTGCAGGAAGCATTGGTTTCCACTCTGAACAGCTGACTTGGTGGCTTGCAATGGTGTTGGCCTACCGTTTCCAAATCAATCATGCGTTTCAGCATATAAATTCCCGATTTTGCACAGTGTCCCAATAGCTGAAGGATAGGTTGGAAAAATCAAACCTTTATTTCTCTTGCAAATATTTACAAAGTGGAAACATCTGTTTCAGTTGTTGTGGGACGGTGTCTGCTCCTCCTGGGGTAGTTGAGAAGCCAGGGCATTTTAATAAACCTTTCCATGAGTTAATCCTTGGTGCCTTGTTCTGGATCTTCCTGTACGGTCTCCATCACCCTTGCATACCAGCCAGGAATTGCTCTTCCCTGTCACCCCACAACTGTCTTATGGAAACCTCCATAGTGTCTATGGCCAGAATAGTTTAAAAACTATTTGCTAGTCTGATTTTTCCAGAACTGTCCCCTAAGCATATTCCCACTGACTTCACAGTCTCAAAAGACTATACCAATGAGAACTGAACTGGTTATTTAAGTATAAAGCCATCACCCTTCGCTATTCCAGCTCCATTGTCCGTGCATTGAATCCTTTGGCCATCCATCCCTTTGAATAATCACGCAATGACGAAATGACCTCAGGATCATCAGCACACTGGCTCAAAGCTTCTCTTTTCCACAGAATTTTTGAAAATAAACACACGGACATGTTGAGTCTACTGTGGACATTATTGGTGAGAGACACAGAGCATTGGTTTTTCCACTGGCTCTGTGCTCCCCCCCCCAAGTCCTCAGTGGATTTTTTAAAAAGTGATAGAATGAGATTTTTGAGCTGGTGAGCGTGAAGTTGTATCAGGGATAGAAGTGTCTTGTGACCCAAGTGGTACATGTGTAAGCATTTCAAAGGGCACAGGAGAGTCCAGTAGGGGCCACTCCCTTGACCATCTCTCTGAGACACTAAGCAAGCTCTGGAACAGATAGTCATTTTTACCATGGAGCCCTTGTGGGTAGGAATGAGCCTTGCCTGAGAGGCCTGACCCCAGTGCTTTGTCATAGCTGTGTTTCTGAAGCTTCTATAGACAGTTTCTAAAAGAAATGTGTATCTCTTCACACACACACACACACACACACACACACACACACACACACACACACACACACACACACTTATATGCACACTCACGTGTGCATGCTAGAAATCAAACTGATACCCAGGGCCTTACTCATACTAGGCAAGTAGGAACTGGCATCCCCAGTGTTTAGCTTTTTGACGTAGGGTCAAAATGTAGCTCAGGCTGACTCTGAACTCAGCTCTCCCATTTCCATCTCCCAAGTGCCACAATCCTAGAAATGTAATTCCATTCTAATTAATTTATACTAACTTTTAGAAAATCCCAGAATCTAACTTTTGATGGCTGCCTAGTAGATAGGCTATCTTGAAGGTAATGAGGCTCTTTCTGTCGTAGAGGGTAGGATCTTGCTAAGTGAATGACTGGAAGCAATCTTTGAGGACAAAACATTGGAAGTTATAATAACTAATTACTGTGTAAAAATGGGATGACCAATAGAGAAATCAAATGCGTTATAGAAATGCCCCTCCCTCCCTCCCTCCCTCCCTCCCTCCCTCCCTCCCTCCCTCCCTCTCTTCCTCCCTCCCTCCCTCTCTTCCTCCCTCCCTCTCTCTCTGAAAGTACTCTCTCATGGTGTCAACATGGCAGTTCCATACATGTTTAGTGCCTCACCAGCCAGGACTAATGTTTTTGGGCTATGTCCCCGAATGCTTAATCTAGAAGATTGTCAGCTCCAACTCCCCAAATGTTCTTCACTTGTGTACCTCAATCCTCTGCAGTTCTAATTTAATGTGTGTTCTTTGCCCACAACTAAGAGTTAGCGCTGTTAATCATATTTCATGCAATGGTTAACAGGACATAACAGAAGAAGCATAAGAGAAATAATTGGAATACATTGATGGACTATGGAGTCAGAATGTATTGAGTTCTGTCCCAGCACTGTGTACATTTGGAGACATTTATTCATGTGTAAAAAAAACCTCCAACCTATAGTTATGCCTGAACAAGATCAAATAAATATTTGCTAACCAAGAATTTGGGGATGCATGAGGATGTACCAGAGTGATCAAACCTTTTGCATAAACTCTAGTTTTATAACCTTTTAGTTTGCTCCAAAACATTGCTCCATATGTTAATGATATGAACTCACTTTACTTAGCAAATTTGACCTTCCCTATTTTAATAAAATGGCCAGAAAAAATAATGTGTATAAATAACACCAATAGCTAGCAAACTAAGAGTTCTAAACGTCAATCATTTCCAAGGGAGGCATCTACCTATAATGGAGTTGTATTTCTTCTCTTTTTTTCTACTCTGAAATTTGCACAGGAGAAATTTTGCCTGAAATTCTGTGAGCATAACACACTGAACATGTTTTTTTATCTTTTAGAGTTTTGTAGCACATAGAAGTGATACTGCATTTATTTTATATGTATGAGTGTTTGTATCAGGTCTTTCTCTGTCCCACCAATCAGCTCCCAAACAATGACACAGAGACTTCTTATTCATTATAAAAGCTCGGCCTACAGCTGAGGCTTGTTCCTAACCAGCTCCTACAACTTAAATTAACCCACTGATATTAATTTATGTCTGTCACATGACATTATCACATCACGTCTCTCCATCTTGCACCTCCTATTTCCTTTCTGTCTCCTGGTGTCTCCTATGCACCTAGATTCCCTTTCCCCTTCCTTTCTCTCTCCAGAAATCCCACCTATTTCTCCTGCCTAGCTATTGGCCACTTAGCTTTTTATTACAGCCATCATAGCAATATATCTTTATACAGTGTAAAAATATCTAACAGAAGTGTTTTCCCTGCGTGTATAGCTGTGTACCATTTGAGTGCCTGGTACCTATAGAGGCCAGAAGAGGATGTCAGATCTCTTAGGACGAGGTGTTGCAGACTGTGTAGATGCCAAGAATTGAATCCAGTTCCGCTGGAAGAGCAATCAGCTTATCTGCAGAGGCAGCTCTCTAGTTCCATCCTCCTTAGGGTCTTATTGTGAGGGTCTTCATTGTGAGCAATGGTACCATAATAATGGCTGACTTCTTTGGGCTGCACATAACTTATATGTGTTATTTAGCTTCTTCTCTTTTCGAGATCATACTCTGATTATTTCAGTTTGGCCCTTTAAAAAAAGTATGGTCCAGAAATGGATGAGTAACTTCTCCTATGCCTCAGGACTATAAATGACAGCAAAATGTGTGCCCTTTTCTGACTGTAAGCCATCAAAGCCACTGGCTGTACTTACTACGCTCTGCTATTACATCTTCCAGCAAGGCTCTTTGGAGACAGAATGTCTTAGGCAGGACATTCATCACAGAAAGGTGTTTTTGTATACTGCATCCTTTGGGTAATTAAACTAATTTTTATACATTCCCAGAAATCTCCACTACCATGGTGTGATTGGTGGGTGGTGGTGGTGGTATGTGTGTATATATGTGGTATGTGTTTGTGTACTGTATGTATGTGTAGTGTGTGTGTGTAGTGTGTGTGTGTGTATGTGTGTGTGTTTGTGTGTGTGGTTATGTATGCATGTGTGTGTATGAGAGAGAGTTGTGAGGCTTTAGCGGAACTGATTGTATAGCTTTGCTAGAAGCAGAAAGTGTCGCACAAGCATCAGTAGTGAAACAAGGGAGGGAGGAAACAGATCTGGAGGATGGTTCTATTTTGCTAATGCAAAATGTGATCACCTTAAAACTGTAAGACATATGTAGAAGTTTTAGGAATCTGCCTGAATAATAAAGGTGAAATTTAACAGCAGCTTGATCATTTCTGGGGAACTCACATTTGAACTGCTAGGGACTAGAAAGTCCGCATACATTTCTCATTAGGAGAGATCACGTGATAATTTAAATTCCTTCACATAAGAAGAAAAAGAATTGACAGGAACTCTTTTGTAGGCTGTGCAGGAGGTTGCTTTGTGAAGAACTGTTGCTTTGTGAAGAACTGATTTTCTTAAAACCTTCCAAGTTTTTGCTTGTGTTCATCTTTGAACTTGATTCACTGGGAGTGAGTAAAGAGGCAGAACTAGCTGACTGGTCACAAAGCCGCGTGAATTTACAGTTAGTTTCACAGCCCACCGTGTCCTTCTAGATATGTGCCTGTGTGCAGTGATTCACTCAGCTGCTGTGAAATGCAAAGCCTTGTCGCATGGGTACAATGAAATGCCTTCTGCTGTGGTGTTTTACACATGTGTTTTCCTTCTTTTAAAGAGATCAATGAATGTACTGTGAACCCAGACATCTGTGGGGCCGGACACTGCATCAACCTGCCAGTGAGGTTCACATGCATATGCTACGATGGCTACAGGTTCAGTGAGCAGCAGAGGAAATGTGTTGGTAAGAGACATGTGTGGTAAATATGCAACTGTGGGAAACAGAAATAAAGTGTTCCTTATGTTTAATCATCTTGGGAAAACATTATTATTTAGTTTTTTTTTTTTTTTGATAAGAGATAAGCAGTAGTTTGCCCAAATGGCAGGATTTCCTTTCGTCTGTGTTTAATGCCGCTTCCCTTGTTACAGGTAGGACTTTTGCATAAAGATGAGTTGATTTTCAGAAAGTCAATAAAATGAGTTCCGGCAATTGTGCATTTAGCCCACACAAACCAACACTGATCCATGCTAGAGTAATGGAACCATATATGCATACAAAATCTGATTTCTGATAGGGATTTCTAAATTCCAAATTTCTATATGCTGGCATAAAGAATCGATGTCTAAGTTAGGAAACTTTATGTTTGAGAGGGTGGAGGGAGGTATTCTAGAGGTCTTATAGAATTTAGTACATAATGATAATATGTTAACTTCAATTCCTTTTAAAAGAAAATTTACTGAGTTGTAAGACATGGGCAAAATAAAGCAACAAGAACATGCGTTCAGTACTTCTTTACTGTGTGCATTTCAGGTAGCTAGATAAAGGGCCACTTCACATCTGTTTGCTTTCTCATACATCTGTTATGGGTAGTCACCTTTAGAACCTAAATAAGGTAACAGAGATGACCCACCGCTCTGAGTGCGTTGCAGGTGGGATTGTCCCTGAGTGTCCTGTTGCAGGTCAGTTACAATGCTTGGGTGACCCCACTTGCCAGAATAGCATTCTCTATGGAGCTATAATCTTTATTTTTTGAAATGATAGTGCTATGGGTTTTTGGGGGGGGGGGGCTATTTTGTTTAAGTTTTACCTTTTGAAGCTTACATATTCCCTATGATATTTGAGGAAAGAGCCCATTTCTTCCTTTGCTGCTCTTGATTATAAAGATCTTTCTGATTCCAAGAGAATAGGTGTTTGGTGTTTTACAAAACAGGAAAACAGTCTTTGCCACACAGTTACACAGCTCAAATCTTTCTTATTATATTCTTGTTACCAGACATTGATGAATGTGCTCAGGCTCAGCACCTCTGCTCCCATGGCCGCTGTGAAAACACAGAGGGAAGTTTCCTGTGTATTTGCCCCGCAGGGTTTATGGCCAGTGAGGAGGGTACCAACTGCATAGGTAAGGACTATGTTCTTCCTGATGTTGAATCTGGGGGTGGGATGGGCCAGTTAGTATTTATACAAATAATCCAACATTCTTTTATTAAACATCTGCTATGGTTTAGCAATCTGCTTGGTACTGGGGGACAGGACTTTGGGACGAACCGTACCAAGGATGTGCAATGAAAAGAGATTGCTTTGGGGATCCCTACAACCCCCATGTGAGTCAAAACAGTGTGACTTGAGAGTGCACTGAATACACGGAGATGATAGTACAAATCAGACATTTCATTCTCATGTTTTCATAAAGCCAGGAGAGTTAGAAAGTGGTATCTTTGCAAAATATAACTGGTACAGTCACTTTGAAACCAGTGTGGAGAGTTCTCAAAACATAACCAAAACAAAACACAAATCTACAAAAGACCATATGATCCAGCCCTGCCATTTCTTGTCAAAGACTCTATATCCGGCACAGATACACATCACACTTAGCTACTACTGTGCTATTTACAGTAACCAGGAAATGGAACCAGCCTAGATATCTGTCAACAGATGAAGAGATAATGAAAATGATAGATATTTGCATATCACACATGTATGTTTTTTCAGCTCTAAAGGAAAATGAAATTACTAAATTTTTCTGGAAAATATGAAGTGAGTTAACCTAGACTCACAAAACTAAACACTACATGTTCCCTTTTATACACAACTACACCATTTCTAGCTTTGTATGTTTGTGTGTGTATGGAATGAGTGTGGCTAGAGGCCGGGACACCAGAAAGGAACACATGAGAAGTGGGATGCTTAAGAAGAGGATGTGTCAGGGCATATATATGTGTGACATCAAGGCAGAAAGAGGGACATTCATTGGGAGAGGAAAGCTATAGGTGAGGGAAGCAGCAGGAATATGGGGGTGGGGAGCACCCTGGAAGAGGGGAATAAAAACTCAGAGTGTTTGTAAAGACCATAGAGGAAAACTGTTACTTTGTATGCTCATTGTAAACTAAAGGAAAGACATAGATACAAATAAATGATTAAACCTGGACCCTATCTTGTGTTCTTCACAGACGTAGATGAGTGTCTGAGGCCTGATGTGTGTAGGGAGGGCCTTTGCATCAACACTGTCGGGGCCTTCCGGTGTGAATATTGTGACAGTGGGTACCGGATGACGAGGAGGGGACACTGTGAGGGTAAGTGTACTCCTGAGCTGCAGTCTGGGTCTAGATCCAGGGCTAGTAGGCAGCCGCCATGGTTTTCTGTTCTTATCAATTCCGTTGGTGACTCAGTGAATCCAGTCCCTCCACACTGCTCACAGCCTCGGCCTGACTTTCATGGCTCTCTCTGTCTTATTTTCCATCGGTTCTCATTTTTTCCACGCTGGTATCTGTCTTTCCTGGTGGTTAGTGTTGCGAGCACTGTTAATTGCTGATTATTCTGGAATGAAGCCAGACCTAATTACCACGTCTGGCTGCTCACTCATCTGTAAATATGGCCCAGGTGTAACCTGTGTTTATTTTTCATTTTCTCCCTTCCCATCTTGTTACATTCCTTTGTCTTCATTGCCTTCTTTTCCATGTATTCAGGAACTTTCTAGAGGGGTGTTTGAAACACTGTCTGACCAATTTCGAGTCAGCCTGACAATGCTAGATAAGGTCTCTTCATTACATTTATGGAGATTGTGCTCATTAGCAAAATGCTTTGGAAACTATGCATAACATGATCAGAATTACGTTCTAACTGGTGTTTCTGTTGCTGCCCATGTCCACCGTACACCAGGTCTTTTTCAAGCTTCCATATAGTTTTTTGCTTGTTTGTAATTATTTTCTTCAGAAAAATAAAGTAACTTTAGCTGAAATCTTGGCATAGACCACAAGAGTAAAGACAGGGGACCCTGACCTGCTGCTTGAAGGGTGTAGACTTACATGCCCTGTCTGGTTGCCTGCAGCTGCCTAAGACTCTATATCTTGTCTCCTGTGGATAGGCTTCTAGAGTTGGGAAAGGACAGACTAAGCGGGCCAGTTTTCTCTCAGCTGCCCCCTGGCTTCTGCATTTTGGTTCTCTTCACACTCAGATGACCTAGGCCTGGAATGAGAGCTAATTAGACATTTCTTGGCAGCCCATACCTGCCTGTCCAGTTGGCCTCTTGCCTCAGCCCCTTGGGTTCTAATTCTAGAGACAAGTGGGAGTGTCCTGTGTTACTAGATGTCTGATGAGTCTGGATCAGAGCGGAGCCATGAACCTTCCCATCAATGGCCTGGTGCCATTGGACAAGCACCAAAGTGACCCCACTGTCCTCTGCTAGGGAATTCTCCCTCTGGAGAATGTGAGAACAGGAAAGTGTGGGTGGGAATCAGCTGACAGAAACCTTAGTTCATTGTCTGTAAAAGGAGAGCCATGAAATCAATTGGCCAGGTCATTGCGAACATAAATACGTGTGGCTGTAGCCTGTTATGACACCTGCCACCTTCTGCTTTTCAGGTTTAAGTTTCTTTAAGCCCTCTTCTCTGACTTTTTACTTCTGCCTGTCTTTCCTGAGCCTCTATAGTTATTGGCCCAAGCACAAATCGTACTAAAAATGGAGATGAATTTGACAAATATTCATATGCAAAGAAATCAGACACTCAACTTTAATAACGTTCTGTCTACAATCCCAAAGTAGTGAATATTTAAATAATGACAGAAAGGAGTGGTCTAGAAAATTTAAAGTCCTGTAATTTATGGCCAATAGAATTATTTAGTAATAATCTCTGCGAATTATTTAACGTTTGTTAATATGTCACCAGGGTTCCCTGGGTGCGCATCATTTTACTTTCTCGAAAAGGTTTGGAAAGAAAAAGAGTCTGTATGATGTGACTGTTTTCTGTGGTGGACCGGAACCAAAGGTCCCTGGGTCTCTGGCTCCCCAAGGTTTGTCTCAGATGCCTTGGAATAAACTGCTTCAAACAGAGATATGTCTCCAAGGAGCCTGCTGTCGTTTTCAGACATTATCTCATTTGCTGTTTCTTTGTCACATGAAAATGTCACCAGGCAGGTGGCTCCCAGATTTGTAGATGAAGGGCAAGCTGGAGGGCTGCAGCTCATCCACAGGTGCTGCCCTCGGTGGCTCAACACAGAACCAGTTGTTTGTAGGGCCACCTACAGACAATGGCAGTCTGATTCGGCCGCTGCATTTCAGAAAGAGATTCACATTCAGTGGAGAATGTGATGTTGGAAAATAAAATGGGCAAACCATAATTTTGTAGAAGTCCAAGAACATTGGACCAGAAGGGGGGGAAAAGGGAGGAGGGAGGGAGAGAGAGAGAGAGAGAGAGAGAGAGAGAGAGAGAGAGAGAGAGAGAGAGAGAGAGAGCGCAACACTGTGTGTCATGTTTATTGGCAAGAATTTTTCACCAATAGGAAAAAGTTGCAGCCATGACCCGGTGTTCCCACAGTCTTGAA